>CM035226.1:95364660-95853436 GCA_020226215.1 Sindora glabra
GGAGCATTTACTAATTCTAAAATAGAATCTTTGGCGTTACAATTAGCAAACCTATTATTTCATTATCTCCAAATTTATAGTATGCTTTTTATTTAAATAAAAGAGTAGAGATTGCTAATAATATCCAAATATTGATGTGTTGGTTAGTAATTTCATAACTAACTATTGTTTCCAAAAATTAGAGATAACATTAAATTTATTTGTCCAATAAAATTTCATTAATGTATGAATAGTTATTTAACATAGGAAAATTATTACAAGTTGAAAGTATAACACTTCTCCTTGTTTAAATCTAATCAATGAAAGATAATTTTTAACTATATTGTTTATTTGTCAATTTATTGATCCATAAGCATTAAAAATTTAATTTTTTATTTTTTAATATATTAAAATTTTAAAAAATTGATAATTGCTCTTTATTTATTGAGTATGACTAACAATATGTATTATAATGTCAAATCATTCAATTAAGTAGTTGCTACTAAACAGAATCAATGAATTTTTATTTAATTTAATCTTTAATAAGAATAATTAATAAAATCCAATTTTAAATCTACATGTATTTAGTGAAGATTCTATTTAGTGCAAGTAGCTGATAAATTAGATGATCTAATAAGGGAACTTAATGTAACAAAATTATTTAGTAAAATTAGTTGTTAAACTAATAAAACATAAAATGACATAAAAAACATGTTAATATAAATAAATATCTTAAAGTAAATGAATTTATATTTATTTTGAAACTAAATTGTATCAAATAATTGATTATACATTGATTATAGTGTGTAAATTAATTGTATATTTGGTATGACTTTTAGGAATAATTAATTTTCTTGATAGAAAATTCATATAAATTTTTTAGTGAAGGAAAAATGATTATTAAAAATTACATGTTTTTTAATTATAATTTTTCTCTCACTAAAAATCTTTAACATCAATTTTTCCTTTAAAAATTAATTATTTCTAAAATTCATATGAAATATAACATTAAGTTATATCCTTAAATCTATTAATAATCAATTATTCATTATTATATCAAATAAGGCTAAAATGATTATTTTCTTAGTCATTTTTGCTAATGACATCATTTTTACAATTTTTAAGTATATCAATCAAGTATTTGTATATAAAATAAAAAATGTTATGTTCATATTATTAAATTAAGTTAATTCCATTAGAAGGTGTTAATAAATAAATAATAATCTTTCATTTACATTCTTTCCGATAACTTCCTCTTAGGTTGGATAATAGATTGATGCATTTTTTTAATATTAAAATTTAAAAAATTATTAATTTTCAACTATATTGAAACAAATAAGAAACAATTACATTATAATTGAATAAAAAATCATTAATTTCTCAATTATTATTTAAATAAAAAATAAGTACAAACTAAAACTATCCATCATGAAAAGCAAAAGTTAAAGTGTTTAATCTCATGCTTGAATTAACTCAATATATGATTTTTGAGCAAAGGCCATGAATTAACCACTTGTCCAGGGTTTTTATCTCTATTTATGTTTGGTGTCACAAACTGATAGTTATGACAGATTGATAAGCAAATGTGCTCAGATTTGGGCAAGACTTGATGAAAAAATCCAACATATTGTCATAGATTTGTGGTTAAAATTTGGGATCAATTTGGTTAATATACTATTTTTCTCAATTTTCAAAAATTTAAGGGTATTTTAATAATTTTAGCATGATTCAAAAATTCAGAAGAGATCAAGAAGTTTATATTTATAATCCTCACATTTTTTTCTTTGTATTAGTTTATTTTCGTGCTAATTTGACACTTGAAGCTTTAAAAGAAGGGCTTATGATAATTTGGAGAAAATATGTCCACTTTTACCAAGAGGACTTTTGTTTAAAATACTTTTTAAGGAGGTGGATTGTCAGGAAGGCTCAGTAAAGCTTGGATATTGAGTTAGGGACTCGAGTGTGTTAGCTTATGATCATTCCTATACACTTGAAACTATAAAATGAGATATATACCAAACGAACGGGATATGTCTCTCCTTATTTAATTATCCTTTTTGGCTTATTGGTCCTAGAGGTTTCATGTGTG
This sequence comes from Sindora glabra, assembly GCA_020226215.1. Lineage (NCBI taxonomy): Eukaryota > Viridiplantae > Streptophyta > Magnoliopsida > Fabales > Fabaceae > Sindora > Sindora glabra. The sequence goes on from CM035226.1 coordinate 95,366,729, forward strand.
GGGTGATCTTATAGTTTGATTTATGTAGATGCTTCAATGACATTTTATTATGTCTATAGAATTATGAGTTCTATCATCTTTACCAAGTAAGCTTTAAGCAGGTTTAATGAGAAGGCTGGTATATTTGTTAAGAGTGGCAAATATATGCTGCATAGTTTTAGTTAGAGGGTTAGTAGCTCATAGTATTTGGTATTAAAGCTCAATTTATGTCAAAGGGTTAAGATCGAGTAAGCTACAGTTAGTTTGGATGTGGCTTGTATAATGCTATATAAAGGATGTGTAAAGCAATCATTCTCAAACTCCAAGGAGTTATCGCTAAAGAATTGATTAGAGGATATAAGAGTTTGAATCAGTTTAAGAAGTTAGTGTATGGGAGAATGATGCATTTAAGTGACTATAAATTAGTTTATTGAGTGCGAACATTTGTACCAAAGGGCTATCTTGTGTGCATGGGATGATAGTTATATGCTTATTTATAGTAGTGACATTGAGGGATGTAGACCACTATACAAAGGGACAAGTGAATTAATAACTAATTCAATAGGAGAAGCTTTAGTCTTCCTAAAGGGCATGATTATTTCCTGAAGGATTAGCGGAACTAAAAGGCAAAGCATTTGGTTGTGCAGAAATGTAACACCACAGTTAAAGGACATAAGCAAATTACTCTAATAAGAATAGTTTAAAATCATGTCAAAATGATTTAAAGGGATCATTTATATTACTTAGAAAAGCATAAACTGCAAGGCAAATTAGAGATTTAAAGGAATTGATACTATATACACAAGCTATGGGGTTAGATAGAAAACATACAATCTTTCCACATGATTCTTCAATATATGGTTTAGGCTACATAGTTGCTTTATAAAAAGTCACTAATGACTCAAAGAAGTGGTAGCAAACTAGCATTACATTATTGTAAGGTCAAGAGACTTTCTAGCAATAATCATGAGTTCACATTTGCTCGTGCATAAGCAAAGTGGAGCTTGAGCTAGTGTAGAGTATGCTCTATGCTCAATACCTTTCAAAGTATTGAAGTGGGAGAGTTATCAGAGGATATGCTCAAGAAATTCATTAAGGGACACACTTAAGTTAAATTGTGAGATCTTAGACATTAGTGGATGTTACTTAAGTTAGGAAGGGTTATGAGGACAACGATAGAATGCATTAACTTTGAAAGTAGGCTATAGTGGCCAATAAGGTGTTAGAAGATATCAATCTAGAAAGGATCAAAGAATCCAATCAAGTGTGAAAGTAACATTGTGAAGTATTATGAATTAACTAGAAGCAAACAAGTGAATTTAGGAGTAAGGTTATGGGGCTTATGCATAGAACAAGTATAAGTTTTATCTTTTGCACTAGTGTTTATTGTCTCTTGCACTGGTGGTTATAGGACATTAGGTGCAAGACATTTATTAGTAGGTGATTTAGAGTGCTAAGTATAGTTCATATTAGCACACACTTTTGCTGTAGAGGTGGCATTCGTGCAAGCTACAATGGCAACTACCTATCAGATGAGTTAATTGAAGTAAGGAGTTTAGAAGAGTTAGTGGGCAAGTAACACTAGAGAGTGTTAGGACATTTTGAAAAGAGTCTATAAAGGTAGCCATTTGAGAAATTTTATTATGCCTTTTTTAATTATTAGCAAATTAGAAACTAATTTGTAAGAAAGAATAGTTAAGACAATTTATAACTTTAGTTAAGTTAGAAACTTTGTGTGAAATATAAAATAAATTAATCAAATTAAAAATATGAAAATATGAATTTGGTAAAAATTTGGATAGGAAAGTTTATTAGAATCATGAAGTATAAAGTTTTATGCTGATATAAATGAGTATATGAATATGAAAAAGATTTAAGAGTAATTTTTCAAAAAATACTCTTGAGGTTCTATTTCTTTCATTTCAGCCCAAACCCTAATGTTCCTTATTTTTCTTCATCTCACTAATTCTCCCATATTTCTTTAAGAATTTTTTCCATTATTCTATCAATCAAGCAAGGAGGACCTTTACTCTTCTTAATTTCTTCACCCAATCAAGGTAAGAACATTGCTTTATTAAGAATTCCTTTTAATTGATAAAAAAAAGTTTAAGAGTTATTTGGTTTTATTGGGTGTTCTAAACTTTAATTCTAGAATCCATGAATTTTAACTTGATTAGGGCTGAAAGATTTTCAAATTAGCTTTCTAGTATCCTTTTCTATACGAGGTGAGTGAATAATTTAGCTAAATTTATGAATTTTGTAGTTATTTGATGATATTGAAGAAATATTAGTTATTTTGTGATTTTGCATGAATCTAGTTTATTTTAATATGGTGGAAGTAATAAATAATAGAGGAAGGTGACATGAATTTTATGGTTATTTGAACTGATTCCTCAAGAGTTATTTAAACTTACTTATCTTCATTTTGAAAAGACTATAAGCATATATAACTTTTTCATCTTTTATAGAAACCTCAATGGATGTTTTCTTTCTAAAGTGCTATTTTCTTTTATAAATGCATGATATTTATTAATTAGTATCAAGTTAAATAATTAAGAATAGGCTAGTGAAAACTAAAAAATGGGTTCCACACTGATTACAATTATGTTAGGATTGTGACAAAGGTGATATCAAAGCATGATCTAGGTTTCTAATATGATAAGGTCTTTAGTTTATATTTTTGTGCTACCATGATATGTGTTGACGGAAACTATACTAGTGGTATGTGTGCATCCTCAATCAGTACCATTTCAATGAATCCTATTACACCACAGTGAGTGATTGAGTTTGCATGCGACCTAGTACATTATGAATTGTGTGATAAGTTAGTTAATGAATTAAGTGATAATTATCTGTATTGTTATATGACTATTTAAGAAAATTTATGAATAATTAGGAAATAATTAATATGGAAATTTAAGCATAAACCAATCACCTCAAGAATAAAGAATTATTTAGGGGTCCTCAAGCTTATAAGATAGACAAAAGGCTAATGGAAAAATTAATCAATAATTTTCATTTTGGGCTATGCCCTTTCTAGAACATGTCTTAGACTAAGTTGATGTGGTTCTTACCTAGTGATTAGGTCATGATGCCTTTAGAATATGTCTTAGACCAAGTTAATGTGGTCCTTACCTAGCAGTTAGGCCATGATACCTTAAAGGATCACCTTACCTAGCAATTGGGCCATAATGCCTTAAAGGATCAAAGTAAGCATTTAAATAACTTTAGTGATCATGATGAAAGCCATGATCAAGACATAGAATGTGAGCATGAGTGTGCCTTTCTTGTAAGCAAAATAAGGGATAGGTTTAAAATTATACATGAGTTATTTCAATTAAATCCACCTAAATACTTTAGTCTTAATTCGATAATAGATCCATATAAATTCCTTGAGCATATTACGAGGTTAGGCAAGATGTTATAAAGCCTTACCTTTTTGTTGATTGAATTAATAGGTTACTAATTAGATGATGTGACTCATTATTTATTCATCGATATAGTAACAAATTAGAATCTGCGATTAGAACCTTTGACTTGGGAGGCTTTTTGAGAATTGTTCATGGATTACTTCTTACCATTAAGTGTTCAAGAAAGAGTTTGAGAATTTCAAGAAAATAAGAGGACTTATTTATTTCAGAGTATTATGCTTAATTTACCTAATTATCTTGATATGCTCCATACTTAGTTTCCTTAGAGAAGGTAACAATTAAGAGATTTATGTACGATCTCAAAGATTTCTACCTTAAGACAATCCGTGTTGATCATGATATCATTTATTAAGAAGTGGTAGACTAAGCACTAAGGCTTGAAATAAGAGTTAATGAGAGAAAGGAAAGGCAAGCTTAAGAAGGGAGTAAAAAGAGAAGTTAGTTTGAGGGATTGACTCAAGTACATTCTTTAAAGAGGATACCTCTTTAAACTTTTTCTATCTGTAAAGGAAGTGATTCTGCTAGAAGGCCACCATCTTTTCAAGGCACACATAATAAAATTTCTTCAAGAAATAACCTTGAAAGGCAAATAACTTATTCTAATTCACCAAGTCAACAAAATTAACCTTCAAGGTAAGATAATGGAAAATATTGGTGCCTTTAACATCAGCTTCACCATAATGGTCCGTGTAACCATTTTGGGGGATAATACTTCAAATGTGGGATAGTTATGCACAAGGCAAAGGATTTCTTTAGGAATATTATAAGTCAAGGTATGAATTATTTGGTATCTTAACAAAATATTCTAAATCCTCCATTGGCTCCATGTTCTAGAAACCTTTCAATACCCTTAAGAAGTACTTATGTTTTAGGCCAAAGAGAAGAAGCAAGTGAGAATTAAGCTTAAGTATATGCACTTACTCGCTAAGCGATCCATGCCTTTAATGCTATTATGATAAGTATTGTCTCTATTAAAGTTTTTGCTAGTAAAGTTTTATTTGATCTTGGTGCTACCTATCCTTTGTGTTAAAAAAATTTGTTACCACCCTAGGTAAACCCACCAAAGAGATAAATACCTTTTTAATTATAATGACCCCTATCGAGAAATTTTTTATAGTTGCCCATAAATTAAGTCTTATCACATAAGAATTCATGATCATGTAATATTAGTAGACTTAATCTTACTTGATATAAGTGACTATGATGTAATATTAAGGGTGGATTGTTTGTTTGAGTACCATATATATGTAAATTATTTTGATAAATCTGTGACATTCTTCATAGAAAGGTTTACACCTATTGAATTCTAAGAAGATAGTTGATGAATTTTGTTATCATTATCTTAAGCATTAAAGTTTAAAAAGTTATTCATAAGGGAGGTACAATATACTTGGCACTAGTTTGAGGTTTGATTCAATCGGTTCTCAATGTTAATACTGTTCCAATAGTGAAGAAGTTTCCCAATGTGTTCCTAAAGGAATTACCTAGATTATCCTTGGATTGTGAAATTAAGTTCTACATTGACTTATTGACAAGTACTGAACCTATTTCAATTCCTTTATATCAAATGACCTTGATAAAGTTACAAGAGTTAATGGAGCAATTGCAAGATTTTATAGATAGAGGTTTCATTTGTTTAAGTACTTCATCTTGGGGGACTCTAGTCCTCTTTGTGAAGAAAAAGGATGAATTTATGCAATTGTGTATTGATTATTATTAGCTTAACAAGTTACCATACCATAAAAAATAAATATCTTCTTCCTCATATTAATGACCTTTTTAGTTAACTTCAAAGAGCAAAGTACTTCTCCAAGATTAACTTGTATACGAGTTATCACTAGTTAAAAATCAATGAAAGAGATATTCCTAAAATTGCATTTAGGACCTAATCCAACCATTTTGAGTTCTTACTAATGTCTTTTGGATTTATTAATGCTCCCACTGCTTTCATGGATTTTACGAATCACATATTCAAGCTATATTTGAATAAATTCATCATTGTTTTCAAAGATGATATTTTAGTATACTTTAAAGGTGAGAAAAAGCATGCTTGACATCTTTAAGTGGTTTTACAAACATTATAAGAGCATAAGTTGTATGCAAAGTTTTCTAAATATGAGTTTTGGACTACTAGTGTTACTTTTATGGTGACATAGGAAAGAGTTCAAGTGAATCCCCAAAAAGTTAAAGTAATAGAAAACTAGTCAAGGCCTTCATCAGTTATAGAAATTTGTAGTTTTCTTAGGTTAGTAGGTCATTATTAGAGGTTTGTGAAAGATTTCTCCAAAATCTCCCCAAATTGATGCAAAAAGGAGTTAAATTCGAATGGATAGATGCATGTGAAAATAACTTTTAGAAATTAAAGTCATGCTTGACGTCAACATTGGTATTGGCACTTTCCTCAAGCATCGAAAGATATGTGGTGTATTGCATAATACTTATTAATTAAGATTAACTTAAATAATTAGGAGTAAGCTTATGGAAATTGAAAATTAGGTTCGATACCAACCATAATTGGGTTAAGGTTATGACAAATTTATGAAGGATGTGTTTGGCCAATTGGATACCAATGTTGTAGAGGTGATAATCCAAATTCAAGATAGGGGAACATCCATAGTGCTCAAAGAGATTGGCTTGAATAGTCGAGGTAGTAACTTAAAGAAGTAGACTAAAGATCACCATGAAGTTTCAAGAAAGGAAGTAGATTTTTCATGGAATCGTGTCAGATTGAGGCGTTAACGAGGGTATTTGAAGTAGGGAAGAACGCCACAAGCTAGTAGTTGTAATAATTTGATAGGCAAACGTGCTCAAATTTGGATAAGACTTGGTAAAAAAATCTCATGTTATGGTGGACTTGTGGCTTAAATTTAAGGTCAATTTGGCTAGTTTGTTATTTTTCTAATTTTTCTAACTTTGGGGGTATTTTGATAATTTTAACATGACTTGAGAATTTAGAGGAGTTTGAAAAGCTTATATTTGTGATCCTTACATTTTTATCTTTGTATTGGTATGTTTTCATGTTAATTGAGCACTTAAAACTTTAAGAAAAGGGTTTATGATAGTTTGAGAAAAGTATGTCAACTTTTATTAGAATGACTTTTGCTCCAAATATTCTTTAAGGGAATAGAGTGTCAGGAAAGTTCAACAAGGCACCTGGACCTTAAGTTAAAGGCTTGAGTGTATTGATTTGTGATCATCTCTTACACATTCAAAACTTTAGAATGAGGCATATATCAAGTGAATGAAGTGTTCTTGTCCCTATTCAATTGTCTCTTTCGATTCATTATGTTGGAGGCTTCATGTGTAAGGTGATCTTATATTTCAATTTATTTTGGTGCTTTGATAACATTCAATTGTGGCTTGTGAACTTATGAGTTTTGTCATCTTTATCTAGTATGCCTTAAGTGGGTTTGATGGAAAGGTTAGCATATTTGTCGAAAATAGTAAACATACATCAAATGGATTTAGTTAGAGAACTACTGGCTTGTGACATTAGGTATAAAGTTTTAGTCTTTTCAATGTACACTCATTTTAAGGGAAAGAAATTTTGTTATATTACTTATATAATAATATATTGATATTATTAAATTTAATATATATTAAATTTATTTTTATAAAAATTAAATTCCATAAAATACAAGATAATATATTAATTATTAGATTTAATGATATATTTATATACCATTTAATAATGTACCATTAAATTTTCTTCCCATTAATCTTGAAAGTCTTTCAATTCTCTTCTCTTCTTTTAAAAAGAATTTTTAAAGAAATTATTCTTGACAGAGGCCCGCAAACTATCTGTTCTTTATGGAAAATTTTATAGAATATTAATATAATAATATATTAAAATATTATTAAATTTAATAATAAATATATCATTATATAATTTATAAAATTTAATTTTAAAAATATAAATTTAATATATAATTAGATTTAATAAGATATTAATATACTATCACATTAATAATATATCAATGACTATTTTAAGTTATTTTTTCTATTTCCTTTTACTTGTCATAATTAATTAATTTTATATATAATAAAAAATAATTTAATTCATTCTTAATGAACTTTTTAAAACAATCCTTTAATCTTTTATCATATAATGAAAAATAAAAAAATATAATAAAATAAATATATTGAGATATTTTAAAAAAATAAAATATTTCTAATAAAATAGAAGGATAAAATTAAAAAAAATATATCTAATGCTTTATTACAATTCTAAAATGATAAATAAAAATTATTTTAAAATATGAAAAATAAAAAAAACAAAAGAAGTACATTCTTAAGTCTATTAATAATCAATTATCCATTGTTAAATCAAATAAGTCTAAAATGACTATTTTCGCAATCATTTTTGTTAATGACATCACTTTTACAATTTTTTAAAGATATCAATCAACTATTTATATATAACATAAAAAATATTGTGTTCACATTATTAAATTAAGTTAATTCCATTGGAAGGTGTTAATAAATCAATAATAAAATTTTCATTTAAATTCTTCCTGGCAACTTCCTCTTAGGTTGGATAATAGATTGATGCAATTTTTAATATTATAATTCAAAAAATTATTAATTTTCAAACTCTCTTGATATAAAAAAGAAACAATTACATCATAATTGAATGAAATATTATTAATTTCTTAATTATTATTTAAATAAAAAATAAGTACAGACTAAAACTATCCATCATGGCAAAAGTTAGAATGTTTAATGTAATGCTCGATTTGACTCGTCACATGATTTTCAAGCAAAGGCCATGAATTTGGCCATCTGTCCGGGGTTTTCCCCTACGTTGGTGCCCGGCCACGGAAGTCCTGGCCTTTTCGGCATTCGCTCGAGGGATTTCGGTATATTAATTATATGATGATATATTAAAATATTTTTAAATTTAATTATAAATTATATTTATTTTTTAAAATTAAATTTTATAAATTGTAAATAATATACTAATTATTGAATTTAATAATATATTAATATCTTATTTAACACTGCGTCATGAAATGTTTTCTCATTAATTTAGAAAGAGTTTCAAGTCACTCTCCTCTAGGACAAAGACGGTTTGGTGGTGTTTGATTTGCAAAATCTTATGTTATCAAAAAAATATATATTTTTAGAAATGTTATTTCTAGGTATGTGATTATTGAAAATGTAAGATTATTATATTTTATTTAATATATATATATTTCTAAAAATATTTTTTTCACATTCTTAAACATATTAGATTTTTTACATTTGATTTATATTTTATATTTTTAAGAATCTTATTATTTTTTAAATAAATACTCTTATCAATTTTTTGGTTATAAATTGTAATAAATTATAAATTTAATTAAAAATATATGAATAAAGACTTTTGAAGACTTAATAAATTGATAATTTGAATTCTATTCAATTAAAATATAATAAATAATTTAATATATAAAATATTAAAATTTCTAAGAATTTGAATTTGAATTTTTATATAATTAATTATATAAAATAAATAAGTAATTTTTCTATTGTTGATAAGAAACTTTTGTTTTCTTTAAAAAGAAAATAAGAGAGAAAGAAGATAAATAATATATTTTAAATTTAAATAGAAAATAAAATAAAAATTTTAAAATTTTAAATAATTAAAATATAATAATAACATATTTTATCCTTAAATATTCTTTTTTCATCATTTTTCTTCATTCAAATAAGAGAAGCAATTAAGTATTCATTTATTTTATTGATAAATATATTTTTCATAAAAACATTATTTATATATATATATATATATATATATATATATATATATATATATTTATAAAAGAATGCTATATCATTTATATTGATGATTAGAAAATAATATCTAAAAATTTAAAAAAAAGTAAATTTTAGTTTTTAATTCTTAAATAAGTTAGCAAATTAACATTTTAAATCAATCCTAATCTAATCTATTAATTATTCAAATTATATGAATTAATTTGCTTATAATCTAAATTTTTATAATCTCAACTAAAATCTATATAAAATATTTCATATTTATATCATATTATTATTAGTTTTCAATGTTATAGTTCAAATTAAATTATATGTATAAATATTTTAAATAAGTTATCATTTTAATATAAAATTTTAATTGAATTAATTATATATTATATTTTTATGAAGTTATTTAAAAATTAAAATTAAAATTTATTTATTTAAATTTTATTAATATTTTTATATTGAAATTTAAGAATTATATTTCAAATCAAATATATATAAATCAAAATTTGGTTAATATTCTATAACTTACTTCTAATATATATAAAAAATTTTAAAAAATTTTTATTTATAAAATTAAATGAATAATTTTAAAGAAATAGAAAAAATTAAATTTCAATACCTTGTAACTTTTTATTTTATTATATATAAATTATTTTTATGTTAACAATAAAAAAATTAAGAAATACTCATATGGGGCAAGAGTTAAAAATGTTGATTAATTTAATTAGAATAATAGGTTCAAACCATGACTTAATATAGTCTTAGATGAATTATATCATATTTCTAGTGGAGTTAGGAATTCTGATTTAGGATTGAAAATTGATTATAATTAAATCAAATTTTAATTTTATCTATAGTAAAAAATTATTTAAAGAATTATAATTTTTTAATAATTTTGAGTTAAGATGTTGTATTTTTTATAAATTAAACATAAAAATTATGAAACTTTAAATAAAATTACATAAATTTATTTTTAAAAGTTGTAACACAAATTATTCATTGGAACATAGAATTTATTTATTTATTTTTACTTATCTAATATAATTATTGTTGTTATCATGAAAAAATAAAAAATATAAGTTAAAAATAAAAAATAAAAATAAAAATAAAAATTTTCAAATTAAATTAGAATTGGAATATAGAAATTACCATTTTTTATTTATTTAATGTAATTATACTTGTCATCATAAAAAAATTAAAAAGAAATATAAGTTAAAATTAAAAATAAAAATAAAAATTTTTTAGAATAAATGAGAGTATAAAAGAATAAGAAGTAAAATTTTCTTTTTACTTTAATATCAATATTCTATATTTTCATGATATGAGAATGTAAGATACTCACATCATATTTTTCAACATGTGGAGCCCTTCCCATCATATTTTCTCTATCTCTCTCTTAAAATTAGGCACCATCCAGAGTGAGTAAGGTACTGTACCTTATTCGCCCGTGAAGTGTAATAGTATTTCTCCATTGAATCATTGTTAAATCTTCTCTATTCTTTACATTTATCTTTAAGAAAAAAAGACAGACTTATGGTCTTATTCGACCGACACAGGCGAAGTCTCTGTGGTTTAAAATAAAAAACAATTCACCCTATCCTTCAAGCAGAACCCACCGCACTCCATTCTATCTTCTTCTTCTTCTCAATTCCTCTCTGTTTTTTATTTTTTCTTAATGCCGGCACTACGAGTTGTCTCTTTCTTCTTCTTCATCCCAAAATTAATTTCCTGCTCCTCAAATGACAGCTTCGTCACGGAATTGAGAGGAACTTGGTGAATCTATAAGCTGTTTCGAAAATCAAAGAGCTTTACAAACTTAACCCAAAGCCCAAAGCTCGAGAAGTTTAAGATTGGTGTGTGGGCTTCTAGGTCTAATCTGAGACACAGGTTAGTTTTTATACAAGTTATATATACGGGTATGTGTGTGATGTTGTAAATGCCTGGTGGTTTGGGCAAATCTGTTATTATTCGTAATTATATAAATATATCGTTAGATCTAATTATATAATAAATTAATAAATTTGAAAATATATTATATAATAATATATTAATAATTAAATTTAATAATAGTGTACTGATTCATCGTTTCTCATCGTTGCACCATTGATTTTTCCGCCAGGAATATTTAGTTATTCTTTTATTATATGATTGAGAAATAATTGTTGATTACGTGGAAAGAAATTTCATTTATGTCAGGGTGGACGTGAGAAAATGACCTATTTATAAAGTAAAATGTTCAGGGAAGAGATTAAAAATTTAATGAGCTTTAATTTAATTTATTATGAGTATATTATTTTTATATTATTAATAACTAAGAGAATATTATGTTAAAAAAATAATAAATTTTACTTAATAATAAAAATAGTTTAATAACTTTTGTTGATATGAATATATATATATATATATATAGTTGATAATGTAAAATTGATTTATATTAATAATGGATGAAATTTAAATTTGAACTATGTATTTCATTTGGAAATTAGTTTATAGATATTTAAAAAAAATAACAATGATAATAAAAATGAATAAATTTAAGGAAAATTATAAAAGTTTGGAAATAGAAGAGAATTATTATGAAATAAAATGTATCATTATAATGTTTGAGGATCAATTTTTTTAGTTATTAAGTATTAGAAGTTTAAAAGGAATTGTAAATGCCTAGGAATATAACATATAAGAAATTTATCTGCGGGTGTTAATTAGCCCCTTTCCTTCATAAATTTTGACGGTGAAGTAGGTATTTTGATAAAGAGAAAATTTAGGGGAAGTCTTTAGGCGTTTGTTAGAAAGTTCTTCAATCAAGATATATGTATAAGTATCGTATTTAATTAGTATTAATAATTACAATTTAATAATTATGATAACTTAATCATTTTTTTAAATAGAGCAATTAACACATTGCATTAGTGGTGCACTATATAGCCATCTCTAGTAAGTAAAGAAAATTCAAATTATATCGTAATAAATATTAATTTTTTTGGTTCAAATTAATCTATATTTTGAAACAAATTCTGATGCGTTAATTATTTGTTATGACTTTCTGTTGCTGGTTTGTATTTTTTTGGCATAAGGAAAGAGATGAAAAATCAGTTATTGGTTTGTAGTTTTTGGCATCTTAATATGTTCCTTATTAGCATGCATTATTTTTCGATTTTAACAAAAAAAAATCATTGACAAAGATCCTTTAGTTGTAGGCAGGAAGTTTAACCTCTTTTTCATTATAAGTAGATTAATACAACCCCATATGCACGCCTTTGAATTCATATTTCAGAGACACTTGCCTGTTTGTACGCAAGAATTGAATGATGAGCAATCCTACATTGGAAGAGCGGTTTGACGAAATAGAGAGGGCAATGCCACCAGAAACAGGGGAAAACGAGAGTACGGATGAATTTCAATATTTGGTCACTTTACGTGTGGCTTCAACTCGTAAGATACAAAGGGTTCCACGTAATATACAAGATAGCGCACAATTTGACAGGTATAATTACTCACCTAGGATGATATCAATTGGTCCCATCTATCATCACTTGCAGAGAGGAGATCAGTTAAAGCTCTTCTGGACAAAGATGTATCTTCAAGATAGACAGTTGGAAGTTTCGGAAGTATATCGTAGGATTGCATCATCCAGCTGGAGACATCTTTTTGGCAATGATGTCATTGGAAACTACAATGATAATGACCTCGCTTGGATGTTGTTTATCGATGGATGTTCAGTACTTTATATCTTAATGAATGCTGAAATCGACCCAGAAAAACTGAAGCTCAAGGATGATCAGCTGCTTCTTGTGATAATGGATTTGTTCTTGTTGGAGAATCAAATTCCTCTCTTAGTGCTTCGCTTTTTATGGGGCTCTCCAGATGAGCAGGGTGAACTAAGAGCAACATTGATCAGATTTTTTAGGTCAAAACGATATCAATTTGAATTGACCGAGAAGAGCACGTTATGGGATGATTGGAGGCAATTCAATGTGCATCATATGCTTGATCTTCTGCATAAAATCCTCTTACTGCCTGATCGGGAGGGATCAAACGATGATATTTCTATTCCTATACAAAACCGTTTGGAGGAGTGCCTACGATACGGGAGCATTCATGAGCTCAAAGCAGTAGGAATTCGAGTGACGGAAAACACGAAAGCACAGAACCTGACAGACATCAAATTTGTTCCAAACGGCACCTTTAAAGCAGAATTGCAAATTCCTAGGCTCAATGTGACTGGGGATATGGCTCGGATTTTTTTAAACTTGATAGCTTACGAGAGGTGCCTGGGTATTCAAAATAACTATGGGATTATTTCATACTTAAATTTCCTCAACTCTCTCATTCACAATATAGAGGATGTAAAGGATCTGAGGGAAGCTGGAGTTCTCCGCAACGCTTTTGGCAGTGACCAAGAACTGCTCTTTGTCTTTAGAGCTATCTGTGCTGACTTGGGGCCATTGTTTCCTTTAGCGACTCCAAAGTGTAAGTTTATCAGATCTGACATGGAAAGATTTTGCAAAGAGAGAGAACAGTCCTTGCTCACTGCCAAAGCCATTGTGGAGAATGCATGGAGGACTTGGACGGTTGATTTATGTGGTACTTATTTCCGTTCTCCTTGGACCATTATTGCCTTTCTGGGTGCGCTTCTCGGACTTTCTCTCAACGCTGTCCAGACTTGGTATACTGTTTTTCCTAATCATAAATCATAAATAGAACAATATTATCATAAGTCTATTAGTTTGCTACTCGGCTTCTTACAATATATTTGGTGTGTTTATACCAAACGCTTGTTTCATTTGTTTTTATAATGTATTTCGTGTGAAACACTTACTTATGTGTGTTTACCTTGGTCGTGCTTCTCTATGTAATTTATATATATTTTTTGAATTCTTGAAATTATGGTATTAATGTACTTTGATTTGCCAAAGAAATATTTTCTATAAGAATATAAATATAAATTATTAAAATAATGGAAGATAGTTTATATATTTAATGTTAAATGTAAAGAATTTGATATTCTTTTACTATCATAATTTTTTAGGTATTATATTTTTTAATTATAAGTTATAGAGACTGTAATATTATTGCAAACTACACTACATCCATAATTTTTCATAATTTTGCACTAGAATGATTGCATTTGCCTTGTCTGTAATTGTGCAACTATAATTTAAAACCTTGAAAAGAAGTAAATTTTATTGTAATAGAAAAACACACTAAAAATAATAGCTTATAGGTAAACCCATGTTACTCTGAAGTTTCATTTCACTTGTATCTAAAAGGAGTTAGTGAAGTGCACCACCTGTATTTGAGTGCCAGACTATTACTACCCAAACCACCAAGGTCCCAAAAGTTACTCTTACATGCATGGGAATGAGCTGCCAGAAAAGGAAATCCTCCTCCAGAATTTTTCTTACTCTTCTTAAATTTTGAATGTGGTAAACATGAAACCACAACATACAGGTACAAGTGAAATGAAACTTGAACATCAAACCTTGTAAAACAAAAGTTAAATCTTAGGTCTAAATTGCAATGCCTTAGTCCTGTTCATCGGTAACTCACCCTAGACACATGGGTCAATTAAATGTTGACATGCCGCAATATTAAGATTGTTCTTCAAGTTATTCCTGCAGTTTTACTAAAATTGCTAATTCTTCCTTCTAATTATTTTTTTAACACTTGCTGCCTCAATGTAAATAATAAAATATTATTTTATTTTATTATTTCAGATTTCTTCTTTTGTTTGGCAAGCTTCTCGAACTGGACTTCTTCCTCTTCTTTGTCTGTCTTTGCACCAGCACCAACCAAGAACTATAACAGTTCTTTTCTCGTTGGCTTTCCTGTTGGTAACAAAATCAACGTTCAAATTAGCTGAACATGATCTGTGAAACTAGGAAGTAGTTTTCCGCTTTAATAACCACCGAGATCCTAGTTTTCTTGATGGGAGAAGTTGAGAACGTGCAAATATAAAAATAAAATTGGGGTCCCTAGGTTCGGTTAATGATTATTATTTTTTGAAACAAAATTACACCATCAAAGTACATTAATTAGAACCTGGAAGAACCCAAGTGCAATATTGCAGCAATTCTTCGAAGCAATTCGATAGGGCAATCGCAGCAAATTCACTGTGAAATTAAACGTAGCAATGGCTGGAGGTAGGCTTTCGCTTTTGATTTTATTTAATGCTTTATTAGGATATATTTAAATGTCTGTGTATCCTAGATTCTATAACAGTTGGTATCAGAGCATAAAATTACCTCTGCCTTGCTATTGTTTACATGAAAAAATAGGGGATAGTTTTCAATTCAAATCTTGTTGAGATGCTATTTTTCCATATTTTTATGACTAGGAATTGATAACTCATAATATGATGATTAGTTTAGGCTCAAAAATGTAGAAAAAATGTGCTGAAAACTACATAAAACTTTTGAGTTCTATATCAAATCTATAACAAAAGCATATCAGGTCGGGTTGACCTGGTGGGAGGTTAGGGATGACCTCCCTTCTTGCTTGGTTGAAAGTAGTGCTAGCCATTGCTTCCACCGCAGTCCTTGCTTCATATTGCCACATATTTAAAATACAAAGGGATCCAATAAAAAGTTATTTTTCTGGATTTTTATTCCTAAATTTTATTAATTAATTAACAATGATATATGAAGGTTTTTAGTAAATATTTTATTTTATTTCTGGATTTTAGTTGAATCATAATACTAATATTAATTTCATATAATTTATGCCTAATATTTAGATATTATTTTAGGCATTGTCTTAACACATTTGGATTAAAATTAATTAAAAGGATTTAAATCAATTAATTAATCACATTTGGCTTAGTTGATTAATTAATTATTTACTTCTCATTATAATAATATTGTACGATTATTTTCTCAATCTTAGGCAATATATTTTTCTATGGAGAGAAAATTAATTTGTCACATTTATTTAAGTAATTAATTAATATTTGAAATCTCATAAAGAAATGCCTATTTATGCATTTTATTTAAGTATGTTTTAAAATGTCAAGTGACCCGTATGATTTTAGTTTAATTAAAATTTAGCCATAGCACCTTTGATTATTCTAAAATTATACATAAAGCATTAGATTTAAATTTAAGATTACATAAAGAAGAATGACATTAGTTGTAATTAATCATATTTAATATAATAATTATTATCCCACAAAAATGTTATTGTATTTAATATGATTAATTAGGATAGGGTAATAAATTTTCCTTTAACTTAATTTACTCACAAGAATTAAGATATAATTTGCTAGTTTTACCAATTCTGTATATAAGCCTAATTAAATTAAATTAAACTCATAGGTAGTTTTATTTGCTATTAAGATTATGTTTAATAGATATGTTTTGCATTGGTAACACATGTCAAATGGAATATTTTTAATTGTCTCAATTTATTAACATAGCATATAAATTTTATATAGTTTTTTAATTTTTGAATATCTCTGATTTTCAAGTTCCCGAATTGATTGGTGATAATTATAAGATATGGAAGGAGAATTCTTCTTCAATTAGGGCGGATGGATGTTGATGATATAATAAGAAAGGATGAACCTCTTAAACCCACGAATACTAGTAGTGCAACTAAAATAGCACTTTATAAGCGTTGGGAGCGATCAAATCACCTCAACATGATGTATATCAAAACTAAGATTTTTGCTAGTGTTCATGGGCCTATCGAAGAGCATCAAAACTTTCGAAGTTTGCTCAAGGATGTTGATGAATAGTTTGAAACCTCAGACAAGGCTTTAGCAAGCATCCTGATGACAAGGTTATCATCAATGAAGCTTACCGGTATAAGGAGTATATGAGAACACATTATGCAAATGAGGGACATAGCAGCTCAATTAAAAATGCTTGAGGTTGAGATGTCTGAATCCTTCCTTGTGCACCACATCTTGAACTTTCTACTACCTCAGTATGGACCTTTCAAGATTTCCTATAATACACATAAGGAGAATGGACAATCAATGAACTTTGTCCATGTGTGTACAAGAAGAAGGGAGGCTTATTGCAGAAATAGGAGAAAGCACGCGTTTAGCAACACAAAAGAAGAACAACAAGCAAGCCAACTTAAAAGGAAAGGAAAATGCACCTATTTAAGGTAGTATAAAGAAAGAGTCAAAATGTTTCTTCTGTAAGAAGAAGGGACACATAAAGAAGAATTGCAATAAATTTAAGAGTTGGCTTGAAAAGAAAGATATCTCAATCTCACACTTTTGCTATGAATCTAATATGGTAGATGTTAGTAGTAACACATGGTGGATTGATTCTGGTTTTGCAATCCATATCTCTAATACTTTGCAGAGCTTTGGAAACCAAAGGAAACTAGTGGGCAGTGAGCAGTACATCTATTCAGGCAATAAGATGGGCTTAGTAGTTGAAATTATAGGAACTTGCAGATTAGTTTTAGATATTGGCTTTAGTTTGATATTGAAAAAGATCTTTTATGTACCAAGTTTTTCTACAAACTTAATTTCTATTTCGAAACTTTTTCCTTTTGGATATTCTTTTGAATTTTCAAATAATATGTTTAAGTTATTTTATAAATCTAATCTTATTGGCAATGGTACAATTTTTAATGATCTTTTTCAAATTCAATTATAAGACAGTATACCTAATGATTCAATCCATGTTTCTAGTAGTATAGGTGTTAAGAGATGTGTTACTAATGAAGATTTCTTTATGTTATAGCACCGTAGACTAGGTCATATCTTAATAGAGAGGGTTAAAAAGTTAGTAAAAGATGGAATACTTAGTATGTTAGATTTTTCTGACTTTGAAACTTGCATAGATTGCATAAAGGGAAAGCAAACTAATAAGACTAAGAAGGGTGCCAAGAAGAGTATTACTATTTTAGAAATCATACATACAGACATTTGTAATCTAGATTTGGACTCTAATAGTCCAAAATACTTTATCACCTTTATTAATGATTACTTATGATATATGTATCTCTATCTGTTGAATAATAATAATGAGGTACTTGATGCTTTTAAAGTGTTTAAGGCAGAAGTAGAGAAACAATGTGATAACAAATTTAGATAGTGAGATCAGATAGAGGTGATGAGTATTATGAAAGATGCACTGAAGATAGACAAGTATTAAGTCCATTTGCTAGATTTCTTCAAGAGCATGAGATTGTTTCCTAATACACCATGCTTGGGTCTCCGGACTAAAACGGTGTTGCTAAAAGAAGAAATTGAACACTATTGGACATGGTAAGGAGCATGCTTAGCAGCTCTAGGCTTTCTAAATCCTTGTGAATTGAAACCCTTAAGACGACTATGTATATCTTTAATTAGGTTCCAACTAAGGCTATTGAAAAGACATCATTTGAGTTGTTTAAAGGTTAGAAACTGAGTTGAAGGCATATGTGCATTTGGGGATGTCCATCTGAGGTTAGGATCTACAATCCATAAGAAAAGAAGCTGGATCCTAGGACTATAAGTGGCTACTTCATTAGGTATGCTAAAAAGTCCAAAGGATATAAGGTCTATTGTTCATCTCTTAGCACTAGGATTGTGGAATCAAGAAATATAAAATTTCTTGAAAATGACTTGATTAGTGGAAGTGATCAAATTCAACATCTAGACACTGAGCATGATCATTTTAGTTCTCAAGCTTCCACATCAAGTGATAGATTGGTTATGATCCATACCCTTCAAGTATCATTGGGTATTGAATAGCCAATCATTGAGAATCCACAATCAGTTGACCATGATCAAGTTAATCCGATTGTTAAACAATTACTAGAAACTGTTAAGGAACCAGTTGAGGAACATGCTTCTCAAGAGGATGCTAACCTAATATTAAAAAGATCGACTAAGAAAGGAGGTCAATAATTCCTAGTGACTATATTGTGTATTTACAAGAGTCTAACTACAATATAGGAGTTGAAAATGACCTTGAGATGTTTTCACAAGCTATCAACAGCAGAAAATCCGAACTATGGTACAATGTTATGAAAGAAGAGATGGATTCCATGGCATCTAATGGAGTCTGGGATCATATTGAGTTGCCTTGTGATTCAAAGGCAATGGTGTAAATGGGTCTATAAGACGAAAAGGGACTCATTAGGAAACATTGAAAGATATAAGGCGAGACTCGTGGCCAAGGGATTCACTCAGAATGAAGGAATTAATTACATAGAAACATTTTCTCCTTTGTCTAAGAAAGATTCCCTTCGTGTAACAATGGCATTAGTTACCTAATTTAACCTGGAACTGCATTAGATGGATGTGAAGATGGCATTCCTCAATAGAGATCTAGAGGAAGAGGTATATATGAAACAACCTGAAGGATTCTCCTCTAGTGCTGGTGAGCATTTAGTATGCAAGTTTAAGAAATCCATATATGGATTGAAACAGGCCTCTTACCCATGGTATCTCAAGTTTCATGATGTTATTTCCTCCTTCGGATTTTTGGAAAACGTCATGGATCAGTATATATACCATAAGATTAGTGGGAGTAAAATCTGTTTTCTTATGCTATATGTGGATGATATATTGCTTGCAACCAATGATAAGGGGTTGCTATATGAGGTGAAACAGTTTCTCCCTAAGAATTTTGACATGAAGGATATGGGTGAGGCATCTTATGTAATTGGCATTAAGATCCATAGGAATAGAACTTAATGCATTTTAGGTCTATCACAAGAAACTTATATTAATAAAGTCTTAGAGAGATTTCGAATGAAGGACTGCTCACCAAGTGTAGCACCTATTGTGAAGGATGACAGGTTCAATTTGAATCAGTGCCCGAAGAATCATTTAGAAAGGGAAAAAATGTGAAACATTCCATATGCTTCAATTGTTGGAAGCCTTATGTATGCTCAGGTTTGTACAAGACCTGATATTGCATTCGCAGTTGGAATGTTAGGAAGATATCAAAGTAATCTAGGAATGAATCATTAGAAAGCTGCAAAGAAAGTGATGAGGTATCTTAAAGATACTAAACATTACATGCTGATATATAGATGGACTAAGAATCTTTAGGTAGTTAGCTACTCAAACTCGAATTTTGCTAGATATGTTAATTCATGAAAATTAACATCAGGGTACATTTTTATGTTCGCTGGTGGAGTTGTGTCTTGGAAAAATGCAAAGTAAACCTTAGTTGCTACTTCTATCATAGAAGCTAAGTTCGTATCTTATTTTGAGGCAACTTCACATGGTATATGGTTGAAGACTTTCATTTTGGGGCTTAAAGTTGTGGATTTAATTTCTAGGCCATTAAGAATATATTGTGATAACTCAGCTACATTTTTTCTGACAAAGAATGACAAAAGTGGAATTCGAAGTAAACATATCGACATCAAGTACTTAGCCATTCGGGAACATGTCAACGAAAATAAAGTCACCATTATACTGTTGGGAATTCGGATTATCACATGCAGCAAAATGTTAAATTTTGATCCGAATTCTACCTAGGATCCATGCAAAAAGCATGAGTCAATGATTAGGATTTTACCTATTGGCCACTCGTGTTTCTACTGATCAAAACTTGAGAGCGGATGAATCAAACGCCGGCCGGAAGGTACAGCGTCTCTACGGTATCCACACGAAGTGAACAACGACCTCTCACCCTCCACGCGTCTGCTAGGATGCGTTTTTCTCTCTAAGAATTAGGATTGGATGTTTTCTGAGTGATTTAGGGTTTATATGGAAGCTTAAAACGTAATTATTAAGTGCTGCCCTCAAGTCCTTTTTTATAGAACTTAGGCAAGCCATAATCTTAGTCCTACTAGGATAATGCTTCCAAAATCCTAATCACACTTAACAACTCATCTTATCCTTATCCTAGAGATAATGGGAAGAGATAAAACTTATCTATTAATTATCTAATATTAGATAATGATATTATCTCATAATATAAATATCTTAATATTAGATAATTGCATATAGTTATCAAATATCAAAATAATATTATCTCATAATATATTTATCTAATATCTGATAAGATAATTACTTGATATTACTTTAATATCAAATAATATCACATAATATATATATATATATATATATATATATATATATATAAAACGTGAATTTATTATTCTTAATAATATATATGCACGAAAATAAGTCCAATTAATTGGATATTAATATAATTAAAGTCCAATTAATTATTGTCTTATTCCTACTCCTTTTGTGTGACCCTGTAGGTTCTTACTACGTTGACAATGACTTATTATTGAGCCATAGACAGCGAGCGGTATCTAGCAATACATCACTGCCACTCAAGTAGTAAGAATGTCTGTGATTCGACATCCACCTAATACATGATCAACGTTTTACATCATAACCCTTTTGTAATAATATCCAAATTGAACTGGAGGCATGGAATGTGTCATCCTCGTCAATGTTCAATTTATATTTCTTGATACTGAGTAGACTTAAAATAAATAATTAATATTACATATTAATTCAACTGAGCATGGCCATGCATTTCTAAGTCTCACTCAATCAAGGGGCCCATGGATATTTCTCTTTTATACAAGAGTAACAAAATCCCATTTACATCACTCACTTCCCTCTGCATGATTTATGACACACCCAATCAATGCCCTACTTGTCACCTGATTAAAGGTGACATAGGACAATATTAAAGTGAGTAATTCCTCATGTAGGGAACCGTAGTGACTTCAAGTCAAAGGTTTATGCGTAGTTGTGATCATATGAGAATAACTTATGACACGTTTATCCATGCAATATTCTCATAGTGGGTCAGTCCAGTACATTGTTCACTAGCAATGTACTCATGTATTGATTTGATATCACATATCCATGATTCGTAATCATCAGTCACTATACATGCTAGTCTCGATGTATTATTATTATCCTTTTTCATAATAATACTTGACTAGTGGCATTTTAGGAATAGCAAAGCTATTCCAAGGATAATTATTATATTAAGTTATAAATTGTGCATAATAATAATAAAAATAAAATATAATAATTAAATTGCCTCAAATAAAATATAATACATTGTGTATAACTCTAATCATCTTATATGATTGGTTCTAGGACACACACCAACAATCTCCCACTTGGACTAGAGCCAATCACTCATGTATCTAATACCAAGTGACATAGTATGACCATCATGCTTTTTCTGCGCTAAAGGCTTTGTCAGTGGGTCGGCGATATTATCATCTGTTGGTACTTTACATATCTTCACATCTCCTCTATCGATGATTTCTCGAATGAGATGGAAGCGCCTAAGTATATGTTTGGATCGCTGGTGAGATCTGGGTTCCTTGGCTTGTGCAATGGCTCCATTGTTGTCACAATAGAGATCCACTGGGTTTGCAATGCTAGGAACAACGCCAAGTTCAGTAATGAACTTTTTGATCCAAACAGCCTCTTTTGACGCATCAGATGCAGCAATATACTCAGCCTCTATAGTAGAGTCGGCCACTGTTTCCTGCTTTGAACTCTTCCAGCATACAGCACCACCATTCAGGCTAAATACATAACCCGATTGCGATCTAAAGTCATCCTTGTCGGATTGGAAACTGGCATCAGTGTAACCTTTTACAACAAGTTCTTCCTCTCCTCCATATATTAAGAATGAATCCTTAGTCCTTCTTAAGTACTTAAGGATATTCTTAACGGCAGTCCAGTGAGGTTCACCTGGATTTGACTGGTACCTGCTCGTCATGCTTAAAGCATACGAGACATCAGGACGAGTACATATCATGGCATACATGATAGATCCAATTGCTGACGCATATGGTATCTTATTCATCCGGTCCTTCTCATCTTGTGTCGAAGGACACTGAGTTTTGGACAAATTTATGCCATGTGACATAGGCAAAAATCCTCTTTTAGATTCTTGCATGTTAAACTGTTTTAACACTTTATCTATGTATGTACTCTGACTTAGGCCAAGCAATTTTCTTGATCTATCTCTATAGATCTTAATACCTAATATATAGGCAGCTTCGCCTAAGTCTTTCATCGAGAAATAATTCCCTAACCAAGTCTTTACTGTTTGCAGTGTAGGGATATCATTTCCGATGAGTAGTATGTCATCCACATACAATACAAGAAAAATAATTGTGCTCCCACTAACCCTTTTGTAAACACAAGATTCATCTTCATTTTTGATGAAACCAAATTCTTTGATTGCCTCATCAAAACAAAGATTCCAACTCCGTGAAGCTTGCTTTAATCCATAAATGGATCGTTGTAGCTTACATACCTTTCCAGCAGTTTCAGGAATGACAAAACCCTCGGGCTGTGTCATGTACACATCCTCGAGGAGCTTTCCATTAAGAAAAGCAGTTTTGACATCCATCTGCCAGATTTCGTAATCATAAAAAGCTGCAATAGCAAGCAAAATCCGGATGGATTTAAGCATGGCAACTGGGGAATAGGTCTCATCATAGTCTATACCATGAACTTGCCTATAACCTTTTGCGACTAATCGTCCCTTAAAGGTTTGCACGTTACCATCCATGTCGGTTTTCTTCTTGAAAACCCATTTGCACCCAATGGGTTTTACCCCTTCAGGTGGATCAACCAAAGTCCATACTTGGTTAGTATACATGGAATCCATCTCAGATTTCATGGCCTCAAGCCACTTCTCAGAGTCTGGCCCTTTTATAGCTTCTTGGTAAGTTGTAGGCTCATCTTGATCCATGAGCAAAACATCGCCATTTTGAGTTACAAGAAATCCATATCTCTTGGGCTCATGGCGTATCCTACCAGACTTACGTGGGCCTTGTGTTACTTGAGCTAGTTCCTGACCCACAACATCTTGTGGTCCTTTTCCAGGCTCTATTATAAGTTCAGTGTTACTTTGTGGGTCTCGTACTTCTTCGATTTCTACTTTTCTCCCACAGTTTTTCTTAGAGATAAATTCTCTTTCCAGAAAAACACCAGTTCGTGCGACAAACACTCTGCCTTCAGTAGGATTATAAAAATAGTATCCCTTAGTTTCCTTAGGATACCCCACAAAGTAGCACTTATCCGATTTGGGTCCAAGCTTATCAGAAACTTGACGTTTTACATAGGCCTCGCAACCCCAAATCTTCATAAAAGACAAGCTAGGACGTTTCCCAGTCCATATCTCATATGGAGTCTTTTGAACCATTTTAGAGGGAACACGGTTGAGCGTAAAAGCAGCTGTCTCTAGAGAATGCCCCCAAAAGGAGATTGGAAGATCTATATGACTCATCATAGATCGTACCATGTCTAACAAGGTACGATTCCTCCTTTCTGAAACACCATTCCATTGTGGCGTTCCAGGTGGAGTGAGTTGTGATACTATACCACACTCCTTTAGATAGTCATCAAATTCTTGGCTTAAGTATTCTCCACCTCGATCTGATCGAAGTGTTTTAATACTTTTACCAAGTTGGTTTTGCACTTCATTCTTGAATTCCTTGAACTTTTCAAAGGATTCTGATTTGTGTTTCATAAGATACACATATCCATATCTACTGAAATCATCAGTAAATGTAATGAAGTACTGAAAACCTCCTCTAGCAGGTGAACTAATGGGCCCACATACATCAGTATGTATGAGACCCAATAGATCATTAGCCCTTTCACTGTGTCCAGTGAATGGTGTTTTAGTCATTTTTCCTAGCAAACAAGATTCGCATATTTCATATGATTCAAAATCAAATGAATCCAAGAATCCATCCTTATGAAGCTTGGATATGCGCTTCTCATTTATATGGCCCAAACGACAATGCCAGAGATAGGTTGGATTTAAATCATTTGATTTAAATCGCTTAGTGTTTATGTTATAGACAGGCATTTCAAGATCAAGAATATAGAGCCCATTGAACATTTGTGCACTGCAGTAAAACATTTCATTTAAATAAACTGAACAACTTTTGTCCTTTATTATAAATGAAAAACCTTTCTTGTCCAAACAAGAAACAGAAATAATATTCCTGCTGATAGCAGGCACAAAATAACAATCCTCTAATTCTATTACTAAACCAGAAGGTAAAGATAGATAATATGTCCCTACAGCTAGCGCAGCAACTCTTGCTCCATTGCCAACTCGTAGGTCCACTTCACCTTTAGCTAGAGTCCTACTCCTTTGTAGTTCCTGCACATTTGTACAAATGTGAGAACCACATCCGGTATCTAATACCCAAGATGTAGAAGTGGAAACATTAATTTCTATAACATAGATACCTGAAGCGGAAGTCTCACTTCCCTTCTTCTTTTTCAGATCTTCCAGATAGACCTTGCAGTTTCTTTTCCAATGTCCAGTTTGACCGCAATGGAAGCATGTCCCTTCCTTAGCCACACCCCCTTTTGGTTTCAGTGCAGAGGATTTAGACTTGGGCTTGCCTTTGGATTTGGAATCCTTCTTGTTTTTGCCCTTGCCTTTTCCTTTTCCTTTGCCCTTTTGAACCATCAATATGGTATTAGGCTTAGTCTTTTGCAAATTTTGTTCAGCAGTTCTTAACATGCTTAACAATTCTGGCAGTGGTTTGTCAATTTCATTCATATTGTAATTCATGATAAATTGACCATAACTCTGTGGCAACCATTGCAGAATTAAGTCAGTCCAACTCTTGACCTAGTGGTGCACCCAATCTTTCAAGGTTCTCAACATACCCAATCATTTTGAGTACATGAGGCCCAACAGGGTTTCCTTCTGCCAGTTTGCACTGAAACAAGGCTTTTGTCACCTCAAACCTCTCATGCCGAGCTTGGCCTTCATAAAGCTTCTTAAGATGCTCAAGCATGTCATAAGCTTCCATGTTCTCATGTTGCTTCTGAAGCTCAGAGTCCATGGTAGCCAACATGAGACAACCGACATCTAATGCGTCATCATGATGCTTCTTATAAGCATCCTTTTGAGCTCGAGGGGCAGTAGCTTCAGGTTCTTGAGGAACAGGTCCCTCTAGGACATACATTTTACGCTCATGTTTGAGGACTATCCTCAAATTCCTGTACCAGTCCAGGAAGTTTGTTCCATTCAGTTTGTCCTTCTCAAGGACCGATCGCAGTGATAAGTTATTTGATGTATTAGCCATTGGTTATCTACGACAGAAATATGCAAAGTAAGTATTAAATTTAAAACATTTAATAAGGTCTTTTATTAAATGTACCTCCCACTATTTCATTCAAATTAATAGCCCTCACTATTAATTCGGAAAGTCATAGTATTTAAGCTTTCTAGTGGGCCAAGATCCATATTTCACCAAGCTTTAAGTTAGCTTTGGCTAATCACTTAAAACTTAGTTATTTAGGTAAGCAACACTTGCCAATTGTATCATATACAACTCTTGGATAGTTGGGTGAACAACATTTGTCCTAGTCCATCTTATGAACTAAAGCCCAACTCTATGCCTCTAGGTCTCAATCCTATTGAGATATCCTAGTTAAGTCGGACCCAATATTTGACATTCGGATATCACTATTATCCAGTCGCATCTCACCAAGATAAACGAGGTACCTTGCTTTGGCAAACCTACCTTATGTCGATCGAGGCCTTGATGAGTGTCAAATATTGGAAGGCATCATTAATTATTACTGACTTAATATTTTGGATGAGGGATTTCAACTTAATTATTATCAGATCTCACCATAACTAGCCTATTTATTCATGCAATATATCTAGCATATCTCATATATCATATAAAGTAAATGAATAAAATAGACTACCATATATCATATATCATGCAATGAATAGAACTATCACATAGTAGGAACACATTCTATCACATAATAAATGCATGCTCATCAATATCATCACATAATAAAGAAATCAATATGTCGCATAGTATGACCCAAAATTCTATTTTCTAATGACATTCCTAACTAACTCCTTAGCTTCTTCTTGTCTCATAGCTCCTTAGCTTCTCCTTGTTCCAAGCAAAGAATACTCCATTGTAATTACAAATTTACAACAGAAACCCCGAGTTACATTCGGGGGGAATTGAGATGAGAAGAGAATATACATTAGAGAAATAGAGGAAGACACGACACGCAGGTCGTATTTTAAAAATCCATCCATTAAAAACTCCAAGGGCCATACTATGCAACACATTCATGCATCATATGTAATAATTGCTAAGAAATATATGTAACCAAGATAAAGAGGATGATTGACATATATATATTTCATAACATCTTTATCATAAAAAATCATGTTTTAAAACGGCGCCTTAAGAACAAAAACAATTTTTGAACGCTACGTAGAGTTAGCACGGCGGTCCCGCTAGCCGGTTAGCGGGCGGGGGTCAAGGGGGCAGCGCCCCCTTGCCGGGGGGTGTGGGGGGCTCCGCCCCCCAGGCCAAAAATTGAATACATCTGACATTCAAATTTTGATTCATTTTGCTAACAATTGACACACCCCAAGTCGAACAATTCGACTATATGATTGACATTCAAATCATAGTTTAAAATAGGATTTACGTCCTAAACACTTTGACTAATTTTAATCATATCAAAACAGATCCAGCCATATTCAAATAATTTAAAGCATACATATACCTCATAGACCAGATTCAACTTAATCATATTAAACAAATTTAAACAAGTCTTTATAGATTCAAAATTAATCACATCAATTCTATGCTGACTAGGTTATATGCTTTAAATGCAGAGAACATCACATGTTCAGAACAGATTCTACGCATATATGAAGCAGAAAAACGCATGATCATATTCATACAATTAATCTCATCAATTGATAATCTGATTCAAAATTCAAATCATATATATCATATATATATTTACGAAATCAGAATCATACACGAGTAAACATATATCTCATATATATCTAGTTTAAACAGAAACTGATTTGATATTAATTTATCACATAAATATTCATCAAAACGTGTAACTTCTGATTTAAACCGAAACAGATTTGACATGTATTTATCATATAAATATTCATCAAAAACGGTAAAACACATAATCAGAACTATATATTTTGCAAAAAGCTCTGATACCACTGTTGGGAATTCGGATTATCACATGCAGCGGAATTTTAAATTTTGATCCGAATTCTACCTAGAATCCATGCAAAAAGCATGAGTCAATGATTAGGGTTTTACCTATTGGCCACTCGTGTTTCTACTGATCAAAACTTGAGAGCGGATGAATCAAACGTCGGCCGGAAGGTACAGCGTCTCTACGGTATCCACACGGAGTGAACAACGACCTCTCACCCTCCACGCGTCTGCTAGGATGCGTTTTTCTCTCTAAGAATTAGGATTGGATGTTTTCTGAGTGATTTAGGGTTTATATGGAAGCTTAAAACGTAATTATTAAGTGCTGCCCTCAAGTCCCTTTTTATAGAACTTAGGCAAGCCATAATCTTAGTCCTACTAGGATAATGCTTCCAAAATCCTAATCACACTTAACAACTCATCTTATCCTTATCCTAGAGATAATGGGAAGAGATAAAACTTATCTATTAATTATCTAATATTAGATAATGATATTATCTCATAATATAAATATCTTAATATTAGATAATTGCATATAGTTATCAAATATCAAAATAATATTATCTCATAATATATTTATCTAATATCTGATAAGATAATTACTTGATATTACTTTAATATCAAATAATATCACATAATATATATATATATATATATATATATAAAACGTGAATTTATTATTCTTAATAATATATATGCACGAAAATAAGTCCAATTAATTGGATATTAATATAATTAAAGTCCAATTAATTATTGTCTTATTCCTACTCCTTTTGTGTGACCCTGTAGGTTCTTACTACGTTGACAATGACTTATTATTGAGCCATAGACAGCGAGCGGTATCTAGCAATACATCACTGCCACTCAAGTAGTAAGAATGTCTGTGATTCGACATCCACCTAATACATGATCAACGTTTTACATCATAACCCTTTTGTAATAATATCCAAATTGAACTGGAGGCATGGAATGTGTCATCCTCGTCAATGTTCAATTTATATTTCTTGATACTGAGTAGACTTAAAATAAATAATTAATATTACATATTAATTCAACTGAGCATGGCCATGCATTTCTAAGTCTCACTCAATCAAGGGGCCCATGGATATTTCTCTTTTATACAAGAGTAACAAAATCCCATTTACATCACTCACTTCCCTCTGCATGATTTATGACACACCCAATCAATGCCCTACTTGTCACCTGATTAAAGGTGACATAGGACAATATTAAAGTGAGTAATTCCTCATGTAGGGAACCGTAGTGACTTCAAGTCAAAGGTTTATGCGTAGTTGTGATCATATGAGAATAACTTATGACACGTTTATCCATGCAATATTCTCATAGTGGGTCAGTCCAGTACATTGTTCACTAGCAATGTACTCATGTATTGATTTGATATCACATATCCATGATTCGTAATCATCAGTCACTATACATGCTAGTCTCGATGTATTATTATTATCCTTTTTCATAATAATACTTGACTAGGGGCATTTTAGGAATAGCAAAGCTATTCCAAGGATAATTATTATATTAAGTTATAAATTGCACATAATAATAATAAAAACAAAATATAATAATTAAATTACCTCAAATAAAATATAATACATTGTGTATAACTCTAATCATCTTATATGATTGGTTCTAGGACACACACCAACATATACACATTAGCACTGAGTTGATGATTGCAGATCTTTTAACAAAAGGTATGCCACTATGGGTGTTTAAGGATCATGTATTAAGGATGGAACTTGGTAACATATTGAGTTTTTTACGAACATATATATGTTTGTAATAAAGCTTTTATTCAGTTTAAGTTGTTTTTCTCATTTGAGAGTATACATTTATGTTTAGAGAAAAATAACATTAAGAGGACTCAGAATAAGTATAAGACTTATTTGTTAAGTTATGATGGGTTGAGAAAGAAAAATGTATCGTGATACATGAGAGGTAATACTCATATATAAAGGACCTATCACTTTGATCCATACATTAAGTTTTCTCTACTTTTGAATATATTAGGTTTTTATGGACCAAGTGGGAGAATGTAACAATTCTTTTCCCGTTGGTAACAAAACCAATGTTCAAATTGGCTGAACGTGGTCTGGAAAATTAGGAAGTAGTTTTCTGCTTCAACAACCACCGAGATCCCAGCTTCCTTGATGGGAGAAGTTGAGATTGTGCAAATATAAAAAAAAAATTGGGGTCCTTGGGTTCGGTTAATGATTATTGTTTTCTGAAACAAAATTACACCATCAAAATACATTAACTAAAACGTGGAAGAACCCAAGTGCAGCATTACAGCAATTCTTTGGAGCAATTCGATAGGGTAATCACAGCAAATTCACTATGAAATTAGATGTAGTAATGGCTGGAGATAGGGTTCTACTTTTGATTTTATTTAATGCTTTACTAAGATATATTTAAGTGTCTGTGTATCCTAGATTTTATAACAAGAACTTCTTCCAAAGCCTTCATCCCCGACGCCATTGTTGGCCTGATTGTTTAGAACTTGGTCTCCCTTATCATCTCTATGCGTGTCTCTGCTAAGCGCTGGCAACGAGCTCTATCTGAAACCCTTATCTACAAAGTGGAGCTTGCCACCATGAATCGGCTGATCTTTGTAAGGGCTTTGTAAGTATAAAGGCTTAAAGTGAGGAAGAGCAGAATATTTGTCTTAATCCAACAATTTCCCCTTAGGTTTTCTCAAGAAAGTGATGGAAATGGTAGAGATTCTAGAGCTGGTAATAATTTAATTTTAGGTTATATTCATCATCTCACTTCTTTTTGTTTCATGATCTTAACTACTACATTGAACTCTGCATTTTTTTGTATTACCTTTTTATTTTGCCTACTGCAATCTATGATAGATCCTTCCTTAATTTATGCCTCTATTCTAGGTTCTTGAAACAAATAGCTAGGATTTGAATGCTTCTTGTGATGCCTTTGATATGAACAAAATACTTGAAAATTTTCGATCTCAGATTATATGACTGCATTTCAATTCTCGCTAGAGAAATCTAATTGCTTTGTGATCGATATGAGTGCCTTCCACAGGCATGAAATGGTAATTTTTGCTTTTTGCTGAATGATAATCCTTCAAGTTTGCATGAATTTCTTATTTAGGGTTGGTTCGTATGCTTAGTGATTGGAAACTCACTTTCTTATGAATCGGTGATTTGGTTTATGAGGTTAATCAAACTTAGAAGGTGTTGGATAAAGTTTAAAAGATAGCAGTAGAATTTACTTCTGAATTTGTGTTGAGAACATAAGCTATTGACAAAATCTAAATAGAAAACTAGGGATGGCTAAGTTTGATAATACTTCTAAGTAAGTCAACGACTTTTAGGACAAGAGAGAAAGGAAGATATACTAATATAGCATTTTTGGTAATTACAATTACAATGCTAATATGTTGACACTGATTTTTGCAACCATGTACTTTAAATGATACTTCAAGCAACTGCATTATGGCAACTTAAACAAGTGCTAACATGTATTTTTATAAATATTCTTTGTAATGTCTAAATTTGAACTACTCGAGGATGTTACCTTCACGATTTGGCACAAATGTATACAGATGAATATCTATTTAGCTCTCTTTTTTTTTTTAATTTAAACTATGCCTAAAGCCTACCTTGTTTGGGCTTTCACAAGTCATTTGTGCTGAAATAAATTCCATCTTTTGAATGGTGCAATGCATTTTTCTTCATCCTTGAGAGCATTTTTATTATATTGGACTCCATATTTGGATTCTAGTTTGTTTTGCTCTTCCTTGATTTCTGTCTTGAAAAATTTTTGTGTCTCGATTGCAATGTAGGGTTTGGTGTTCTTAGTATGGCGGTCCAAGCACTTTCAAAGATGGCAGGATGCAATGCAGCGGCTGCCAAGGACCAATATATGCATCTTTGATAAGGATAATAGTGCCCAAAATCTCTACATGCATTGCTAGTTATTTGCAAGATTCCAAAAATGTAAGTGTGTTCTTTATCATAATGGAAGTTTGATTTTCCTTAAGCTTTGGCTGAACCACATGTAATATGAACTAATTGGTTCCATGTATTAACCTGCTTTCATTTCTAATTTTGTTGGCATAGGAAAAGATGTGGTATGACTCTGTAGCATAATTATTAAGATGTTCTATTTCATCTATGTTATTGGACCATTGCATTAAATCTTTTGGGTTTTTGAACTTAGGTATTCTACAATGCAGGGTCTTGTCACAACAGAGGAGCAATCTAGATCCAGCTGCGGCTACACTTGCTAAAAATCCAAGAGACATAAAGGGTCTAACTGAGGGTGCTAGTCTTATTGAAGTGGTAAATCTATGTTAGATCAAGTCTGATATTGTATATATTCAATATACATTTTCTTTTTTTTTTGGTATAGGACGCCTGTAGGATGCCTGTACCATTTCATTTCAGTGAAACTTTTCTAGACACATCTAAACTTAATTTAGCTGTTAAATCTTTAGGTCAATAAGGTTAAGCCGCATGTGCTTCTAGGATTGTCGGGTGTTGATGGTGTTTTCAATGAGAAGGTACTTACCTTCTAGAATATCACTTGACCATGATCTATTCACTGTGAAATTTATAAATTACTAGATCAGGTGGAATTGAAGTGTCTTTTATTTCCACAGATTACAATTCTGTGTAATCTGTGTTACTGTCATTGAGTTTCTTAATTTTAATGGTTGAAATTCAACTCTGTTCGCTTAAGGCAATGAGAGAACTTGTGTTAACAAAACCTACTATCTTTGCCATGTCTAATTCCACTATGAATGATTTGCTTGTCCAAGGCTCATTAAGCACCCAAGATTTCATTTTGACGTCTATGCTTTTTGATTTGACATTCTCTTCATGTTTTTGTTCGAATAGCTGAGTGCACTGCTATTGATGGCTTTAACCATGCATGGAGCCAACCTCACAGAATCAACATATGTCAGATGCACCCTCCATGATGAAGATGACTGGCATCACTTCAGAAATGGTATTGCTTTCCTTGTCCATACACTTAATTTGACTTGCTTAGGAAATATCAGATTCACCATAATGATGAAACTTCTTTGTTCCTGCTTTGTCCTCCAAAGCTTTTCTTGCCATATTTTGGAGAAACCCCGATGTCTACCGTGAGGTAATTTGAGAATCCCATACATTCTTCAATGATTATCTTCATAATGTAGCCTTACTTCACCAGACGGGGACCTAAGCATAATTTATTTCATTTTTACCTAAGTGCTGCAACGGGCATTCATCTTCCCCTATGCAACATCAGAGAGCTGGAGCATTTTCTTTCACATCCACCGTGCCTAAAAAGGATCTAGGTTATATACAAAATTCTCTTCTATACATTATCATATTATATATTTTTGTGGCGTAGGTCAACTTTTGTCATATGATTACGACAAAGTGGAGCTTGCCTATATGAATAAGCTGTTCTTTCACCCAGATCAGATGAGCATCCAGGCCTTGGTTTTCATTTGTTCAGATTTAATTTTTTGGGGGGGATATATTTCTCATGTTGAGTCCTTTTTTTATTGTTAAGTTGTAATTTGATAAATGACATACCGATACAAACATTTGTCTTTTCTTTATTGACACATTGAAGCTATTATGGTAGCAAAGATAAATCTTTTCCTCGCATCTATGAACTTCCAAATGTTAAATTGTTCCATTAATGTACGTTGTGTTGTTCACTTCAAGGTTGGCACGACGAAGATAGATGCAGGTGTACAAACTCTCTCAGATATAAACCCTGACCTTGTGCTTGAGGTGATTATGCCAGTATTTGCAATTATAGCTTCTTTGGGTTGTTCTATATATTGAGTTATTGCTAAGACGTGTACTTTTGCTGGTCAGTCTGTTGTTGACACTTCTTGCCTTCTGATAATTTCCCTATCTGTGTTATTTAGCGCTACACACTGAAGATCGCTACAGTTGAGGGTTTTGAAACCTTTATGTCATGTTTGTCAATTAAGTCATTTTGCCGCATTGAATAAGGTAATGGCGTGGACCTTGTCTTAGGTTGTGTGGATAATTATGAAGCAAGAATGGTCGTTAACAAGGTATTTATAAATTAACATTCAAGTAGAATTGACAAAGCTTTTCTTTTTGGTTTCACTTCCAGTTTCATGTCTGCCTGACTTCATAAACACTACGCAAGCTTGCAATGAACTGGGTCAAACATAGTTGGAATCAGGTGAGCAAAATAAATTCTCTATCTCTATCTTACCTTGCACCTGGGAACTTGTCCCCTTTCTTCCCCCATTTTATGAGGGAGAAGATAAACTTTCCAAAACTGCTTCATCGATTCTACTGGTATGCGTGGAATAGCGATAAAAAAAAAAATATCTAATTTACTTGGGTTTTCTGTAATCGCCATGCTTCTGGTAGACATATGGAAAGCAGACTGTTCTTGTCCTTGACATTGTTTTCCAAGTGCTTAAAAAAAATTCTCCCGACCCTAACATGTAAATGGACTTGTGTACATCTGTTTTAGATATATGATGTTTCACATTATTGGCATGTAACTCAATCTATGTGCAGTTACTACATAGGATCTTTTGTGAGTTTCTTGTGTCATCCAGATTCATTTGTAGAATTCAAGAATGTCATATTTAAATATATAACCAGTGTGCCTTGTGTCAAAACTTACCAGCAAGGCTGAAATTTGGGCAAGTGTTTCTGAAGATGCTGTGTCTGGTCATATTCAGTTGCTTATATTCCTGCAGAAACTGCTTGTTTTGCATGTGCTTCTTCTCTAGTATGCCTGCCCCTTATTTGAATTTTACGGTCCATACCTGACAACTTATGAACTTGAAATTATAAGTTAGTTGAATGTGTTGTGATATGAAGTTTTAGGGCTTATTCTATTAAGCCCACTTTAGGGTGTATGGTTCCATGCTTTGCAACTGAGCACCAACCATCCATTGCTTCTTTTGATATATAGTACTATGAAAATGAATGAGTTGATTTGAAATTTTGTACAGTACGTACAAACTAACAAAGCATATGATGCTTCAATTTTGTTTTTATTCTCAGGTAGTAGTTTCTGATGTAGGTGAATGCATACTCAAACGTGAAGGGGTTTGTACTGCATCTTTACCTACGACCATGGTAAAGTGATTTCTACCTGTCTTATTTTAAATTTAAAAGTACTTGGCCACTACCTATCTGTTCACCATGCTGAATCTGGTGGTTTGTAGGCAGAGATTGAGCAAATATGTATCTGTTTTTTGAAAATGTGCTATAAAATTGCCGCTACATTGATCTATGTTACCCCTATATTGTTTAGATCATACTGTGCACTTTTCTTCAGTGGTATCTGACCTTACTAATATGTTTTTCCTCTCAAGGGTAAGACTTTCAGAGATCAACAACTAGTTCTAAATATTTTCAAACAAACTGATGTGGATTCACAACCATATCCAACATGTGAAGATTTTTGTCCGTGGTTCAGGTCTATAAATGTCAGGTGTGGTGCCAAGATGGTTGCAATTTTGGCAAACTACATTGGTAATTGTCCACAGTAACAGGTGTAAAAGTGGATAGTCCCATATCGAACATGTGAAGATTTTTGTCCGTGGTTCAGGTCTATAAATGTCAGGTGTGGTGGAGAAACGGACCTAATTCTGGCAAACTACATTGATAATTGTCTCCACGAACAGGTGTAAGAGTGGATAGTAACAGTGCTCTAACACACTATCCTCGATAGGCTAATTATGCTTTTGTTATTTAATTTTTCATAGAACCCCTTCACTTTCACATTTTGGATAGGGACATAATGAGGCTCGCTTATAAGATCCCAAGAAGTATGAGCTCATATTCATTTGGAGCATCCGCTGGTAATGATTTGATAAAATAGGTTAAATAACTCTGCTGCTCCATGTAATTTTATTTAATTTCTATTTCAGTCCCTAGCTTTAAAATTTATAAAATAAATTTTTATACTTATTTTTTAGGAATCGTTTGGATCATGAGAATTAAATTTTTATGAGAAATTTTTATGAGAAATATTAGTTTCCATGAGAAATAAAATTTCAAAAAAATTAATTTTCCGTATGAACTGAAATATTTCAAATTTTATTTGATGAACATGAAATTTTGTTTTTAACTGATCCACACAGCTGGTGAAGTACTTTCTACTCCAAAGCTGCTAAAGGAATTGCAAGGACTGCTGCAGATCTTCAAGCCATAAGAAGTCTCTTTCAAGATTTAGTCGAGATATTGTTAGTCCTCTAGTATTGAAGCAGGTCAAGAACAGGGTATTACATGAGAAGTATATCAATCAATTACCCTGTAGGGAAGCTAGGAGAAGAGCAACAACTGCCAAGGCAGAAAAGTGCATAGTCCAAATGAACACAAATTGTCACGTCTACGGTCCTCCCATCTTGTATTTTTAGCAGTTTAACCCCCCTCCCCCCAAAAGGGGTCCTCCTTGTGAAAGTCTCTATCGCAGACCCATTGCCTCTTTTTTTTTTTTTATAGGTGTCGACCTCTGGAGAAATCGAGCAGTGATTCCACTATACTTACAATCCACTCTTCACTTTTTTTTGGTGCTGTTCACCCTTGAAAATTGCTACCTGATGCACGTCGGATTTTATAGAACTCTTCATTTCGTTAGCACTGGATTTTTTCTACCCTCTGTCTTTCTGCTTTGGACCCATAGCTTTTGCCTGACATTGGATTTCTTTCAGTTCTTTATAGTTGGAATTTGTGGTGGCTCTGGAGCAGTAGGGTAAAATTTTTACTACTTCTGTTGGTTTGGGTTTGTCTTTGATAGTGGTTGCTGGTATGGGAAGCTGACGATTTGCTGTTTCCTGTTCTTGTTTTACGTTGGTTGCTAGTCGGTCCTTTTCTTTTAAGTTTTTTTCTCTCTTCCATTTTAGATAGCCAATGGCTATGAATTCCGTTGTTTTTGTATGAAAACTTAATGCAGCCTTCTTCCAAGTATTTTCCCCCCAAAATTTGTCCAAGCTATTACTTTTGTTTGATCAATATCTAAGCTGGGCATAATGGGTATATTGCTTTAGATTTACAAATTTTTGGGAAAATCCAAAGCATTTAGGTTCTTTGATAAATATAATGATGTTTAAGAGTAATCTATTTATTTGATTCTCATGTTAGTCATTTACTCTAAGCTTGAATGTTATAAACTTATATTTCAAATAGTATTGGTACTTTTTGTGAGAGAGTAGTGTGCTCCATATCTAATAGTTCTTTCTGCTTTTGCAATGTTTATTAGGTGCAATTCTATATGGTACTAGGGTAGAAACCAAAGCATAGAACACAAATTAATAATATATAATTGATTTTTATGTGACCATTTTATGGATACTCCAAACAATATTTTAAAGTTTCATATCAATACGTAAGTGTTAATCTAATCTATCATGACATAAAGAAAAGCATAGATTTCTTTTCATGGCTTTACTCAACTTGCCAATTTGCAATAAGGATTTACACCTACTTGGTACAGGATTTAATTGGCTAAAAGTTGTTAAGAATCATGGGTCTCTTCTAAAATTACAACATCATTTTATTTACAAATTTACATTCAATATTCTATTATGTGATCAACTGCCATACGCATTTGAAAATCAAGTAAAGCAAGAATTATAATGAAATGTTGCGGGGAAGAAAAATTAACAAGTGCACACATTTTCCATCAAATTATAATTCACAGCTTCTACATTAAAATATTTTATTTGCTATTCAAATTAAACTGCAATGTGGAATCTTTTCCACATATTTTACTACTTTGGCATCAAGCTGCTACATCTGCTTAAGAAAGCCATGCATAGCCAAAACCTTTCTTATGACTAATGCAAGTTCTAGCTTAAACAATTTCCCCTGCATTGATGGACTCTCTGTTTTGTCACATGTTCTAGTGGCAAATTCCAAGCAGAAATCTGGATTCCCAGCAAATGCACTTGGAAACCTCCTATATCCAGAAAAACAGTAATAAGACATTCAAGAGAGATAGATCATTAAGGGTGGAAATGATTCCAAAGATCTGACCTGACAAAGCGTTATGTGGCAAATCTTAGATCTCAAACTTTGCATTTTCTAAAAACCTAGAACCTGTCCATCAAGAAATATCTATTTGAAAGAACATTTACATTGATAGAATTACCGCTCTTTATTTAGATAGATATATATGTTTCAAAGCACAGCAAGAATTGATAAAAATGCCATTCAAATTAAACACATTCAGGTTAAGACTTGAAAGAGACAGAATACCACATTAGAGTAAAAGTCATGCATTATACATCTTACAGAGTCACATCTTAACGTCACTAAAGAATCTAGAACATCAATGAAGGAAAATCATGGTTCAAAATCTTAAAATTTAACAAGGACAATGATTTATCCCATTCATTGAAAGTAAACCAGGATGTAGGCAAAAAACAAAACTAATAGGAGAATTTGATGTGTCTATATCACGTTGCTGGGGAAAAAGTTGAAGATAAATTATTTTAAATAAACAGATAGACAAGTGAACAAATATAAAACAAAACCCTTTCTAACCGAACTTTTCATACATTACAAATAAGAGAAATGAACAACCAGCAATGTAATTAGAATTACCTTTGCAGTTTATCAGTTAAGTCAAAACCAGTAATCAATACAATAATTTGGACCCACTCAAAAACATGTTTTAAGGCGTTTCATATCATCTAGTACCTGTAATATCCTGTCAACACACAGGTTGATAAGAATATGATTGACATTTTTAGGCATCAAATACAAACAGGCAGTTATTGTGGAAAATTTTCATTTCAACTAAAGTTTATGAATAGGACACACAACTGTCATGCATTACTTCGAGCCAAATTATCAGGAATTTCTACAAGTGCTTCGGCTTCTTGTATTCTTAACTATAGTTTTCAAGCTCTTCTATACTTGGGCAGCCACATGTGAAGAAAAAATAAAACAAAGATGAATACACAATAGATTTAGGGCTTAGGGTAACAAGGTAGGTTTTATAAGCTTAAAAGTGAAATCTTATAGTTATCATCAATCCCATATTCAAAAATTGTAACATCACGTACTATTCTAGCTCCAGAAGTTATTATCATACAATAGATAAAAACCAAGCATTTATAAAGTTTTGAACGGGAGGATTTTTTGCACTAGAAAGAGGTCAAACTCTAATTAAAATCAAATGGAAATATGCTCCCTGATGTAATAGGTTAAAGTAAAACCTTACTCATTTGTTGATTTGTTCAATGTCACATATATGTACTCTCATGGAGTAACCTTGAAAGCATATAGTTTCAAATACACAGAAAGCAACTTTGCTGTGAATAGCCTCTAGCCATCACTTCTTCATAGTTGCTGACAGTATTATAGTTGTCATCAAAAGGGACCCGCCATCCCTTACTCACGTTGCGCTCCATCATCCATCTTCATTTCAACTCAACCTGTTGGTATTTTAGAAAAACAAAAATGGAACAAGAACAAGATGTTTTTGAGACTGCAGAAGAACTTGCGTTTTATTAAGCTTAAACCATCTATTTATAAATGATAAAGTGAGCTGAATTACAGAAAAGTATGCCAACATACTTGTCATATCAGATAAATGCCTAGAAAATAGCATAATGAGATAATTATAATTATAATCCTAACAACTATTCTAACTAATTTATCTCTTAAAAAAATGGAAAATCAGATTCTACTAACAGCTCCATATGTCATTTTACTTAACCTCTAGTCAATTTCCTTCTCTTAGGTTGCCCTTCCATGTATAATGCTCAAATGACATCTCAGCTGTGAGTACAGAATGAGTACCCAAGAAACCTCCAGTTTTGTATGATGTTCCATCCTCTTTCCTATTTACCTCTATATGTGGCTTTCTTGCTTTAAAATTTTATAACTGCTGAAATACATATGTACTTCTTGTACTAAGTTTCTGAGCACTTTCACCTTCAACAGTCAAAAGAGACTTTAACCATTCATGAAACAGAATTTGTATATGTTAGCAATGATTATTGCACTAATTTTTTGTTTTATTTATCAATAAATAACAACAATAACAACAAAGCTTTATCCCAATAAGTGATGGGACTCTATCAAAAATCAGATTTTTTATGATATTATTTATCAAGAGATCCCTTTTTATAACCTCCTCTAATGTCTTTTTGGACTCCCTCTACACTTTTTCACAGGGTTAAAGACCATGTGATCAACTCTTCTCATTTGTGCCTCCAGTAGCCTTCTTTGCACATGATCAAACTATTTTAACCGATTTTTTGTCATCTTCTCTTTAATAGGTGCCACGTTAATATGCCTTCGTATACAATTATTTCGTATCTTATCTTTTCTTGTATGACTACACATCCATCTTAACATTTTCATTTCTACTACCCTCATTTTTTGCCGTTGTTGTTCCTTTAAAGCCTAACATTCACTACCATAGAACATAACTGATCATATAACAATCCGATAAAACTTTCCTTTAAGCTTAACAGATACTTTATGGTCACAAATCACTCTAGATGCCTTTTTTCATTTTAACCATCCAGCTTGTATCCTATGTGTGACATCTCCATCAATTTCCACATCGCTTTGTAAAAATGATCTCAAATAGTTAAATTTAAATATTTGCGGTATGATATGCTCTCCAATTCTTATCTCTAAATCATTTCTATCTTACTTCTTGTTAAATTTGCAATGTATATACTCCGTCTTACTCCTACTCAAGTGAAAACTTTTTAACTCCAAAGTTTATCTCCAAAACTCTAATTTATAGTTAACCTCTTCTCGCGATTCTTCAATCAAGACTATATCATCTGCAAATAGCATACATTTAGGGATAATATCCTGTATGTCCCTAGTAATAATATCTAAAACTAGACTAAACAAATAAGGATTCAAGGTTGAACCCTGATGTAGACCTATCCTTATAATAAAGTTCTTTCTCTCTCCTCCAGGAGTTCTTACACTTATAATTACTCCATTGTACTATAACTCGAATATATGCGATAAAAACTCCTTTCTTCTCCAGAACCTTCCACAACACTTTTTTTGGTACCCAATCATAAGCTTTTTATAAATCAATGAAAATCATATATAAGTCTCTTTCTTTACTTCAATACCTTTCCATCAACCCTCGTAAAAGATAAATAGCCTCTGTTGTAGACCTTTTTGACATAAATCTAAATTGATTTTCTGCAATCTTAATCTTGTCTCTTAATCTGTGCTCAATCACTTTTTTCCATAACTTTATAGTATTGCTCATGAGTTTTATCCCTCGATAGTTTACACAATTCTAGATATCTCTTTTTTTCTTGTATATAGGCACCAAAATACTTCTCTTTCACTCATTTGACATTTTCTTAGACCTCAAAATCTTATTAAATAACTTAGTGAGCCAAAAGATACCTTACTCTCCTTAACATTTCCAAACTTCAATAAGAATACCCTCTGGGCCAACAGCTTTACCATTATCCATCCTCTTAAGAGCTTCTTTTATCAATAAAAACTAAAACAATTCCAATAGGTAGATTTTTTCTACACTAGAGTAATGATCATTGCACTGATCCAAACTACTAATTTTCTATTCTTATTTTTTCTACCACTCTAGAAAGTTACATTTAAGGGACTCCAAAATTAGACATTTTCAAATATATGCATTAACATATAATTGGTTCAAGTGCTCAGCAGAGTTTACCTGCTAGGCCTTCAAGCATGCATTGAGCCAAAATACAGAATTACGAATTGTATACCCCCATTTTCAACACACACAAGATGCTCTTCCCAAGTCATATGGAGTCATTTGAGCAAAGACTTGATAATTCACATTCAATAGATCTCAATCTGTCAGAGTATGTTATTTTGTAGAACTACAGACCTTTCTGCCTATAAATTAGGTTTCAAGTTCTAGAA
Source organism: Sindora glabra (assembly GCA_020226215.1). Classification (NCBI taxonomy): domain Eukaryota; kingdom Viridiplantae; phylum Streptophyta; class Magnoliopsida; order Fabales; family Fabaceae; genus Sindora; species Sindora glabra. The sequence goes on from CM035226.1 coordinate 95,408,724, forward strand.
ACCCTGGCATAGAGGAAGCACCACAATAACTTTCCTATCTAATGGTTGCAACTTCAGAAAGTAGAAGCATCAAATAACTACTAAAGTAAATGACACACCATCATTTGCAACATTAAGTCATGAAAAACACTATAACTACTTGATATATAATACCTCAAGGAGCAATTCATCACGCAGGCAATGATGTATAAGTGCAGGATCCACAGAAGGCTTTTGGCTTACACATCCAAATGAAGAAACAGGTCTCACGTTAACCCCATAAAGATCTGAAACATAATGCCTGGAAATAATAAGAAATGAATTTGAACCAAGTATTGATAGAACCACCACTTTAAACGTTAAAAAGATTTAGAATCTAGATATAGTTATGGTAGTTATCTAAAAGATCATAATCTTTTCTTTATGCATACATTCATTAATTTTAAAGCCATCTTTTAAGGGAAAGCCTCATAAGAAGTTGCAGTTCTGACGTCTACATGCAGAAAGAGTAAGAGACTTACTGTTCCAGCAACAGACTTTAATGGTATGAGAGTATTTGCCTTAAATCTGGACAATCCAAAATTGCAAACCTCAGAAAAAGGACTACGGTTATCATATCTTTGAACTAAAACGTATGGAAAAATCCTTTGACAAACTGTTCAATCACTTTCATACTTACCTTACAGTCCAATTTCTATCTACCAGTAAGGTTGGAGATTTAAGATCCCAGCGCACAAGTGGGAGCTTCAAGCAATGAAGATAATTGATCCCTTTAGCCTGCAATCAGAAGATAGGATAGAATATATAGCATCTAAAGTAACTTATGTTTAGACAACAAATAATAATAGCTAGTACAAAATACAAACCACATCTAGAGATATTCTTAATCTTCTCATTTGATCCAAAATTTCACCAGATGCTAGCTTATGTATCATGCAATATAGACCTCTGTTTGAAATGCAATAGTAACAATAACAGTATAAGATATGCAAATTTGAAGTGGAAAGGTTTAGCATTAAAACTAGATGTATGGGAACTATGATGTTTTACCTCGGCAAGTATTCTGTTACAATAGATAAATGAGGATGCTTTGTAACTGCACCCATAAAGAGCACCACATTGGGATGGCGAACATGTTTCATCATTACTACCTAAAATCAATGAAAATAACAATTTTCATTAATGATGCCAGTGGGGGTATTTGGTGCATGTATGATCAAGTAGACGTGAACATAACTCCCTCAAGAACTCCTTCAATTGATCATCATGAAAGTCCTGAACAGTTAAAACTTCAACTGCAACGTCTTGCAATTTGAAATATACAAAATTCATCAGACAAGATAAAAAGATTGTAAAATTGAAAACATATTAATAATATAAAAAAAATCAAGAGACAAAATGTGAGGTACCTTAGCAGGCAAGGACATCAAGTTATCTTAATGCAAACAAAATTTTATTAACTTAATACTTCTCAAAAGCAACATTCATGCATTCCAAGTATTGACCTTTATCGAACAAAAAAACTCAAAGCAGTATATATTATATTAATACTTGCTGATCCATGCCATTCAGCTCGATGCACTGTTCCAAATAACCCTGCGAGGAGGGAATAACGGCGACACCTTGTGATTACTAATAGGGACTAGGGAAATAAATCCAAACTAACAAATGTTATACGGATACAGTAGAAGAAGGGAAAATAAGAAAATTACCAGCATCGACATGATCTTTAATCTACAGATCATCCCATGATATCTCAAGCCGATCCATTGCAAAAGATGGTTCAAGTTTTAAATACCTTGGAATAGCCCCATCACGAAAACAACCAATTTTTTCAAGTTTGTTGTCTACTTGTTCTGGTTCTGATTAACGTGATAAACTCAGTGTGCAACTACAATGCTCAGAAGTACTATTTACCACTGAACCTCCAGTTACACAAATCTCATTTTTCAAAGTTTCTTGTATGACAACCGTATCACCCCCAAGTCCGACATATTCATGTAATGACGTCCTAGTGGGTTTCAGAGCTTCAGAAACACATTTCTTGACAGAGGACAAATATGATGAGGGTGACCCAGTTCGAAAGAACTGGCGCAACCACGGCGCCGGGGATGAGGGCTTCAGAAGGAGTTCCTCATCGACGCTGGGTACAGGGACACAGACGGAATAGAAGTCCTTGATCGAGAAGCGTGCAAACAGATGGAGAAATCTGCAAATAATGTTTCACTATTTAATGAAAAATATTTTATAATATAATATTTTATTACTCACGTTGAGGCAACAAATAGAAAAAGGAAAGTTGAAGGGCGAATTAGCAATCCTTAGGCGGAAGGGCGGGAGATAGACTTCAAATTATCATGCCTCAGCATTTAATTAGTCCATGTGCACAGGGTGAGTCGTCCATCAACAAGACTAGGGCATTGGAGTCCAATCCTAAATCTTTTGAGTGACATTATACAATAGTATTTGTGTCTTAAAATTTTTAAAATTTAAGATAATATAACAAATTATAAAATTATTAAATTAAAATTATTCAATAGTAATTATTTTTTAAATAAATGTAATTAAATAATTTATGATATGCTACTTTATCTTGAACTTTAAAACTCTTGAAACATTATAAAATTTATCCAATATATCATTTGAACCAAAAATTCATGTCGGCTATTATATTAGTATTATAAGTGAAAAAAAATTCAATCCTCCTTTTTATTATTTTTCGATCATTTTGTAAAAGTATAATTTTTTTTCTTTAAACTCAACTACTTTTTTATTGGGATGCACAATTTCAGGTAAAAACTTTGTATTCATTTTTCTTTGAAATTTACCTTATACATTTCTTATAAAATATATCAGATTCATTTCCGAAAAAAATTACTAATAATTTAAAATACATATCGTATAGAAATTCATTTATAGAAATTTAATAAATAATAAATAAGAAATAAATAAAATTTAAAGAAAAATTATAAAATTCTGGAAAAAATAGAAATTATTATAAAATAAAGAATTTAAATTTGGTAAATTAAAATATTTTGTAATATTAATGAATAAAAATATATTTTAAAAATAAAAATAATTAGAAATTTTTAACCGGTTGAAAATCTGAAGGCTGTAGATAGATTGGACTTTGCTTCCCTGGGCTTTAATTTGGGGACATGCTAATGGGCTTCTTTCGTGGGAAGCGAGGTGATTGTTTAAAGGAAAACGATACTGTCCCCAAACAAAGAGCCCAACTTGTGTACCGACAAAGAATGTAGGAGCATGCAACTTTGGATAATTGAGATGGGCTCTACTTACTTTTGATCTGATGAACCGTATTGTTTTGAAGCATAATTTTACTTTCCTATTTTGAACCCGTAGCACTGCTGTTTTTTTATTTTTTTATTTTTAACTTAAATATATTTTTATTTCGTTTTATTTCTCTAATTTACAATATAGTTGATTTTAATCTCTTAATTTAAAATATTTAATATGCTCAATTTTAGACTTCGTGTCTTCAAACCAACACCAGCTGCTGATGTGTACCAGCTGGATCAATGTATTCTGATGTGGCAATACACAGGATATTCAATTCCAATTTTTTTCCCTAAAATTCTTGGATGCCATTTTGATTTTTGACTTAAAGTATGTTTCATGCTTCTAAAGCATTTTGTATCAAGAATAAAAATCTATAAAATATGAATCAACGAAGAAACTGACAAGTCCATTTATAAGAAAATCAAACCTTTCCAATTTTGGAGAGTAAAGCAATTTCAGACAGGTAACAAAAATCTAATCTTTTCAATGAGGAGAGCAAGCAATAACAACAATAGCAACAAAGAGAAACAACAGAGTGATTTTGATAGCAGAGCCTTAGGAGAAAGCATGTTTAGCTAGCAGCGACTAGCCTGCATTCCTCATCGCGGATTAATCAAATGTAAGTGGCTTCATAGAATATTGAAAGAAACCTCAATTCCGAAGATTTGCCATATTTTAACCTTTATTGATTTGCTAATTACAGATAATTATAAAAAATATAGTGTGATTTTAGGATTAGCCTATCAATTAAAATTCAGAATCTAATGCCTCCAAAACCACAAAAACTCTCAAATCGTCCTACCTGAGCTCTGTCTCTTCCGCTTCCTTTATCCTAAACACAAACCGCAGCTTGCTAGATAAAGAGTGATTTCAAATCTTCTTCCTGGCTTCTCCTCCATCACCTCTGTAACATATTAGGGCAAAAGATGAAGGGCTTAGGAAAAGTGGCTCTTTCATTGACACAAGTGGCTTGTGCGTGCTGCCATGCGTGTAGGAATAAGTTAATCTTATTGGTGCCACATCAGCAATTAGTGTTAGTTTTGGGATGGTACGGAAGGTGTAAAACTAGGCACATTATATATTTCATAGGACTAAAATTGAATATTTTAAGTTTGAGGGCCAAAATGAACCAAATCACAGATTAGGAGGATCAAATATCCATTTAAGCCAATTATTTTTAGAGGAAAGATCTTACCGCTGGACGTAATTCAGTATTAAAGCAAATTATAAGTTGATTAATTTCAACATTTTAAATAACTTATAAATAAAGCAAATTCAAATTATATCATAGTAAATAGTATTTTTGGGTTAAATTAATCTATATTTTGGAACAGATTTTCATGTGCTAACTATTTGTTATGATTTTCTGTTATTGGTTTGTATTTTTTAGGATTGGTTTGTTCTTGGTAAATATTTTTTATAAGAAAATTTTATATGTTTCTATGTAGATAAAGGAGTGATATATTATTCATATACTTTATTACTAAAAAAATGATATTTAGCAAAGGAAGACATATTCCATCAAATTCTCTATATTTAGTGTAAAACATATAAATTTTTTTTATTATCTTAATGATTTATATATAAATTTTTTTCATTAATGATTTATAATTATATTCCTATGTAAAATATTTTCCACTGAAATAATATTAGCGCAAGGAAAGAGATGAAATCTAGCTACACCAAGCATCTTGTTCCTTATTAGCATGCATTATTTTGCTTGATTATTTCACCAGTACGGAATAGATTTTGCGATTTTACCCAAAAAAAAAGGAAAAAATCATCGGCAAAGATTATTTAGTTGTAGGCAGGAAGTTTAATCACTAAGTAGATTAACAGAATCCCATATCTGTCTTTGAATTCATACTTCAGAGACACTTGCCATTTTGCATGCAAGAATTGAATGATGAGCAGTCCTCCATTGGATGAGCGATTTGCCAAATCAGAGAATGCAACAATGCCACCAGAAATGCTTACAGATCCAGTTTCATCTTTGTTCGACATCATATATAAAGGGTTCTTAATCTACCTAACAAGATACAAAGGGTTCCGTCTAGTATGCGAGACCGTGCACAATTTGCCAGGTATTATTCATCCATGATGATATCAGTTGGTCCCATCCATCATCATTTGCAGCTAGGAGAGCAGTACAAGCTTTTCTGGACAAACATGTATCTTCAAGATAGTTGGAAGCTGCAGAAGTACATTCTAGGATTGCATGCAACTGGAGATATCTTTTCACTAACGACGTCATTGTAGACTACAATGATTAGGACCTCTCTTGGATGTTGTTTATTGATGGATGTTCAGTACTTTATATCTTGAGTAATGCTGAAACGGAACCAAAAAAACTGATGCTCAAGGGTGATCAGCTACTTTTTGTGATGATGGATCTGTTCTTGTTGGAGAGTCAATTTCCTTATCTTGTGCTTAGTCTCTTATGGGGCTGGAAAGATGAGGATAACCTAAGAACAACAGTAGTCCAATTTCTTATGTCAAATCGACATCAATTTGAAGTGAGCGAGGAGAGCAGCACATTCATGAGCAATTCATGGGACAAGTGGATGTCATTCGAACTGAGTTATGTGCCTGATCTTCTGCATAAAATACTCTTACTGCCCTTATGGAGAGAGATCAAACGATGATATTTCTATTGCTGTACCAAAAGGCCATTTGGAAGACATCTAGGAGTTCCCGATATATAGTAGCATTCGTGAGCTCGAAGCAGTAGGAATTTGAGTGACAAGAAACATGCAAGCACAGTGCCTGACAGATATCAAATTTGTTCAAAACATCATTAACAAATTCCTAGGCTTACTGCAACCGAGGAAATGACTCTGATTTTTTTGAACATGATAGCTTATGAGATGTGGCCGGATTTTAAAAATGGCCATGGCATTATTTCATACGTAAATTTCCTTAACTCTCAATCACAATACAGATGATGCGAAGGAGTTGAGGGAAGTTGATGTTCTCCATGTTAAAATTAAAGTAATTTTCTAATGTCTCTTCATTTCTTAGGAACAACTTAATTATCTCTTTGTTTTTCAAGAAGTTTGAGTACACAATAATCCATGTATTATTTTTTCCTACATTTCTAGTTTAATGTGTGGTTCCTATTTTATTGTGCAGTGCATATATGGGATTTCTTGTTTTCATGTATTAACTTTAATATTCCTAGTTTATAGTATAGCTCATGTATTAAGAGTTAATTAGGGGGATGAATATTTTTCCTTTGGAGTCTTATAAAATGCCCATGTAATTCTTCATTTGAAGCAAGTAAAAAATATAAATAAGTTATTTAGTCATACAATTCTTGTTTCTCTTATCCATTTTGGAGCTTTATTTTTCTTCTTTGGTTTGTTTTTCTTCACCAAGGTTGTTGATCTTGGGTTAGTGTAACTTGTTTGGAACTACAGTTCTCTCTTTTTTTTTTACATGGTATTAGGGCTTGAGAGATAGCTCTGTTAAGATCTCTTATGAAGAAAATCAACTAGTGTTCCAAATGTATTCGAGTGGTCGTATTATTGGATTTGGTATGAAGTTCTTAAACCAATCCAATTACAAGGTGTGGAAGACTTGTATTGAGTCTTGTCTCATTAGGGAAGACCTAAGGGAGGTTGTTAGTGGTGATAAAGCCATTGCTCTAGGAATTGATGCTGACGCTTTCAAGTAATGGAGGTAGAAAAATGCTAAGGTAGAATTTTCCTTAAAAAGATCCATTTCTCATGGAATGTTTTAGCACATCATCCATTGCAAGTTAGCCAATGAGATTTGGCAAACCTTTTATAGGTTATTAAACAAGATATGGCTCATTTGCAATTCTTGGAGAATCAACTTGCAAATGCTTCTCAAGGAGGTCTTTGTATTGCTAAATTTTTTATGAGGATCAAGAATCTATGTTCTGAAATTTCTACCCTAGATTTGGATGAGCCTATTTCTGAAGCTTGTATAATGTGGGATATTGTTCATGGATTGAAGTCGAAATACATTCCTTATGTCATATTAATCAAAGGTGGACTCAACAACTATCCTTGGAAGAATTTGAAAGTCTCTTATCTTCCCAAGAATCCTTGGCCATGCAATTGGTAGAATTATCTGTATCTGGTCATGGTGGGAGTATAGATAATAAAAATGTTCTTGTAGCTAAGAGAAGGAAGAAAATCAATCTAAAAGGAAAGAAATCTGATTTAGAATCCAATAATAAGTGCCTCCAATTCTTTTGATTTTAAAAATAAAAAAATTGAAGTTTTATTGGTGTGGTAAACTTGACACACACTTGGAACACATGAAGAAAAAATATTGTGTCAAGTTGAAGCAAGAAAATTAAATTGAAGCTAAAAAGGGAGATAAAAGGGCTTTTTCTCATAGCAATGAAGAAGACCAAGGCAAGAGTTTTAAGGCTAGAATTGCATTTGTTCTTAATTCAATTGATTTTGAGAATGATTAGATTGTGGATTGTAGTTGTGGTCATCATGTGATTGGTGATGCTTCCAAATTGTCAAGTCTCCTTCCTTATTAAGGAAAAAAGGCTATTATCACAACATGCAATATAATTCATTCTGTGGAAAAGGAAGGGACAATTGTTATCAATGGAAGCAAGGATAACTCTATTACACTTAAAAATTTGTACCATGTCCCAGATATGACAAAAAATCTTTTCTCAATTTGAAATACTATTGATTCTAGAAATTAGGTACTGTTTAGCCTTTAAGATGTGAAATTCCTTTGAAACACTAAAGGATTAAAAGTTGATATTGTTCATATTGGTAAAAGAGTTAATAATGTGTATGTTTTATCAACTTCTACATCCTTTGTTGAAAAGTTAAGTGGCAATCATAATGCTTTTATATGGCATGGCTTAGGAACATTAATATGATGAAATTGAAAGTTATGATACAAAAAGACTAGTTAAGGAGCTGCCAAAATTAACCAATTTTAGTGATAATGAAAGTTGTAAAAATTGTCAATATGGAAAAGCTTATAGATTTCCATTTTAAAATCTTCTTCTAGGTGCAAAGTGTTGGTGTATGTCCTAGAGCCAATCATATAAATGATTGAAGTTATGTACAATGTATTATGTTTTAGGCAATTTAATTATTATATTTTATTTTTATTATTATTATGCGCAATTTATAACTTAATATAATAATTATCCTTGGAATAGCTTTGCTATTCCTAAAATGCCCCTACTCAAGTATTATTACGAAAAGGATAGTAATAATACATCGAGACTAGCATGTATAGTGACTGATGATTACGAATCATGGATATGTGATATCAAGTCAATACATGAGTACATTGCTAGTGAACAATGTACTGGATTGACCCACTATGAGAATATTGCATGGATAAACGTGTCATAAGTTATTCTCATATGATCACAACTACGCATAAACCTTTGACTTGAAGTCACTACGGTTCCCTACATGAGGAATTACTCACTTTAATATTGTCCTATGTCACCTTTAATCAGGATGACAAGTAGAGCATTGATTGGGTGTGTCATAAATTGTGCAGAGGGAAGTGAGTGATGTAAATGGGATTTTGTTACTCTTGTATAAAAGAGAAATATCCTTGGGCCCCTTGATTGAGTGAGACTTAGAAATGCATGGCCATGCTCAGTTAAATTAATATGTGATATTAATTATTTTAAATCTACTCAGCATCAAGAAATATAAATTAAACATTGACGAGGATGACACATTCCATGCCTCTAGTTCAATTTGGATATTATTACAAAAGGGTTATGATGCAAAACATTGATCATGTATTAGGTGGATGTCGAATCACAGACATTCTTACTACTTGAGTGGCAGTGATGTATTGCTAGATACCGCTCGCTATCTATGACTCAATAATAAGTCATTGTCAACGTAGTAAGAACCTACAGGGTCACACAAAAGGAGTAGGAATAAGACAATAATTAATTGGACTTTAATTATATTAATATCCAATTAATTGGACTTATTTTCGTGCATATATATTATTAAGAATAATAAATTCACGTTTTATATATATATATATATATATATATATATATATATATATATATATATATATTATGTGATATTATTTGATATTAAAGTAATATCAAGTAATTATCTTATCAGATATTAGATAAATATATTATGAGATAATATTATTTTGATATTTGATAACTATATGCAATTATCTAATATTAAGATATTTATATTATGAGATAATATTATTATCTAATATTAGATAATTAATAGATAAGTCCTATCTCTTCCCATTATCTCTAGGATAAGGATAAGATGAGTTGTTAAGTGTGATTAGGATTTTGGAAGCATTATCCTAGTAAGACTAGGATTATGGCTTGCCTAAGTTCTATAAAAGGGGACTTGAGGGCAGCACTTAATAATCACGTCCAAAGCTTCCATATAAACCCTAAATCACTCAGAAAACATCCAATCCTAATTCTTAGAGAGAAAAATGCATCCTAGCAGACACGTGGAGGGTGAGAGGTCGTTGTTCGCTCCGTGTGGATACCGTAGAGACGCTGTACCTTCCGGCCGACGTTCAATTCATCCGCTCTCAAGTTTTGATCAGTAGAAACATAAGTGCCCAATAGGTAAAATCCTAATCATTGACTTATGCTTTTTGCATGGATCCTAGGTAGAATTCGGATCAAAATTTTAAAAGTCCGCTGCATGTGATAATCCGAATTCCCAATATAAAGTTCCATTGGATTATATTTACAATGATTTATTTAGGTCCATTCCTATTTCTTCTCATTTTGGTTTTCGTTACATGTTGATCTTTTTTTTATGATATTACAAGGTTCACCAAGTTTTATTTTGTAAAGTAGAAATCAAAAGTTTTTCTTAAGTTCCAAAAGTTCAAGGAATTCATTGAAAGACTTTCTTAGAAGAAAAATCAAATGGCTTTCAATTGGCAATATAGGATAATTTACTTTTAATGTCTTTAATTCCTTTTGTCACTAAGAAGGAATTAAGAAGGAACTTTCTTATGCTCACACCCCATAATAGAATGGAGTGGCTGAGAAAAAGATTAAACATCTTATGGAAACTTGCAAGAGCTAGCTACATGCAAAGAACCTGCTAAAAGAACTCTGGGCTAAAGCTATGAATTGTGCAACCTATATGATTAATTAGGTGCCACTTTGTCCAATTAACTTGAAGTCTCCTTATAAGTTAATGTTTAATGAGAAGTCTAGTATTAAGCACTTCAAAATTTTTGGCTCTATCTACTATGTTCATGTGCCAGATGCTTAAAGAAATAAATTTGATGCCAAAGCTAAGTAGTGCATTTTTATTAGCTATGACAATCAAAAGAAAGGGTAGAAATGCATGGATCCTCCCTCTTAAAAATACATTGTGTTCAGGGACATGATTTTTTATGAAATTTCATCCTACTATGGTTCAAACAAGACTTTGGAATCTAAAGATACAACATGGCCTTTTACACCAAATTCTTATTCCTTCACTTCACAGGAGAATCATGGTGAAAGGGGGAGCTCCAGTTCAAATGAAGAACAATGAACAAAGGATAGTGCTTCTAATCAAAGACCAAAGAGAAATATAGTTAAGCTAGCTCATTATCAAGATGAAAATTTCAATAACACCTACTAATGGTTCTTTGTAAGTTAAACAAATAATGAAGCACCCTTATCCTTTGAAGATGCCAAAGGTGTCAAAGTGCAGGAGGTATCAATGGATGAAGAAATGGATGCATTATTAAAAAATGAAATTTGGGATCTTGTTCTAAAACCCAAAGATGTGCAGCTCATTTCTTGTAATGGGCGTATGAAATTAATTGCAAGGTTGATAAGAGCAAAAATAGATGTAAAGCAAGGCTGGTTACTTGTGGTTTTTCTTAAAAGTATGGAGAAGATTATGAAAAAACTTTAAGAAACTTTTAGTCCTATTGCCAAGATGACTTCTATTCATACGATGATATCTCTTGTAGCTTCTCTTAGTTAGAAGCTATGGCAACTTGATGTGAAAAATGTTTTCCTTTATGGAAAGTTTGATGAAGACATTTACAAGGAGCAACTACCAAATTATGTTTCAAGTTTTCATCTAGATTTCATTTGCAGACTCAAAAGGCTCTTTATGAGCTAAAGTAAACTTCAAGGGCACGGTATGGAAAAATTGCTCAGTACTTGCAATTTTTGGGTTATCTTGCTTTTGATTTTGATCATAGTTTGTTTGTCAAAAAGCGATCTAGTTTGCATATTATAGTTCTCTTATATGTATATGACATGATGATTATGGGCAATGATGAAAGAGAAATTGCAAAGCCTCAAGATGAACTTTCCATTCATTTTGATATGAAAAAATTAGGAGAGTTGAACCATTTTTTTTGCTTAAAAGTTGAAAAATTGGAAGATGGAATTTTTTTATCTCATAAAAGCTAAGTTGAGAAGCTTATTGCTAAGTTTTGCTTAAAGGATGGCAAAAAATGCTATACTCTATTGGATGTTAGTATCAAGTTAATGCATGATGAAGGCTTTCTTTTGCCCAATCCTTAACCATATTGTGCTTTTGTTAGAAGTTTTATTTATTTAACTCTAACTAGACTAGACATTGCCTTTTCTATTGGTCTTGTTAACAAATTTATGCAAGCATAACGAAAACCACACCTTGAGGCAATAAAGAAGATTTTGAAGTATGTTAATACCACCTTTGACTTGGGATTGTTCTACAAGAAAGAAGCAAAATTTCTCTACTAGTTTCACATATACTAATTTTGCTAGAGATTTGAATGATTGAAAATTTACATCTGGTTATGTTTTCTTGTGTGGTGGTACTAGAATTTCATGGTGCAATAAAAAACAACATTTAGTTCCTTTGTCAACTACAAAGGCTTACAAAGCTTTTGCACTTACAGCTTAAGAATATGTTTGGCTTCAACGACTCATTAAGGATCTCTATGCTCTTATTTCTGGTCCAACAAGCCTTTATGGAAATAATCAAAGTGCTATAAAAACTTGCCACTAATCCAGTTTTTCATACAAGGACAAAACACATCAAGGTGGAACATCATTTTATTAGAGAAATGGTTTTGGAAGGAACTATTAGTCAAGATAATGTTACTAACATATTTACCAAGTCACTTCTTAAAAGATCCTTTGAAATGCATTATTCTCAATTTGGAATTATTTGCAAAAAATCACTTTAAGGAGGAATGTTAAGATTAAAGTAATTTTCTGATATTTCTTCATTTCTCAAGGAGCAACTTAATTATCACTTTATTTTTCAAGAAGTTTGATTACACAATAATCCATGTATTATTTTTCCTATGTTTCTAGTTTAATGTGTGGTTCTTAATTTATTGTCTAGTGTATGTATGGGATTTATCATTTTCATGCGTTAAATTTAATATTCCTAATTTATAGTATGGTTCATATATTAGGAGTTAAATAGGGTGATGAATCTTTTTCCTCTGGAGTCTTATAAATGCCATGTAATTCTTCATTTGAAACAAGTCAAAAATATACAAGTCATTTAGTCATACAAGTCTCCTTTTTCTTATCCATTTTGGAGATTTATTTTTCTTCTTTAGTTTGTTGTACTATGGTTTTCTCTATTTTTTTTTCTTAAACACTCCACAAGGCCTTTGTTAGTGACCAAGAACTGTTCTCTCTTTTCAAAACCATCTGTGTTGTAAAGGTGGGCAAAATGTTACAAATCGATTTAAACTGATTGAACCATTTTATATTCAATTAGTTTAAATCGATTGATTATAACAAATGAATAGATTCGAATAATTTTTATTTGCTTTTGGTTTGTTTCAGTCAGTTACTGGTTTGAAAATTTTCAACCATATTAAACCATAACCGACCGAATTATTGTAGAGTATAACAATTTACTTTACATGGTGCATTTTAAGGTCATCTGTTATTTATCCTTTCATTCTATCAATCTTCACAAGCCATTTTTCAATCTCAAAATCTTGCTCTCAAATATCTCCTTCTTAAAAAAAAAAATAACTTAACACTTATGCAAATCTAAATCTGTCTCACCAAATTTCAAATTAAATATAATTGCTAAGGTATAAAAATTAGGCAAAATTCATTCTAAGTTGTTTATTTTCCTATATTTTATTTAAAATGTGAAGAGATAGGAGACTTGTAAATTTTTCTACGTGCTAGAAAAAATTGAAATAATTAACTATTTTAAACCACTTTCAACCATTTGCAACAAATTAATTCAGTTAATAATGGTTTGAGTAATGATTTCAGTCGGTTGTGGTATATTTAAAGAGATAATCGATTTAAAATAATTAATTGATTTGCAAATCGAAATCGACCGAAACCAAAATTTGCCTAATTTACCCACCCTTACTGTGCTAACTCGGCACTAATGCCTTCTTTAACAACACCACAATATAAGCTTATCAAATCTGGCATGGAAAGGATTTGCACAGACAGGAAGGGCAACAAATACAGGATTTGGATAGTTGAGGCATATAATACTTATTTCTGTTCTCCTTGGACTAGACCTAACAATCTTGATCCATTTTCATTTATCCATCTATATCCATCCTTATTTTAACCCATCCATGTCCATCCATTTTAGTTTTAGTGTAAATATAGGTTAGGTCATTATTGACCCATTGAAATAAGGGTTATATTGGGTCAATCCTTGGATAACCATTTATCCATTTATATTCATAGGAGGTAAATTTGTACACTATATAAATAAATATTATAAAATAAAAAATATTATAATAAAATATCTTTAAAAATTTAATATAAATTAAATATATTTAAAATTAATTTTTTAAAATTAAATATTATAATATTATTATATATGTGACAATATCAATTTTTTTATAAAAAAGAAAATCAAGTCTCTGTTGTTTAATACATATATTAAAATTAAATATTTATTAATATTAATAAAAAGTAAAAAGGAATAGCTCATTGGCATATATAATAAAAAGTAATATTATTAAATATCTAATATTTGGCCATTACCATCCAAAAATTCAAGAGTTCTTCAACAATCATTTTTTTAATATTTGCCAATAAGAGCATTTGGTAGTTTTCAAAATTCCTGTTAAATCATAAGTAACATAATACAAGATATTTATCAAATTAGCACTAAGTCAGCAACTAATGCAACAGAACAATGTCTATCGCTAAATAATGAATATTTATGTCTCATGTTTCTTGACATTATAGCGATGAATTAATTATCAATAATTTCATCTATAAATTTTTATCAAAAAAATTCATCGTTAAATCTTGATTTTCTTATAGCATGAGATTTATTTGTTTGTGAAAAAGATAACCTTTTTTTGGGAAAATACCTTATTTATTTATATTAAAGTAAAGGATTTTTATGGCATATATATATATATATCTTGTGATAAAAAAATAAAAATATAGTATCATGATTTTAAAAAGAATAACTTCCTCTTTTAAATAAAAGGTATTTTTAACTATAATTGTTATATTTAACATTGAACATCAAAATATTTTTTATTATATTAATATTTTTATAATTATAATTATAAATATAAATAAATAAGATATGAAAAATATTTTTATCAAAATAAATAAACACCGAGTACTTTACCCTTTTTTTTTACTTAATGGTATCACCTGTCCAATAGAGCTATTCCTTTTTACTTTTTATTAATATATATATATATATATATATATATATATTAAAATTAATAAAAATTAAATGGATATTGTCACATATATAATATTTAATTAAAAAAATAAAATCAAGTCTCTGTTATTTTTGCTTATTGGCATCACTTGTCCTTTTTTATTAATATATATATTAAAATTTAAATTTAAATTAAAAGTAAATAAAAATAAAGAATAAAAAGTTTGATAGCATAAGTTTGTTTTGAAATAATATTAATAAATATAAAATAGTGGTGAAAAATAATATCAATAAAAATAATAAAATATAAAATAATAATAATTTTACGGATAAATGGATGGGTCAGATTAACCATATATCTAAGGGTTATGGATCATTCATGACCTATTAAAATTTTATATTAGATCATAGATGAATAAGTAGATCAATAATGATCCATTCACTTTTAACCCAATCCATATCCATCTTAATCCATCCATTTGCCACCTCTACCTTGGACCATTCTTGCCTTTCTGGGTGCGTTGCTCAAACTTTTTCTCACTGTTGTCCAGGTTTCGTACACTGTTTATCGTAAAGAGAACAACATCGTTATAAGTCCACTAGTTTGTTACTGTCCTTTTTACAATGTATTTGGTGTGTTTATACCAATTGCTTGTTTCAATTGCTTTTGCAATATATTTGGTGTGGATGCGATACTTGTCTGGTGAAACGCTTAGTTAATTACGAGGGTTTACCTTTGTCTTCGGAGTCCACCGCTATGTAATTTATATGGAAATAGATATGATGCATTCAACTAGAAAATAGACAAAGTAAATTTTGAAGAAAGATGCATATAATTTCTTTTTTGAAATTGTTTAATAAAATATTAATGGGTCCAAAATAAAATTTATGTCTTTATCCCTCCAAGATCACAAGAAAATGACAGAAGAAAAATAATATGATCCAGATCTAAATTATATATATTTTTTGAGTTCTTGGAATTATGGTACTAAATTTTATCATAGGAAAGACACTAGAAATTAGGCTTGGGATGACACTTGATTTAGTATAAAAAGAAGTTGACTGATAAACATTTTAAATTAGTCAGAGGAAAGAGAAAGATTTTGGTTGAAATGATATTTTTTAGAAGGTTTTGCTTCACACTATAAAATTAACTTCAAATTTTTATGTGTGTGAGTATAGTGACTTAATCTCTCTCACGTTTACGAAAAATAATCTTTAATTAAGACTCTGACTTGTTTTATTGAAAAATATGCTTATAAAAGAATTCTATTTGTTTGTATATAAACAAAAAAAATTTCATATTATCTATATGCTTTTGATGCAAGAAATAATGTATGATGTTACAATAATAAAAAAATATTTTTTTATGATAATAAGAATGATAAATTATTTAACACACTCTAAATTTAAAGTTAAGGTTTGAAAGGGAAAAGTTCAAATGACAATCAATGACGGACTCATTCATAACCTTGTGGGGGCAACCGCTTTATAAAGATTTTTTTTTTTTTGACATATATATATGAGTTTTATATATTGCCCTCATAACTCCAATAAAATTGGTCTCACATTCTCCTCTATCAAGTAAAAGTATAATAATAATAATAATAATAATAAAAAAATTCATTTGTTATCCACATTAATATAATGCATAAAAATAAAAAAAATATAGCACTTATTCTTATAAAATATTTAAATTTTATAATAATCAAATTTATTATTATTTGTATGTATGTATTATTCCCACAAGTCAAGATCCCTGAGTCCGCTACTGACAGTTGTTGTATTAATAAAAATGCTAATAAGAAAATAATTTTCCAACTAAAATACATGGTATTATTTTCCAATAGTACAAACTCCACATTTAACGTTATATAAGCATTTTTTGTTATTTTTACATTTTATAATTATAAATATAAATAAATAAAGGATAATTCTATAATACCTAGACTAAAAGTTTGGGTATTGATACCCCAACTAATAATAATTATAAATATTTGCCACTTGTATTATTTTATAAGGCCCACACTATTTATTACCTAAATAAGACAGTAAAATAAAAATATTTTTTTACCTCACTTACTTTTTATATTTACTAATCACACACATTAACAAATTAAATATAACATATTTTTTTATTTTCATCAAACAGTTAACACAATTTTTTCTTAATTTACATTCTATAAAATATTCATTAGCTTGTGATATAAAATACCTTAAAATATGATTATTTAATAATATTAATATTAGAATTTTATATATTCTAATATTAATGAAAGAATTTTATACAAAAGGTCTCATATTATTAAAAAAATAAATGTGATCATAAATTGTTATTTTTACTAAAAATAATTTACTAATTTTTAATAATGTAAAATGCGTGATAAATAATAGTGTAAAATTATTTTATTTATAACATCAATAATCAATTTAAATTTTGAAAATTAAAAGTCAATTTACGCAATAAAATTATTGATTTTAATATTTTAAAATAATATAATAAAATTTTGTAATATTTTTTAGTATATTATTAAAAATTGCTACAACTTTTTATATTTAATAAAATTTTTTGGTTATTTTTATTTTTTTAATGACTTAACTTCTTGTTCATTAATAATATTAAAAATATATCATATCATTAGTGTAAAATTTTACAAAAATAAACTTAAGAAATAATTAAAATATAGGATAATAAGTAAAAATGAGAACATGGATTCATTATATCCAATATAATGTCTGAAACTCAATTGACAATATTGATAATATAAAATTTTATAAAATAAATTAATATTAAATTTTACTTAAAATAATTATTAAAAAGTATTCTTATCTTAATATATGATTTTATATAAAATCTATTTAATTCAATTTATTTTTTCTAAAATTTATATTTGATTAAAATTTTTATATTTACATTTTTAAATGATTGTGATATTTATTAAATATTTGATTATAAGAAAATTTATTGAATAAAAAATTTAAAAATAAATAAAATTAAAAGAATGTTTAATGATGTCTCATTCATCATTCCATTATGATTAATAAATTATGAAGATATATGTAATGATTTTATTTTTATCTAATTAATACTTTTAATATATTTTCAATTACCTTTATATATCAAATATATATTTGATAAAATAAATCATTCATATTAATATAATATGATAATTATACAATTATTCATGATTATATAATAAAATATAAAATAGGCATGGATTTTGATGTTTATAGACATTGATTAAATTCAATTTTTTCATTAGTTTGTCTGATAATTTTTTATGTATTGAATAAATTCAAATTCTATAATAAAGAATTAAGATAAATACTTTTTAGTGAGATAAAAATAATTACTTCTAATTTCTATTAAAAATATTATAAAAATGAAAAAACAAATGATTCCATTTATAAAATTTAAAAATATAATAACTATCATTTTTTAAAATAATAATTAATTATTCTGTTCACTATAATTATAATTTAATCTTCTTTATTTTTTTAAGAAGAAATGAAATTTGAGGGAGAATTTATGTATGAAAAATAAAATGTAAGACTCCTTTACTAACTTCACTAATTTTAAAATTATTATAAGAATTAACTATATTTATAATAGTAATAAATATTTCATTTAATATTTAATATGATTTTAAGAAATTATATTTATATTTTAAATTATATTTATATTTGATTCAAATATAACAAAAAAGGTAAAATTTTCTTCTAATGTTAATAAAGGAAGCAAAAATTTGAATAACTGGATAATGTAGGGCAAAAGATGGAAAAATTTGTTAGTAATAAGATATTTTGGATATTTTTGTAATAAATTTAGTTGACTAGTTAAATAAATTAATAATTAAATTATCACAACCCACTAAAAAATTGAATAGTTCAAAAGTTATTATTTACTCAAAGTATTCATACCCTACCTTTTTTTTTTGGTATGGAAGAACTATCCATAAATAAAATAAAATAATTTTTATAAAAGATTTTTTCTGTCAAAATAATGTAAGGAATACACTTTAATATTGCTGCAGCTAGATGTGTCACGCTTCTGTGTTTGTAGAGGAGGAAGAAATTGAACTTCATATTCATATTTCAAATATATGTTTTATCAGTACAATCTCTACTAAAATAAAATTGGACAAATTACTCCGACTTCCCTTTAGTTTAGGCTTAATTACACACTAACTCCCTTATTTTTCTGAAAATATCTGATCTTCCGTAATTATGCCGCTCAAATTGTATTTTCCACCCTCGTTGACACCCATGGCTACCCTTCCGTGCCAAAAGGAAATTTCTCTTTTATTTTATTATTTTTTTCCATAGCAGAAAGGTGGGGCATGCTGGGCTGCTGGATAATTATCTTTTGGACTTATTTGCCCTCTACAATTTAGGGAAAATGAAAGGAATATTAGTTGTAATTAGAATGCTGAAATTTCGTATTTTGCCTCGTAATAGTTTAAATTAAATGTATTGTTAATGTAAAATATTTTAAACAATTAATATTTATGAAAATGAAATGTCATTAAAAAGGTAATATTAATTAATAATTTTTTGCAACGATAAAAGAATTATAATAATTTTTAATAATATAATAATATGAATATATATAATAATTTAAAATTAATTTGTTTCATCAATAAATCAAATTTAGATCTTCGAGAGAAGGTTGACAAAAATTGAAGGATGAGTAACTAATTCACATGTTTTTTGAGGTTCAGCTTAATTAATATATGTTTCACATAAAATGATACAATACAATAATACAAAATTCTTCCTTGGGGACATATATATCTGATAATCATTTCTTTAATTTTTTTATCAAAAGATGTAATATAACTTTTTATTATTTTAAGGAGTCCAATCCTAATTGTTATATATATATATATATATATATATATATATATATATATATATATTAGAAACATTTAATTTAATTTATTGATATAGATATTAATATATAAGGGACTAAAAAATGGTATATACTCCATTTAAAATGAATAAAATTTGCTAAATTAATTTTTTTTAATTTACTTCTTTTGAAAATAAATAAAAGCCCAAATTTATAACATATATGTAAGCGTCCACGGATATATGTAATGTTACATTTTATTTTCTTAAATATAACACATTTGCCCATCAGTTTTTGTAGCTGGATCAAGTAAGGCATGAACTCCTAGACGCTTATATTCATACATGTCCACGAATGCTCTGTGTATTCCAGAAAATTGAAGATGTTAGTCTTGCCTCCGATTGCGTGAATCACCTTATATTTTCATGACCCTCTGATAATTCTTATGTGCACTCGTACATGGTTGCGGTTCAGAAAAAAACAATTCTAAAAACTGATTTGCTTAAAGAATAAATTTTAAAAATTTTATTATTTTAAAATTTTTAATTAATTTTTTTAAATACAATGTAATGAAAATAAATAAAATTGAACACATATGATCATATATATTATATTATGTTAAGAAAATTATCTAGTATTATTAGAGAAGACAACAATACAAGATCTTTAAATTGTTATTCATAAGATCTTTCAGACAATGTTTCAAAGATGAACACACAGCATGTCCATCCTGAAGTACTACACAAAAAGAACAAAAGATCATTAGAACTGATAAATTTAAATTTTTGCATCAAAAATAATTTAAAAAATAAATTATTGTGATTTCCGCTAATACACACCTGTAAGAAATTAAATTAAATAATATAATAGTATAGAATTAAAATTTTAGAAATTTAAAATTTCTAATTCAATTGTTAGTATATAAATGGAGTACACACGAATATTAGGATTAGGATTGGCAATGCTTAGCACATAGATGAGATGGGATTGCAAAGTCGATTGACGTAGGAATAGAGACATAAGTATTACGTGAATAATAATAATAATAATAATAATAATAATAATAATAATAATAATAATAATAATAATAATTATTATTATTATTATTATTATTATTATTATTATTATTATTATTATTATTATTATTGTTATTGTTGTTGTTGTTGTTGGCCTATTTACGGAATACGTGAATAGAAACAGAGGATAAGAAATTAAAAATTAAAGGTATATTTGAATATATTTTTATTTTTAAAATTATTTTTGTTTTAAAAAATAATTTTGAATTCAAGGAAAATAAAGAATAAATAATATTTAATGAAGCAAATAAGCAAAAGTTTCATTTAATTACAAATTTATTATCAAAAATAAAAACATAAATTTAAAAAATATCTAAAACTTATTTTTTGTTTTTAAAACAACACAACCTGAACCAATCATGATCGATATGGGTTTTGCTTCCTAATTTTCATCAACCTTAATACTAATCATGTTAATTATTCAATAAAAACTTTTCTATTTTTAAGGTGACTCAAATTTCTTATAAATTTTGCTAAAAAAAAAGGGAAAGAATTTCCCCCCATTTTCGAATATTTTTCAAAAGTCACACACCCTATATTTTTACATCTACTTTATATAAAACTTAACAATAGCCTAAAAATATATACACAAATAAATAATTCAACACATTAAATACATAGTTAACATATTCTCTATCTCTAATTTTTTAATTTAGTTCTAACATATTCCCAACTATGAAGTTCCCCCTAAATTGCCTTGAACACATGAGTTATGCAACTTGATATTCTTAAATAAAATTTTGAAAATGTTTAAAAAGAAGGGAATGGGTTTTATAAACTCAATGAATGTATATCTATGGAGGAAAAACAATATCAATAATTGAATATGATTAATTCATACAGTATTGTAAAGTAACCATTGAGTGGTTTACCAATATTCGTACTTGACAACTTTACCTTATGTAACAATCTAATAGTTATACTTTTATACCCATGCCTATATTAATAGTTACATGCACACAAAAGTAATAAAAATCTAAAAAGAGGCTCTTCATAATTTCACTATTACTTAGTTCAATTGTAATATAAAAAAGAAATCAATTCAATACTATAAATGGAGCAAGCTCCCTTCCAATTACATTATTTCACATATAGTCATCCACACTTCATATTTTCCACATCAAAATAATTTTGAGAACTCAATAATGGTTGCCAATCGTATAATCACCATAATATTAAATGAAAACATTTAAGGATATCTAGATTATAATTTCATAATATATTACTTAACAATTTATAGTAAATTACATATATCCATTTTTTAACTTCTAGACTAACCTTATACCTACCCTTCTTTCCATCCTCATTCCTCCTAGAATTTTTCGTTCAGTTTTCACATTGCTTCTTTTCAAAATTTTCATGTTAGATCATAAGCCACTTTCATCAATTTATTATAATTTCGATAATAATAGCACAATTTGAATCACATCATCACATACATCACATGAACTTCACATCCTATAGTATTACAATATCAATCAATCACAATATAAAATAACTAGTTTGTTGCCACAATCATTCTCATTCCTAGTATCATAACTCTAAACACATTCACATTTCAATATAAATACACCCAAAATGTCAAATAGTAGTTCCACACTTCTCATATTTGGTCATAAGACACATACAATCACAATCTCCATTAAAATGTACATTCATTACAACTAAACAATAGCTTGTATAATGCTTTCATTGTATTATTCATAAAAAGTCAATCAATACTAATTAATAAGAAATAAATGGTGCTCCAACAGCACCATTACATATGTCAATATTTAGCATAACAAGAAATAATCAAAATCACAAGTTTCGTATACTCACTCATAATAAAAAGTAGAGCTATATACATTCAATTTTATGATTTTAGAACATATCATCTTAGTATACAGAATAAATAGAGAGTATGAAAATTAAGTAAAAAAGTGTCTAAAATAAATGTACACGTACCAAAAGAATGCCAATTTGCTCCAAAGATCCCTAAATATTCTACTTTCATCTTTTTCCCTTGCCTTTTACTTCATGATTTATAGTGATAAATTATAAATATATGAATATTACTTATTTTCTCTCCAAATATTATAATTCAAAATCCAAATTATAACGTACTAACACTCTAGATCATTAGCTTCTCATATCTTCTAATTAACTCATAAAAGCGAAAATGAATCATTATATAGTGATTTTTGGGATCAAAATTATAAAGTAACAATATTAAAGCCTAAAGCTTTAAAAAGGCTCATGTCATGTTAGTTTATTACCTTAGATCATCACATTCTTATATTTTTAAAATTTTCATCAAGAATTAAGAAATTTTCCTAAATAAAGGTTTTTCCAAATCTAATATAAAACAATTAAAATATTAGAGTAAAGAGACTCTAGTCACATTATTTTATGATGATATACACTTAGTTCTTAATATTTTTAACTCAATTTTAAAAAAAAGAAAAAGTTATACTTCACATATTTAGAATTTTTCTCAAGTCCAAATCTTCCAAAATATTAAAGCTTTGAAAAAATTTTCAAAGCTAGCTAAATACTCACATCCAATTTTTATAAAGCTACGGTCAAGTATTTAAAACATGTATAAAAATGAATTATTTTTTATCAAAATCATTTAAGCACAAATATTAAAATTGATGATATTTGCATGCTTTAAGATGTTATTCAAACACTTTATAACATAATATTCTCATATTTTTAGACTTACCATGGAGAATCCAAGTTTTACATAAATATGGAATCTTTCTTTTTTATTATTATTTCTGATTTGAGCTTGAAATCTCCAAAATATAAGAATTTTTTTTGTCTAGGGAGGCTTACCACCATCCATGGAGGCCGCTGGTGCCTTGCCCACGCCGGAAAACATGGTGGATTGCCGGAATGAGGGAAAGTCTACGCTCTCTCCTGCCACTATCCAGCCGTAACTGCGGCATCACTTCTCGCTACGAGCTATTGCTACTATTGGACAGTGGTGGTCCACGGAAGAAGGAGCAGCTGGCGATGGCACAGGGACCACCGGAGAACTAGGTGGAAGAGAAGATAGCCGCCGGTGCGTGAGAGGGAAAGAGAGGGGGCAAAAGAAGAAAGAAAGAAGGAAAGAGAGGGAAAGAGGCAAAAAATGGATTAGGCAAGGGATGCGTTCCCATGCCTCTCATGAAAGTGAGCTCACTCGATTTCAAATATTTAACTTTTACCGGAAGGATAAAAGAAAGGATTTAACACATAAAAGTTTAAAATAATCGTAAAATATAATCAATTTTTTTGTTAACTTTTATTCATATTAAAAATAATTCTATTCAGTTTAAGACTGTTCCTCTACTTTTAAACTTCCTTTTTTTCTAATAAACTATCCTTTTTAATGTTTTCCCCTTTCTCAATATTTTATAATAATTCAATTAGTTTAAAAATTCAAAAATAAATATTTAAAAAAATTTTATGAACTTTGGAAAGATTAATTTATTAAATCATAAAAATATTTTTTTATAAATTTTTATACTCACCATTATTAAATATTCTCAACCTCATGAAAAAATTATCATAATAATTATTTGAATGCATTTTAAAATAAAATATTAGCTAAATAAATATAATTTGATTATCCGTATAAATTAAAAGAAATATTTTAAGATATTCAAAATAATAAAATTTTAAATATTATTCTGAAATATTACAACAAAAATTTTGAAAACAATTTTTAAAAACAAAATCTAAAATACATTACTAAACAAGTTTTTCAATATTTTAATTTAAAAAAAATAAGAAACTACTTTTAAAAACAGAATCCTAGTAGACACTCATTCTATTTTCTAAAACTTTAATGCTTTGGAGTTCACGTTCTCCATCATTACATATTTTTTTTTTCATTTTTATAGAAAGTATAAATATCCCCTCCACTTCTCATGCCACACTAACCTCGGCAGACCCAAGCCTTCTGGCTTAAGGTATTGGCTTCAACTAGTTGTTTATCCTTTTCATAGAAAAACTCGGTACTAAAATTAAGCCGAAGTGCTGCAACTAAAGAATTTTTTTTATTGTTTTTATAATCTTAGGTGACTAATAAGAAATATTCTCTTTAGTAAGTGACTCTCAATTCTCTGTTTGATAAGTTAAATAATAATTTTTTTAATTTATATATTTATTTATCCCTGGTATTTACTATTATTATTTCAAAAGTCATAATAAATAAAATAGTAATATTTTTATTAACTGTTGCTCATATATCATGATGCAATGATTTTTATTTTCAATTCAAGAAATGTACTGGACGCACCACTGTATATGGAAGGCAATGAAAAATAAAACAAGATGTGTATGGAGTGTTTATTCATTCTGATTGCGCATATAGTAGTAGAATAACACTCATAACATGTCCTGTTTTGTTCAAATTACTAATAATAAGAAGCACCATAGCCTAAATGATTAAAATAGTTAGTAAAGTGAGACTAATACTATTCTCAAGTATAATATTTCACTTTGAAGAATTTTCCTGAGCAGTCGTATTGAGTTTTAATGTAAATGATTTATTTCGATTTTGAATGCTTGTATTTTGCTATAGTATTGAGAAAGTTACCAAGATAGTTAGTGATTAAAATAATAAACATATATAAGTAAATTCAAAGAAAAGTTGCCTTATTTTATTCCAATGTGAAACATCAAAAAACAAAATATTCTAGTAGTGAAGGTATATTTTTTAATATCGAGTTTTGAATTGAGGAAAAATGAATAAAATAATTGGAGAGAAATATTAGTTCAATGTCATTTTTTGGAGAGAGAGCTATGATTAAATGGATGAAAAAGATTGGGGGAGAGAGGGTTATAGATGAAAGGAGTCATAAGATGGAAATTCATATACTTTATTGTCATTCTTTTCACACACTATGAATACAACATATTTTTGAATTTTGAGTAATTTATCTAAAAATTTATTAATATAGTATTTGTAGTTATGAATATAATGATAAGTCATGGATTCATAAATATATTATTTATAAAGAAATTGTTTAACTATATAACTTATTAGAGAATGGGTTAGATAGTGACTTATTGAATATTTATACTCACTCTTATTATTAAATGTTTCTTTAAAATATTGTAAGGAAATCTAACTCTCCAAATGGATCCTAAAAGGTAAAAAAATGATCAAGTATGGGACTTCTATTTAATTTACATATATTACCATTGAAGTTTTACTACTTTTTTATGAAAAGTATAAAAATCCATTGCTAAATCCTATTAACCTTTATGATCTATAAAAATATTGTAAAACATTTTAGTATATAAGTCCTAAAAATATTGTAAAATACTTTTGTAAAACATTTTAGTATATATATAAATATATGATCACACTTTTCAAGTATTTTTTAAATATTGAGCAGATATGGAAAAAGTTTATGAAGAATGTCAGAAAGACACTCATACACCTATCATGAATAGGAAGAATTTGAGTTGTGACAATTCCTCACTTAACTTTTTGAATTTCTCTCTAAAAATTAATAGAGTTTTAATCATTCTAAAACTCTTTCTAGAAAATTAGAACTCTGGAGTTTCAATAGATTTAAAACTCTTTCCATATTTCTATGAAAATTGGAAACATAGAGATTTGATACATTTGAAACTTTCTTTGTCCATTAAGAACTGAAACCCTAGAATCTTATTTATAAGGGAGGATTAGGATAAGAAATTATGTCCATTGATTTTCCAAAATGCCCTCACTACACTATAAAAGGGTCTTAGTAGTAATTAACTTAGCTTTTAGTAGCAATAAAAATTGCCATTAATTCTTTTACTAGTAATTAAGAATTTGTTGTTGATGTATGTGTCAGCAAAGCCTATAATGTCGATTAAAGTAAATGCTAGTAAAATTTGGAATAATTTTCGTTAAAGATTTTTAGTAATAGTGGCAATTAATTAGCAGTAAATGTTATTACCTTTAATGTAGAAGTGTTATAGCTAGTTCAACCAATCTTTAATAGCAAATATTATGCCAATAATTACCTTCAATAATTGCCATTGAAGAATTTCAATAATAGTGGTATTTGTTTAGTAGCAAATATTATTGCTTCTAATTCAAATTTTTTGTAGCAAATGTTGTGCCACTAATTACCACCAATAATTATCATTAAAGAATTGTAATAATAGTGCCAATTGATTAGTGTCAAACTATTGCCTTTAATTCATAGGTGCTACCTAGTTTTTAGTGGGAAATATTATTACCACTAATATGTTAGCAATTGACAATTATCAATAAAGCTATTCATTACAATCTTGTAATTAATTTCCATTGTTATCATTTTTAAATATTTTATTACTATTGATATATGAAATTCAAATTTAATTTTAATAGAAAGAATTTATTACTAAAAGATAATTGAATGTCATAAAATTATACCAAATCTCATTAAATTTTCTAATGAACAAGTTTAGTATAGTTTTAATTTTGACATCTACATATACTAGTAAGTAGAAAATCACTTTACTAATTCATTTACCAATATTCATCCACGTTCATAAAACTAATAGATAATATAGTAAATCTTCAACTATTGTTCAGTCATCTTATCATGAATACTTATGAATATCATAGAGTATAACTTGAAAAAATAAATTGGATGTAGTTAGAAAATTATATATAAACACACTTTAGTATAAAAAAGTGCGTAGGAAATAATCATAACAAGTTAAGAACTTGTCACAAACATATTAAGACAATTTTTTGACATTAGCAAATAGCCATATTGCTCTCTTTCTACTTGTACAATAAATTTAATTTATGCAATATTATATAAATCAATAAATTTAATTTAATTAGCATTATATAAGTCACATAATTGCTAAAAATGAGGGTAAATTATAATACATTAGTAATAGATCGTCCAAGGTGTACTTAATTTTGTAATTCTTACAAGATGCAAGTAATAAGGCAAGAAAAATCGATATACACATGGTTAATTTTTATATATGTGAATAACACCTATAACAGTGGGGTCAGCAATTATGTTCTTAATATCAAATGTAATGCTATAATGACAGGCATTCAAACATATTTACATGATGCCCTAACATCATTTTAAATAGCAAATATTTATCTTAACAATGTTAAATGCCTGTGTTTCATCTAATTGGCAATAACACATGACCACTAACCACTTGAAATGTAATCAAATGACATGTTAACAACTTTAGTAGCTTAACACTTATAGTCATATGAAACAAAAATAAGTTTAACCAAGTAAGGGAAAAGCTTAGCTTGACCTTACTTTAAGCAATGTAATACATGATAATTTGTTGATGGAAGATATGTAAAGTATAGTTTCCATGATAAAAATAATATAAATAAACATTTAACTTACACCAATAGGCTTTAGTTAAATGAATGGCAAAGGTGTTAAGTCCTTAGAAATATACAAGATGAATTAGCTAATTATGTTATAGGGCTTATTGAAGTCACTGAAATAAAAAAACAACATTGCAATGTGGAATATGACATTTTTTTTTTAAATTGGGCGATGATGGAACATGCAAATCCTGCCTATAGTTGGAAATCTCATACCTCAAATATGAATAGTGGACTATTTCAATTGCCATTCAATTCCATATTTCGTAGTTCTATTGCAATAAATATCAATAAACTATTAATCCTCCTATGACGCCATATATATTTATAATAATTTCATAAATGTAGATCTATAGTAGCAAACATCTTATCATAGAAACCCAAATGCTTCCACAAATAATAGCATTCATCCCAAATCATAAACTAATAACATTAGATACGGAACAAGAATAATAAAATGAAAAAACTATAGGCGATTACCTAGGAAGGTTGAAAATAATGAAAAAGAACTTCTTGCATGAACTTATTTCACCCAATGATTCATTCTTAATGGTTTTTGAGTAAATAGATAAATTCCATGAACTATTAAACACAAGGCATCAAATTACTCAAAATTTTCAACATTATGCCTAATTTAGTAGACCAATAAAAAGATGAATACATTAAACTACTTTATAAAGGAATTTTGAATGGGTACTAAATAACAAATAGTCATTATTTCAAGATTGGAAAGCCTTTACCATTTAATTCTAAATAGCTAAAGGTCAAAACACCAATTCAAATAAACATGTTAATTAAACTTCAAACATGGAATATCAAGTTTAAAATAAAATTTTCTTATCCAATTTTTTATATTGTAATGCAAATCTAACCTCAAGAAAAGGGCTAAATATATAAAAAGAAATACAAAATAGGATAGACAACATGATTCAAGTAGGCTACCATGTTTATTAATTAGATGAATATTTAGAAAGGCAACTTGGAATCTTGGCACTTATGGTAGTTCTCCTCCTCTATGATCACTATTGGTATTAAGAGCCTATAATAGGACATTTCAAATATTAAAAATAGCATCAATATTGATCAAATTCTACAAATACAATGGATTAAATCTTAAATAATATACTTGTCCATTTGAAATTCTATTGGAACTTGAAGACCCAATTAATTACATAGGAAGAAACTTATTCATGACTGATCTCATAAATGCTACCTCAACAAGCAATTTTCCTTGACTTTCTATTATCTTTTTAATTTCTCCTACATGCTTTTCCTTCAAATCTTTCATTTCTTCCTCTGATTTTTGGAATGTATCATGAGATAAATCATTTGTTTCCATACTTTTCAAAAAATACTTTTTACCTCAAAGTAATCTAGGAGTTGGACCAAGTCCTAGTCCTCATACATGCTAACTTCTTTCAACTCCAAAAACTTGAAAGTATATATCTCCTTCCCTAGCAATACTTTCAAAATGTTGTTCATTTGAAGTTTCAACAATTTTCAACTTTTCTTTCATTTGTGCTTATATAGAATGGAGATTAATAAACTTAAACAAGTAAAAGAAATTATAAACTATTAACAATCTAAACAAAATTGTAATTAAACTTAAAACATGCTTACAAATACTTTTACTGATTCTTCATCTTATGGCTTGCCATCTTTGTGTTTTTATTTGTGATACTCTTTTTCTATGACAAAAGAACAACAAGCAAATGAGAAAGAAAATTATAGTTATATGACTTATATAATTCATACCTTTGCCTTTTTAAATTGCCAATGAGGACACTCTATTAGTCAATTAGAATGCGTGAAGTCTATTTTTCTTAAATTATTCTTATGCTTATACTTTATCCTATATTCATTTTTCAAATTAAATTTGTAATCTCTCCATTTCCTTGTTATTGATTTTCTAATAAACATTTCACCCCATTATGGAAAAGAAAATTTCTTCTACAACATTATAATGCAACAATAATCTTATATTAAGGATAAACATTTGGTTTAAAAATATAAATAATTAATAATACAAATTGACTTATTCTTAATAATAAAAAAAGATTTATTCTTACTTTGAAAAACTTCAACAATTTAACTTTTTGAGTTTTTGGAAAAACTCTCCAATCTTATATGTATAAAGGTGTTAATTATAAAACCCTAGCTACCAAGATAGCCAACAAGTTTTCAACCTTCTTTTTCTATAGGTTAGTTGCGACAATTGAACTTTATGACAATTTTTTTCAATAGGCAACTTCCATACATTTTTCAATAATGTTAGCCCACGTACTCTCTTTTCTAAAGAATTTAAAAATCAAAGGAAAAAATAAATTTTATTTAGACTATAAACCTTCAAATTGAAGTAATAACAAATAAATCTTAATAAGAATTACCTTCTATGTCACTTTGCTAATCTTCCATACTATCATTTGAATTCATGTCCTCAGCATATCAAGTGATCGCTTTTATGATGAGTTGCATTCATTAATTAATTGTAACATCTACCTTCTTACTTCATCATCAATTTATCCCTAACTAGTGGACCTAGTGTTTTTCCTTCTTGCCTTGCTAATGTTAACTACTTATTCACCAAAAGCTTTAAACATTATAGTAAAAGAAAATAATAGAATATAGAACAATATAGATATGGTAACTTAAGTAGAAAAATATCTCATGTTGAATTCAAAACAAAAGAAAGATAGAATAAATAAAAAATATGATTTTTTTTGAAAAATTAATTATATAAAATTACCTATCTCTCTTGTTTTAAATTATTGTCATGATATGTATCACTTGTTTCATTAATGTTACTTTGCATTCATTTGATGGTTGAGTAGAATATTGATTGAAATTAATTTCTATGCCATCAACATTTCTTCTTAACCAATCAAAAGTGACATCCTCTAGTTTTGAAACATATTCCATTCCATTAGAGTGAGGTGGTTAATTTTATATGGATGATTTGACTTAGGTATCCTTTTCCTCTCCCATGTCAGAAATATTTCTTAGTTTAATTGGTTTAAGAACAAACCATTCATGATCCTTAGGATCTTATGCATATATCATTTATTATGCCTTTAGTTGAAATATGAAAGGTTTATTATTCATTCGATGGCCAGTGTGAATTAAATGTGAAAAATTAACAAGTATAAACCCTAATGTATCTTTCTTAACTCTTGTAGTAATGGTCACATTAACCAAGTCACATTTGAATAAAACAACTTTAAAGTTTTAATAGTAATTTAATTTAACTATATCATTTAATTGCTTATAATAAGTGAAAAGCTTCCTTTAGGGCATTATCATTTACACCTAGATATCTTCTAGTATTTCATATTACCATAACACTACTATTTTGTGTTTCCATGGACTTTTTAGAATCTTTTATTCGAAACTAATGTCCATTATTTACATCAAAAGTCTTGAACCTCCCTACAATATAGCTTTGACCTTGAGTAAGATCTTTAATATGATTAATGATTTCTTTGTTAGATGTAGATTCTAACTCTTATACCTAGTTTTTTACAAAAAAAAATTAAAACAAAAAAATAGATTAAAAGATAAATGGAATTCAAATTCTTTATTATTATAAATTAATGTTAGTTAATTTTAACTACTAACTTACTCCTTAAACCAATCATGAAATGTTTCAAAGGGTATAGACATTAGCTTATGATCTCTAATGACACTTATGATTTGATCTTAATGTTAGCAATATATTCACTACATATTCATAGCATATTAGAAAACTAGGATGGAATGTATGTATCATTCAAGAATCAATATAATGATCTTTTACTCACCTTTTTAAGGTTTCAACCATATCAGATTCATAATTAAACAAGACATATCAATGTGGCTATAACCATATTTTATCATCTAAAATGGAGACATTAATCTTACCATATGGCTTGCCTAACATATGGATAAAGACATCCTTTTTATTCTCTTCAATTTTTTGGACATTTTCATGTTTTCTCACTAATAAGACCTTGACTTACCACCTTTTAGGTATTGTGCACAAAATGTTAAACATTCATTTGCAATATATGCTTCTGCCGTTGAACTTTCCAAGTATGCATGATTATGAACATATGATTTTAATGTAGACAAGGCCCTAAACAAAAGTCAACTAATGTTAAGAATATAGTTTAATTTAAATATTTTTACTTCAACTAAATACTTCTTACCTCTCAATTAGGTACATCCATCTATAATGCACAAGCCGAGCAAGTTTTGCTTCATTTGCTAGGTAAATAACTAAGTGCATCATGATTATAAAAAATGATAGAGAGAATATTTTCTCCAAATGACATAGTAGTAATACATTTCTTTCTTCAAGAAACTTCAATTCTTTCACTTAAAGCTGTTATTCAACATTTTACCTAAGAAGGGTGAATTGTGTAATGTCCTGATTTTTTTTAATTCTATCATTTGAATCTCTAAATTCTAAGGTCGTAGAAACGAAGAGCACGTTTGAATTAGCTTGGTGGGTGAATCTTAAGTTGAAAGGATTTAAGTGTGAAGGTAAACGAAATTTTGAAGGAAAAAGGGATAGTAGGAAAAGAATTGATTTCCATAAGCAGTATAGATGATCAGAGGAGGTTAGAAAATCCTAAAAAGGGGAGTTATCTAAGTCTGACAGTGTAAGAAATTTTAAACAGACAGAGACCCTATGGACTAAATTGCAAAAGTACAAAATCGGGTGTGGTTAAAGTGGAGATAACCAAGATTTTTGGGGTGTAATATGTGATTTTATTTAGTGTGGCTAATAGGCACATGACAAGTGTCCTTGTTAGAAGAAAATGGACAAGTGTCCTTATTTGAAGAAATGACAAGAATAGCCTTACTATTGGTGAAAAAGGACTAAATTACCCTTGGAATTGTCAAAAATGGCAAGAATACCCTTGAAGCTTCATGAAAAGTCTTCTTCCTTCTCCTTTCTTCTCAAAAGCTGTGGAAGACTCCATTAAAGCACCAAAAATGTGCAGGAGAGAGAAGGAAGAGAGAGAAAGTTTCTGTTGGCTTTTTCACCCAAAAATAGTGAGATTTAAGCTAAGGTGTAGAAGGGAAAGTTGCTCTTCTCATCAAGCTCTATCTATTGGTGTGCTTAGATTGAAGAAAAGCTCAAGTTTAATCAAGTTTGGAGAGCTCTAAGTGAGAATTTTCAAGTTGTAGCAAGAGGTAAAAATGTTCTCCTCTAAAAGCTCTTTAAAGTACTCTTTTTAGTTTCTTGAGATTTTGGTGTTAGTGTGGTCAAAGGTAGTTGGCCACGGAGTTTTGGATGATTTGAACATGTCTAATGATGTTTTGGATGTTGTTATGTTGATCTATGGCTTTGGTTTGGTGTAAAAATAACAAGAAATCATGATGTGCATAGTAGGGTTTTAGAGGCATAATGGTGCATGTATGGATTTGACATGATTTGTTTGGAGTTTGGCTAAGTTGATGAAGTTAGAATGATTCTTATGAATTAGGAAGCCTATGGAAGATGGAATTTTGAATTATGAAAATGTGTGTGGGAAACTCCCCTCTTGAGAAGCCAAAACCATGAATATGAAAAAGGAAGGAAAGGGTTTTAGCCATTTAAAACGTGTTTTTGGAAGATCAGTAATGTACATGGGGTAGAACACGGCCCATGTTGTACCCCATGTTCTGTACACGGGGTAGAACACGGCCCATGTTGTACCCCATGTTCTGTACACAGGGTAGAACACGGCCCATGTTGTACCTCGTGTTCTTTGTCAAGGCTGATCAATGAAAGGCAGTAAGATACACGGGGTAGAACACGGCCCGTGTTTACCCCCGTGTTCTTCTCTGAGCAGTCCAGTGAAGTCTCGAAGCCATCCAGTAAGAAACACGGCCATGAACACAGGGTATGGGACCCCCGTGTTCTTTGTCAAGTGAACTTTTTGGCCTTAATTCTTCACAATTTGCATGGTTTTACTTCTGGATCCTTTTCTAATGCTCATATGTGTTATTTTAAAGTCTGAAAACAAAACAAAGAGCAAGCAAGTAAAGAAGACATGAAATTTAAGGAAAATGATGATGTTCTAATGAGAACTATGATGTGTATTTGTGTAGACTAAGGAGTGACAACTTGAAAAGGCAAGAAGAAGTGTAAAGAAGTTTTTTTTTAAGTGAGGGCAAAGGAAACATCACATTGGAAGCTTGTAAAAGGTAGCTAGCTTTATCCTTAAGTTTTGTTTCCTATTTATATGATTTTTTGTATATTTTGCCATTGTATGGAATGTGTATGAAATAGCTGTGTGCGCAACTGGGAAGACAGTGAAATGCTGTATATGAGGCCTATGGCCTGAGTGTTCCCCGGGATGATAATGCAATTGCTGTGCGCGGTACCTATGGCCTTTAGAAGTTCCCCTGGGAAGACAGTGGAATTGCTGTATATGAGGCCTAGGTACGATTATCTGTGATGGCCATCTAGATATCTATATAAGTCCTTGAATGGGCTTGATGTTTGCTACGTGCAATGCATATTTCTTACAATGGTATGGATTGAAATGAGAAATGATTAATTGATTTTGAAATGTACGTTTTATTTGCTTAAGGATCTGGAATGGCTTGATGTATTTTTATGGCAATAGCTAGCTACTGGGAAACTTTGTTTCTTATGTTTCTGTATTGTTACTAACCATTCCAGGTGATGCTTCCAAAGGCTCTCATGATAGAAGAGAATGATGTTTTGAAATTGTATTAAAAATGTTTATATAGTTGGTGATGTATTTTATGATGGATGTAAGATTTGTAAGTTGAACTTTTAGTATAACTACATGGCTCTTGCCTATGTGATATGAAATATATGAATTTGATGTTTTGAAGGTCGGTTTGGAGTAGAATGGCAAATTAGTATACAATACTTTCCCATTTAATAAGAATTAAGGTGTTAATAAGTAAGGGAGTTATAAGGGAGTTACAAATTGGGTTTTAAAAGAATTTTCAACAATGATTACAATGTTAGGTATTAAATGGTTCAAGAATGATACTAATGAACAAATGCATGCAAACTTAGCACAACAAGAAGTATGATTTAGGAAAAAAAGAGTATTAAACAAGTAACTAGAGAGATAAAGAAAAGGAGATTCAAGCATTGCTATTTATAGTGGTTGCAGCCTTGAAGATCCAACCATCCAAGATGTATATCTACTACTGA
This sequence comes from Sindora glabra, assembly GCA_020226215.1. Taxonomy (NCBI): domain Eukaryota; kingdom Viridiplantae; phylum Streptophyta; class Magnoliopsida; order Fabales; family Fabaceae; genus Sindora; species Sindora glabra. Next base: position 95,444,041 of record CM035226.1, read on the forward strand.
GCCTTTTTGACATGGATTTAAACTCTAATTCACTACTTCTTCAAGTTTGAAGGCACTTGAAGAAGCCTCAATATAAGTCTATATTTTTCTTCTAAAATTCTTTTGAAAATCCTCTCTCAAAGCCTTATCAATCAAGAGATCCAACACTCTTGATGTCTCTAGGGATACCTCACCTTAGTATATAGCAAATGTATGTTTTTGAATACAAGAATGTAGCTCACAAACTTTATAAGTTGGACTACATGGCAAAGAACTAAGAGAAAATTTTCAATTAAATGAGCTAAATGGATTTTTAGGTTTTAGATGAGAGAAAAAGGTGTTTCTTGTGTCTTTGTAATAATAAAAGCACTTTCTTATATTTTTAAATTGAAATAAAACTTTTATATAGAGATTGGAGGGGTAGAAAATATGTTACTAAGAAAATGTAACAATTACAGATTAGTTGGCACCTTATGAATTAATTGATGAATTGATTCAAGCTACCTTTGAACTTTCGAAAAAATCTTAATGAATCAATTCACTCGACTACTCAATTTGAATTTGATACATGGTGAATCAATTGGTTAATTGATTCCTTAGACCTTAGTTCAACTTTAGATGTACAAAATTAAATGGTGAATTAATGTAGCCTCTTCAAAATGTTGCTTTTGAATAAAATTCACATGATAATGAATAATTTTATCAATCAATTCCTAGAAACTAAATTTTGAATTTTGAAATACTAAATCAATTGGTGAATTAATTCATTTTGCCCTATTTGTTCTTTAGACTTTCAAAATCGATTGGTGAATAGATTCAAGGTGTGTAGTGTGCTCTCTAGATGCATTGGAATCGATTAGTGAATCAATTCAAACATTCCAATTTGTTCTCTAGATGCTTGGAATTGATTGGTGAATCAATTCACACCCAGTTTTTCACATTTTCTAAGAGACCTTTTTTGAAATGCAATTTTCTTTTCTTAAAACACAATCCAACCTCATTTTAAAAAGAAATTTAGGCACAAGATTTAATTTTAATGATTGATATTTTCCCTAAGGAACTTAAATATTTTAATGATTAATTTATCTTACATAAATTCATCCTTTGATCCTTGCTAGCATCCTAGTTAGACAAATCATGATCTTTAATCTTTAATTTTCACTTTTTGTACCAAGATTCTAATTAATTAATTGCCAAATCCAATAATATCAAAATGTTTTGTTATTATCAAAATCTCCTTAATGGGAGTAAATCTAATAATCTCTCCTTTTTTGATAATGACAAATCATTTTGACATTAAATCATGTTTCCATATATTGGCTCCCTTTAACAAGAATACTTCCTCTTAAATCATGCTATGCCATTTAATTTCAAGATTTCTTGATTGTCTCCTTTTTTTAGGATCAATCAAAAAAGGGAAGGATAACAACCAATAGAATCATAATATGCACTAAGAAAAAGGGTAATAGGCATAATAATCATAATAACCACAAAGTAGCAATATGATAATGCATATCTAATAAAATATAAAAGCATAAAAGATAAAATTCAAAAGATCTAATAATTCTTAAATGTAAAACTTAGAGGGATAATAGGGCTAAGGGTATATCTAGTTATTTACTATATGCTTTGAACTATCCCCTTCTTTTTCATCATTTGAAGCAATGGCTTTAGAATCTCCTTTTTCTTCCCCTCTCTCTTTTAAGGGTATTGGCCCTTGCTTCCTTTTAGTCCTTCTTTCTGCTTCAGGAGAGAAAAGTGGATCTTCTTCAAAAGAGCTATTATCTTCTTCTTCTGCAATATTTAACTTGCTCTAGAGCTTTCTAAACTAATGTTTGATATAAGATTTTAACTCATTTTTTATCTCTTAATGTAGTGCAGTAATGTGCTTTTTTAGAGCCTGCATGTTAAATTCTTCAACAACCTTTCCTCTTTTAATGAAGCATCAAGTACCTTTTATCTTTTGGAAGGACATTTGCTTTACATGTTTAGTCTTCAACCTTTTAGATTACTTAAAAATTTTCACTTGGCCTTCTTATTAACTTAGATTCCAAAAACTTTGAAGAGCTCTATAAAAAAATTTCTATAGAAAAAGAAGTCTTTATTTGCATGTGAATGCATGTGGAGTAGAATTTGGTAGGTAAAATTAATTGGAATGTTATGTCTAATGGCCTACATTACGAATAACTCATGATCATAAACTTGAGTGAAGTTGTGCCTCTTGGGAAGAATTATTTGGCAATGGTGTAATATAAAAGCCTATTTTCATGAAAAGTCCTATAATTTGTAACTTGTGCTTTATGATTTCTAGATGGGAATTAGGCCAAAACATCCTTATAGCAACCACCTTGGAATACTCCATAATACTCCTTGCACTAGCAAAGGTTAATTTACAACCATGTCAAAAATTACAGCTAACTCATAGATGCTAATAGAAAACCTTTCACCCTTGATAGTAGAGATTAATTCAAATAAGCTTTCCTCCTCACTCTTTTTAACATTGGCATAAAATTAATACACAATGCTAGGGTAGATATCAGTAGCATGCCTAATAAATTTAAGTATACTCAAGTGTTCTAATGCATAGTATATCGCTAAGTTTTTGTTTCTCAGAAAGATTATATCCTAATGGTTTCTAGGTTTTATTTCCTTAGTCATGCATTATAGAAAATTTTCAATTGTAGTTAGCTCAAAATAGTATATTTTTCTGGAATTTGATTAACAGAAGGTAAAGGTTAAGTTAAGGATCTTAACTGAATATGATTGATGATTACAAGCACACTTTGCTTTTCCTTTTCCTTTGCTTGATTTAGTATAAGGACACTTTGTAGCTATGTTTTTCCTCCCCATATGATTGATGATTACAAAGATTCGGTAAAAGAAAGTTTACAAATAGGTTGTAATTGAAGGGTTTTTAATTGAATAAAAAAATTAAAATATTAGCAATTTAATACATTGAAGAATGCTAGGAAGAATGGATAATAGTTTTAAAGGATCTTTTTTAGGGGTTTTTAATAAGGAGCAAGCGAAAAGATATGATGGAAGACAAAAAGGTGTAACCATGCAACAATTAGAGAGAGAAACAAAGGAATAAATGGCATAGTTATTTTATGATAGGGTTTAAATAGGAACCATATGAATCGATTCATAAATGATTATGATCATCTATGAATTAATTGACCACTTGATTTATGATCAGAAGAATTTTAAATTTTAGACTTCCCTCCACATGTTGCCAATCAATTGGTAAATCGATTTGAGACTTTTAGAGATTGACATGCATCCTTAGAATGGATTCACTGCTTGGTTCCCTACATACTAAAATATTTTTTCACATCATTTTACATCTTAAATAGCTTGTAATTCATCTTTTTAACTATATGGATGATTGAACCTTAAATTTGAGTTAATATTACTGAAGATGAAGGATAATACCTATAAAATAAACTTTCGGGATATCTTTGATGCTTAAGTTAGTACATTAATCACAATATGAAATTAATGCATAGATCACTTCTTAAGAAAATTCGTCATACGCAATTCTTTTCTTATGAAATTGAAATGATCTTCATTGAGAGGCTTAATAAATATGTCTACCAATTGAAAATTAGTTTGAACAAACTCTAATGAAATGTCTCCTTTTTAGACATGATCATGAATAAAATGATGTCATATTTCTATGCATTTAGATCTTAAGTGCATGATGGGATTCTTGGTAAGATTGATGGCACTTGTGTTATCACATTTTATAGGAATGTTTTAAAATTTAGCCCATAATTAGATAGTTATTATTTTATCCACAAAAGTTGAGTACAACAACTACCTCCTACTATGTATTCTACATCAGAAGTGGATAATGCTATACTATTTTATTTCTTACTATGCCAAGAGACTAGTGAATGACTAAGAAATTGACATGCTTAACTAGTGCTTTTTCTATCTGACTTGCTACCAACAAAATTGGCATCTAAATAGCCTATTAGAAATTTTAATTTTTCTTTGAGATACCATAAGCCAAAGTGAAATGTACTCATAAGATATCTGAAAATCCTTTTTACAGTAGTTAAGTTTGATTTTTTTGGATTAGCTTGAAATCTTGTACACATACATATACCAAACATAATATCTAGTTTGTTAGTAGTTAGATGAGCAAGGATCTTATCATTCCTCTATACATTATTACCTTAACCTTTTTGCCTTCTTCATCTAGATCCAGCTTGGTTGCTATACTCATGGAGGTAAAAGATGGTTTGGCTTCACTTATCTTGAATTTCTTCAATAGCTCCTTTATGTATTTGGTTTAACTTATAATAATTCCTTCACTAAATTGCTTAATTTGCAGCCTAAGAAAGAAATTCAGCTCTCCCTATCATGGACATTTCAAACTCATTCTACATCAACTTAGCAAATTCTTTGCATATAAACTTATTAGTTGCACCAAATATGATATCATCAATATATATTTGTATAAGAAGGATGTCATGAAATTTTTATTTTATAAATAAAGTATTATCAACTTTTTCTCTTAAAAAATCTTTTCCCATTAGAAATTTGCTTGGCCTTTCACACCAAGCTCTAAGAGCTTATTTTAGATTATATAAAGCTTTCTTCAATTTGAACACACAATTTGGAAAGAAATGACTTTCAAAACCCGAAACTTGTTTAATATACACTTCCTCTATGATTATGCCATTTAGAAATGCACTTTTTATTGGTGTATGTCCTAGAACCAATCATATAGATGATTGAAGTTATACACAATATATTATGTTTTATTTTAGGTAATTTAATTATTATATTTTATTTTTATAATTTTATTGTTATTATGCGCAATTTATAACTTAATATAATAATTATCTTTGGAATAGCTTCGCTATTCCTAAAATGCCCCTAGTCAAGTATTATTACGAAAAAGATTGTAATAATACATCAAGACTAGCATGTATAGTGACTGATGATTACGAATCATGAATATGTGATATCAAGTCAATACATGGTACATTGCTAGTGAACAATGTATTGGATTGATCTATTATGAGAATATTGCATGGATAGACGTGTCATAAGTTATTCTTATATGATCACAAATACACATAAACCTTTGACCTGAAGTCACTACGGTTCCCTACATGAGGAATTACTCACTTTAATATTGTCCTATGTCACCTTTAATCAGGATGACAAGTAGGGCATTGATTGGGTGTGTCATAAATCGTGCAGAGGGAAGTGAGTGATGTAGATGGAATTTTGTTACTCTTGTATAAAAGAGAAATATCCTTGGGCCCCTTGATTGAGTGAGACTTAGAAATGTATAGCCATGCTCAATTGAATTAATATGTGATATTAATCATTTATTTTAAGTCTATTCAGTATCAAGAAATATAAATTGAACATTGACGAGGATGACACATTTCATGCCTCCAGTTCAATTTGGATATTATTACAAAAAGGTTATGATACAAAATGCTGATCATGTATTAAGTGGATGTCAAATCACATACATTCTTACTACCTGAGTGGCAGTGATGTATTGCTAGATACCGCTTACTGTCTATAACTCAATAATGAGTTATTGTCAACATAGTAAGAACCTACAGGGTTACACAAAAGGAGTAGGAATAAGATAATAATTAATTGAACTTTAATTATATTAATATCCAATTAATTGGACTTATTTTTGTGCATATATATATTATTAAGAATAATAAATTCACATGATATATATATATATATATATATATATATATATATATATATATATATATATTATGTGATATTATTTGATATTAAAGTACTATCAAATAATTACATTATCAAATATTAGATAAATATATTATGAGATAATATTATTTTGATATTTGATAACTATATGTAATTATCTAATATTAAGATATTTATATTATGAGATAATATTATTTAATATTAGATAATTAATAGATAAGTCATATCTCTCCTCATTATCTCTAGGATAAGGATAAAATGAGTTGTTAAGTGTGATTAGGATTTTGGAAGCATTATCCTAGTAGGACTAGGATTGTGGCTTGCCTAAGTTCTATAAAAGGGGATTTGAGGGCAGTACATTAGAGACACGCTTATAGGCTTCCTAAAACCATAAATCACTCAGAAAACATCAAAATCCTAGTTCCTAGAGAGAGAAACGCATCCTAGCAGATTCGTGGAGGGCGAGAGGTCGTTGTTCACTCCGTGTGAATATTGTAAAGACGTTGTACCTTCCGGCCGACATTTGATTCATCCGCTCTCATGTTTTGATCAGTAGAAACACGAGTACCCAATAGGTAAAACCCTAATCATTGATTATGCTTTTTGCATGGATCCTAGGTAGAATTCGGATCAAAATTTTTGAAATTCTACTGCATGTAATAATCCGAATTCCTAACACTTTTAATATCCATTTAGTAAAGCATGAAACCCTTCATGCATGCATATGTTAATAATATTCTAACTGCTTCTAGTCTAGTTACTAGTATATATGTCTCATTATAATCAATGCCCTCCTCTTGTTTATATCTTTTTACAACTAATCTAGCTTTATTTCTGATTATGATACCATTTTCATCTAATTTCTAGACACCCATTTTTTGCCATTAATTAGATAATTATTTAGTCTTGGCATAAGTTTTTAAACTTTATTTATTTCAAACTAATTTAATTCTTCTTGCATTGCCAAGAATTGATGTTCATTAATTATTGCTTTATTTATGTTTTCAGGTTCATTTTGAGATAGAAATGCTAGATGATCACAAATATTCTTAAGAGAACTTCTAGTTACCCTTTGAATCATATCACTAATGACTTAATTAATAGGGTAACCTCCCATCATCTTTTATTATTTTTCATGTCCATATGATGGTTCTAGTATTATACTTTTTGTAGAAAAGGTTGCTTCTTTGATCTCATCGTTATTTTCTTCATCTTTTACTTCTTCATTTAATTTCTCTTGAATCATCCATGAATCAACATGCTTTTCATTGTTATTTGATACCTTTTTCATGCTAACGGAGGAGTTATCAAATACAACATATATGGATTCTTTTACTAGAAAAGTTCTTTTGTTATAAACTTTATAAGCTTTGCTATTAGAAGAATACCAAATAAAGATGGCTTCATCAGATTTGGCATTAAACTTTACAAAGTTATCTTTTCTGTTATTGTGAACAAAACATTTGCAACTAAAAATAGGAAAATGTGAAATATTTAGCTTTCTTCCTTTATGAAGTTCATAAGGTGTTTTCTTCAAAATTGATTTTATTAGGGCTCTATTCATTGCATAGCAAGCAATATTCACTACTTCAACCCAAAAGGATTTTAAAAGAGAGCTATCATTAAGCATGGTTCTTATCATCTTTTCTAAACACCTTTTTTTCCTTTCAATAACTCCATTTTGTTGAAGTGTTCTAGGAAATAAGAAGTCATGCTTAATTCCATTTTTATCATAAAAATAAGTGAAATCATAATTTTCAAATTTCCTACTATAATCACTTTTAATGCTTACTATAGACATTTTTTTTACATTTTGTAAATATTTTACAAGTCTTTTGAAAGCTTAAGAAGTTTTATCTTTGGAAGTAAGAAATAATGTCTATCTATATCTTAAGTAGTCATCAATAATTATAAGTACATAGGGATTTCCTCAGTAACTTTTACTTAATGGACTAATTAAATCTATGTGTAGTAATTGAAATGGTCTAATGATGGAAACAAGATTTTTAGATTTGAAAGAGGTTTTTACTTATTTTCCTTTTTGACAAGCATCACAAATTTTATTTTTATAAACATTAATTTTAGCAATTCATTAACTAAATCATTTTTGAAAATTTTTCCTATAAGATCCATGCTTGTACGAGGAAGTTTCTTGTTCCAAATCCAAGAATCATCATTTATACTAACTAAGCATTTAGAATCTAGAGAAGGCTCATTGTCAATGTTTATCATATAGATATTCCTATATCTCTTACCTATTATCTTAATTTACTTATCATTTTAGTTTTCAACAATGCAATAAGAGGAATTAAATGTAAGGTTGTTCTTTTTGTCATAGAATTGACTGATACTTGAGCAAATTATACTTGATCCCTTTAACATATAAGACATTATCAATATAAGATTTAGAGTTCTTACCCACTCTACTTTTTTCCATGACCTTTCCCTTTGAATTGTTTCCAAAGGTAACATTTCCACCTTCCTTGAATGCTAAAGAAATTAACTTGGATTTATCCTTTATCGTATGCCTTGAGTAGTTATTATTCAAGTACCACACCTCACTTTGAGTTCTCAAATATACCTAGAAGATAGACATCAATTTTTTACTTTTGGTACCTAAATAACTTTGAGTCCATCTTTGTTAGTTAGCACATATGCCCCTTTAGGGACCCAATTTTTTTGTTTAAACATTTATATTTCTTCTATATGCATAAGAATAAATTCCATCCCCCTTCTTTCCACAGTAAAAATAGGTTATCCTAGGTTGTCTCTTCTAAGTTTTTTAAACAAAGAAGTTTTTATAAAAATGATTCTTTTTATTTAGTATGTAACTAAGGCCTTCCTTGTTAAAGTTGGTCTTTTGACTAAGAAGAATGTCTAAAAAATCTTTACCCTTTATAAACTTCTTAAGAGTTATAGTTAAATCATTAAGCTTTTACTTAAGACTTTCATAAGAAGTGCATTTTTTAGAAGTTTTCTTAAGGCTATCAACTTCTTGAATTAATTCTTCATTTTCATTTTTCAAGTTGTTAAATATTATCTTCCAAGGAAGAGATTAACTTTTTTAAAAGTTTAATATTTATTTTGGCCTTAAGCAACTCTAAATTTAAATCAGAAATGACATATTCTAGTTTATCGTTTGAACTAGAGAGGGATATCTCATCTTCATTTTGTTCTCTAAAATTCATTAAGCACAGAAGAGCTTCTTCATCTTTATCATTTTCACCATATGAATCAATGTCTCCATCTTCTCCTTAAGCAACTAGGTGTCCTTTATTGTGAGCATTTTTTTGTTTCTTTTCAAGCTCCAATTACTTCTTCAAGTAAATAGGACAATTAAACTTGATATGCCTTTACTTTTTGCACTCATAGCATGTTGGAGTAGCTTGCTTGCTGGCTTCTCCTTTGTTTATATGTCTATTTCCTTAAGGTACTTTTCTTCTATCATCTATTTTTTTAAGTTCTATTTAGTATTTTTTGTTAGGAAGGCCAAGTCATCCTCCAATAAGTTGTCAAGTAATTCCTCTTAGGAATTTTCATCAATTTCTTCCTTATTTAATTTGTTTCAACCTCAAGAGTAAGCAACTTTTTCTTTCTTTCACTGTCATTGGCATATCTTTTAAGTTCATGCTCCTCCAAGTTTCCAAATAAATCCTGTAGTGTTAGCACCTTTATCTTTATTGCTTCTTTAACAATTGTTATTTTAGGTTGCCATTCAATTGTTAGTAATCTTAGAACCTTGTAAACAAGTTCTCCATCTGTAAGGTGCCTACCAAGGAGACTTAATTGGTTAACAAAGGCTATAAACCTTTACATTATATCTTTGATAAATTCTTCATCATTCATTCTAAATAATTCATACTAATAAACCAAAGTATGCATTTTACTTCCTTTAACTTGTGTGGTACTTACATGAAATACCTCAAGCACATCCCATATTTCTTTAGCAATCATATAATTTGATACTCTCTCATATTTACTAAGCTATAAGGCATTTGAAAAAATTCATTTAGTTTTAAAATGAAGCTTATGTTTTTCTTTTCTTTTCTTTAGTCCATTCAAGTCTTGGTTTCAAAACTTCTATATTATTTCCTTTTTACTTGGTGGATTATAACCATTTTCAATTAAATCCTACATATCAATGTCAATAGCCTCTATAAAATATTTCATTTTTTATTTCTAATAAGTATAATTTTGATCATTAAAACTTGGTGGTTTATTTAAAGGAAGGCATGCAGATAAAATGCTAGCATTATTTATTTCCATTATATCCTCTTGAGATTATGAGATCTTATACCAAGAGCCAAGCTTAGATACTAATTGTTATTCAATATTTTACCTAAAAAGGGGTTAATTGGGTTTAAGAAAATTTTTCTTATTATTCAATATTTTACCTAAAAGGGAGTTAATTAGGTGTAAAAAAACTTTTCTACAATGATTACAATGTTACATATTAAATGATTCAAGAATGATACTAATGAACAAATATATGCAAACTTAGCACAACAACAAGTATGATTTAGAAAATAGAGTATTAAATAAGAAAATAAAGAGATAAAGAAGAGAGATTTAAACACTACTATTTATAGTAGTTCTAGCCTTGAAGATTCAACACTCTAAGGTGCACATCCATTACCAATCTTCTTTAACTTGGATTTAAACTCTAATATATTATCTCTTCAAGTTTAAGGACACTTAAAGAAGCCCTAGTACTAGCTTCTATTTTTATTCTAAAAATTTCTTAAAGAATCCTCTCTCAAAGCATTTATCAATTAAAAGATCCAACACTCTTGATATCCCTAGAGATACTTCACCCTAGTATATAGCAAATACATGTTTTTGAATACAAGAATGTAGCTCATAAACTCTATGAGTTGGATTACATAGCAAAGCATTAAGAGAGGAATTTCAATTAAATGATTTCAATGGATTTTCAAGTTTTAGATGAGAGAAAAAGGTGTTTCTTCTATTTAGGGTTTAGTAAAAGCACATTCTTTTATTTTCAAATTGAAATTAAACCTTTATATAGAGGTTAGAGGAGTAAAAATTCCATTACTTAGAAAATATAGCCATTAGGGATTAGTTGGTAGCTTGGTGAATCGATTTAGGCTACCTTCGAACTTTCGAAAAAGTCTTAGTGAATCGATTTACTCAATTACTCAATTTGAATTTAGTACATAGTGAATCTATTGGTTAATCAATTCACTAGACCCTAGTTTAACTTTAAATGTATAAAATCGATTGGTGAATTGATTTAGCCTTTTTAAAACATTGCTTTTGAATAAAATTAATATGATAATGAATAGATCTATCAATCAATCCATAGAAACTAAATTTTAAAATTTGAAATACTAAATTAATTGGTAAATAGATTCATTTTGTCCGATTTGCTCTTTAAACCTTCAGAATCAATTGGTGAATCAATTTAGGATGTGTAGTGTGCTTTTTGGATGCTTGGAATCAATTGGCTAATCGATTAAGGTATTCCAATTTACTCCCTAGATGCCTCAAATCAATTGGTGAATCAATTTAGGCACTCCAATTTTCTCCTTAAATGCCTGGACTTGATTAGTGAATCAATTCACACCTAGTTTTTCATATTTTTTAAAATAGCTATTGTGAAATGCAATTTTCTTTTCTTGAAACAAAATCCAACCTAATTTTAAAAGGATTTTTAGGTATAAGATTTAATTTTAATGACTGATATTTTTTATGAAAAATCTAAACCTTTTAATGATTAATTCCTCTTATATAAATTCATCCTATAATCCTAACTAGACTTCTAGCTACACAAATCATGATCTTTATGTTTAATCTTCACTTTTTGTACCAAGATTCCAATTAATTAATTGTCAAATTCAAGAATTTCAAAATGTTTTATTATTATCAAAACCTCCTTGATAGGGTTAAGGCTAATAGAAGCACTTTCCCATATAACATTTGAAAGAACATGCATAATTTAATCAAAATAGAGTTTACTTTTTTAGGTAAAGTTGAATGCATTGTAAGATGCAGAAATTCTTGCATCAAAACATGACAATTGTGAGTCTTTAGTCCTGATAATTTGTGTTTATAAATACAATTTACAACATTTTATGTATAACCTTGTCAGAATTTTACTTTTTCTAGTACTTCATAAAATATCTTTTTCTTATATAGGGAAAATTAGAAAGAAGCTGGAGAGAGATATATTCTTCCAAAAGCTCATTGTTAGGGCTATAACTTTGGTGTAATATTTGTCCCTTTTAAATTATGCTAAGCACTTAGGTTATCTTTCGAATTTTTATTAATATTTAATATTGTATAAACTAAGTTATCATACATATTTTTCTCTACATGCATCACATCAAGATTATGATGCACTAAGTTATACTTCCAATATGGAAGCAAAAAAAAATGCTCTTTTTCCTCCATGTATCAACCTTAAACCTAATAGCAGTTACATATCCACCTAAAATAAAGTTGATCTAGGACATTGATCCAAATATAGAAGGTGGTGGAAGACTTAACTCTTTGGTTTCATTAAATAATTTTGCATCTAGTTTATATTTATGCCCTAATTTTAAGAAATGTTGATAACGTAGATAACAAATTTTTTACTAAATTTTAATCTAATAGAGGATGTGTTTATATTTCAAATAAGACATGCAAATTAACCATCAATACTCCATTTAGATAAGGTGCCATATGCTGGAAAATCATTTATAATTCACATGATAGCTACTCATATATGAAATGTTTCATTGGTTGATGCACTATAAGTTGCAAACCCCTACTTCCCACAATTCTATTAACTATTCTATTAGAGATTCTAAGTATACATCAATATTATCCTCAAGTCCTTCTAGGCTTGGAATGAGTAGTGAGAGGATGAAAAATGATTACTTCATTCATAACCATGGAGACAAATTATATGGCATTAAAATCAGTAGCCATGTGCTATAAACACTTTATATTATGCCATAAAGGTTAAATCTATCACTAACTAATCTAAGCTAAACATTGCAAGGGTCTTTAGAAAATCCTAAATTATGTAAGTTAAAAGTTTTCCATGCTTCTAAGTAGGTTAGATGTCATAAAAAAGTATCTTCATTGCTCTTTTTATCATGCCATCTTATGAGATCAAAATTTTTAGATGACATGAATAGCTTTTACAGCCTTGGAACCAAAGCAAAATGCCTTAGAAACTTTGCTACAATTCTTCCTTTTTTTTATTTTTGTAATAGTTCTATCTTCAGTGCCACTCTCATTTTCTTTCCACCTAGAAGCCCTATATATCAAACATGCATCATCCTTAGCCTTTTTTTTTTTTCTAAATAACATACAATCATTAAGTTATGCATGAATTTTTTCATACTTAAGACCTAATGCCTTAATGATTTTATTTATTTTGTGCATGGATTTAAATAGCTTTTCACCCTTGAGAAGTGCTTTTTTTTTTCAAAATCCTAAGTAAAAAATTAAAGGATTTATTACTCTGCCTAAACAAAATTTTCAAGTGATGCAGTTTTAGCAAAAAAGAAAGTTTAGTAAATTTTTTGCACTCTGGGTATAATTCTTAATTTGTATCTTTCATCAATTGCTTAAAATTCTTAACCTTTAGATGATCATTTTCTAATAGCAAAGGATTAGTTCCTTCTAGCATTGGTTATACTAAGTTACTAGTTTCAAATTCCATATTGAAAGTTTCAAATTCCATATTGAAAGCTTCAAGCAAGCCCTTAAAAGCATTAGGTATCGTTCCAACCATACCATCACCCCTAGAAGCTTCTTGGTCCATATTTTCTTACCTTGGTTTTTGATACATCAATGGATTCCCCATGATAAAACCAAGTGTTATATGATGGAATAAGACCATACAACAATAGATGATCATATGCTTATTCTTGTCTAACAAAAAATTACAACACACATTGTTATCAAGGGCATAATTTTTTCTCTATCATTTTTTTTCTTAAAAGAATGGGTTATAAACTCTTTTACTCTTTGTAGATATTCTTTGCTAAGTCTATCATAATTCATCCACTCCCTATTATTATGGCCTTCCATGATAATTAACTAAAATGAAAAAAATATAAAATAAAAGGCTATATAAATTATGACAATATCAATATCTATTAATAGCACAATTTATCAATTACTTTTATATTTGCCGAGAAGGAAATATACAAATCATGCAATAAAAGGTTTATCCCTTCTTACAATGATAAAGTAAGAAAAAAAGACAATAAATAATAAAAAAGATAAAGAATTATTTAGAAATATCTAACTTAAATGGTAATAGAACATAATAGTAGAAGTGCGCTTGCTAAATGACTTGAAAGAAATAAATAGTATTCTGTGTGACATTGAAAAAAGCAAGGTTTCAAGTTGTTTCATGCAATACATTATAGCTGGACTATCTATTTGGGTATATGCTACAAGTAGATGACAACATCCTAGAATTAGTTCCATTATAACGACCTTATATGGTACTAAACTATGTATTCCACTTTGATGGAAAGCAATTCATTTTAGGATGAATAATACATTTTTCTATAGGATCTGAAAGTAAATGAAATTATTTTTCACAAGACCTATGTACATAAGAACAAGGGTCCTTTCTACCTTGATAAAAAAATTACAATTTTTTATGTTTTTATATTTTTTAAGAAAATTCATACTTGATATTCAAAAATTAGAATATTTTTATAAAAAATTTTAACAAATAGTATTTCATTTTTGTAACTTATTTTAGTTTGTCCTTTAGTTTATATGGTTTAAGTAATTTTGAATACCTTATTTTTTTATTAAAAAAGCAAAAAATATTTGTCATAAACTTTGTCAAAAGAGTTATAAAATTTTGCTTACTTATCCATGCAAAACTAGGATTTTTAGCAAAATGATAGTACTTTATATAAAATTTATTAAATATAAATTTTCATTAAAAAAATTCTAAGAAAATTCTTAGAAGAAAAATTGAAAAGAGCAATAGGAAGATGCACTATAACCCACCAAAAAAAGAAGAGAATGAGATGCTAATTTATCCATAATTTATGAGATAATTGAAGCACTTGCCATAAGAAGTAGAAGTGAGGCATGGGCTAATGACCCTACTAAATTAAAAAAAATCCTTCTTGTTTAATATATTGTCTATTATTATATTATATGGTGATCCCACAATTTGAAAAATTTTAATGCCATTCATATTTTAATCTTTTTATCCATACTAAGTCACTTTTCTCTACCTACTTTCCTTTTTCAATTATTTATTCTTTCATTCTTTTAATCTCTTGAACCATCCATGTCATATTTACTCTCTAGTTGGTTTTTTTCCCATTAAAAAAAACACCACCCAAAACTATTAGAGGTGGATAGATAAAACAGATCAACTTAAAGCTTTTGTTATTAACTTTACATAATTTCTTAATGGTAATGGTAAATTATTTTGATCCCAACTTAAACATTGATGCAAGTAGCATATGCCATGTGGAAGGCTACAACTTGTAGCAGAGTTACAAAGAGGCATAAAAGATCTTACTTTCAACAATTAGCATATAAAATTCTCAAATATCCATGTTGTACATACCTCTAAAAAGCTAGTTGTTCATCTATATCTCTCATAAATTTAGCTAAGGTTAAAAAAAAAATGACACATAATTCTTATAATGCATTAAGGGCCCAAAAAACTCAACTACGTTCCTCATAAATTTGGCTAAGGCACTTACCTCAATTTCATTAAATAAAAAAAATGCTTTATTGACTACATGTATATGGTGCATCAATATTGATTAAAAGAAATGTAATTCTTACATAGTTTTTGTACTATTTACTCTGTTGATAGAGGTACCTAAATAAGTTATTGAATCTAAGGAAATGTGGAAATGCTTAATGGAAATAAGGAAAGAACAGAGGCTTGTGATTGGGAAAATTACCTATTGAGCACTTGATTCAATTTTTGGTTAAATAGAATTGCAAATTTATATATAGTCTTTAATAAGGTTTCCAATATATATCAAAACAAAACACTAATATAAAAAAGAGCAGCAATATTATATTAGTTCTCTAGTGGCTGTCTTTGTAATATCCTAAGTTAAAATTCAAAGTTATATACATTATGATATTTATGGATAAATAATCATTTATTCAATTAATATTTAGTTTCAAATTTATTTTTCATATTAAAGGTTTTGGAGTATTCAAAATATATTTATGTTTATATAAATTTCCTACAAGTTAAAATTATTTTAGTGTTCATGGATCAAACATTTAATCCAATAATTTGCCTATAATTTATAAATTATTTTGGGGAATTGAGGAATATTAAAATATTCAGTTTAGGACTTCCAAATTTATTAAATTATTACAATATATATTTACAACTACTTAGAGGGAAGTTGGAAATGATAGAGTTGAGATTTTAATCAGTTTTATAAAGGTAGGTTTTTATTTAAATGAAGGGCCAAGATTAATTTTTATGAAACAATGGTTAAGATTTTATAAAGGAATGAACATATAGTGGGGTGAGAAGTATGGGATTATATCCCTTAGTTGCCCTTTTTTATTTTTTGAAAATTCCCCTTTCCTTTTCTTGGTTATCGCCATTCTTTCTCCATTATTTTTATTTCTAGTTGTTATCTTTTTTCAATATTTTTTTAATTTTTCTCTTAGCAAAAATAGTACATTATCACCTCCTTCCTCTTTTATCTATTTTTTAAATAGTAGCAATTTCCATTTTTTCTTTCTCCTCTACACTGTTTCCTTCTCTCTTTCTTTCTCCTTCTTCATGGCTAACTCCTCATCTTCCTCACTCATAGTGTTTCTATTTTCCTATGCTATTGTTTCTTTTGATGCCACCATTAATTAGGAGCTATGTTCCACTGTTTTTCCTCTTTACTTCATTATTGTTGTGAATAGGGGCTATAAAAGAGAATGCTACATGTGACGATGCCAGTTGGAGGTCCATTGAGTTAGGTTTCGACATGCATGTCTCTTCATGATGGGCGGGAACTCTCCATCATGTAAGTTGTTATGGATCGGGACCAGACTAACATTGTTGCTTATGATGGGTTTTTTTTTCTAGTTTTGGCAACCTTTTCTTATTTCTAATGTTGGCAATGTCTTCTGATAGCTAGTTTATTTAATATATCTTGATAATTTGAGTTGTTTTAAGGAAATCCCATTTTAGGTGTTTTTAGTATATTCGATGATGTTTATGAAAAATATGCTTTTTATAAAGCAAAAATAAAATGAATAAAGTATATATGGAGTGTGATATATTAATTTGATAGATTTATATATATGAAACTTTTATGCTATATGATCCTAAAGTGCTATGATTAAAATAGGTACAAAGTATTATATATTATTATTCCAAAGAATCATGCATGTTTTCTAAGAAAATTCAATTGTGTGTGGTATATGATGATTTATACAAAATAAAATATAAACTTTATGCCATGTTATAGAATATTGAAGTAATATGATTAGAGTTTTTACATATAGATAATCTCTATATTTTTAGATAATTTGAAGCGTAACCAAGAAGGAAATACATTATGCTATATATATATATACTTTAAGAAACTTGGATGATAACTTGGAAGTACAAGAGTATTATATTACCAAATGTCAATAAAACATTATTGGAATATGACTAGAATAGAAAGTTTCCATATTTTAGTTTGATCTATATTGGTTCAGAAAGATCTCTATAATAAAGAGTATTTTGAATTCCAAAAGTTAATATTAGAAAACAAAAGGAGCTTGTAAACTTAAAAATTATCATACTATGATTCGAGTATGGAATCATGATAATTGGAAATGAAATATGTAATACTCACATAAGTGATGTTTATAAATTGTAAAGTAGGAACAAAGGATAATTACATGTATAATAGGAGATTACATGTTACGATTAGCTTTTAGAATAGTGGTTTGGAAAGAAAATAAAGAATACTTATTTATTTATAAGTTACTTCTATAAATTACAAATAGAAAGATGAGATACAAGTTGAACTTGGATGCTTCAAGGGAGATAAAATAGGTGAATTTGAGTAGGTGAGTGTATATCTCACCATGTATTTATATTTTAATAAAAGATAGCTCAAATGTTGTGTATGATATTTTTATTGATAACATAAATTTTATATTTATGTATGTATGGGCTCAATTATGTGATTTAAGTACAAATAATTGTTAAGTGAATGTTAATTGATTAGAATACGTAGCAAAAGCATAGTGATGTTATTTATGATTGCTAAATGCTTATGGTTGAGCCTTTTGTTGTTTGTATGCTAGATATTATAGTGTAAATGGTGATTTGAGAGTCAAGCTCTCATGTATATACTATCTATGCATTCTTTCAGGAATGACATTCAAAATTGTGAACTATGTTAGAGTAGTGATAATGAAAATTGTGAATTATAATGAAAAAAGGATATGAAAGCTGGATAAGAAATTCCCGGCAAGCAATTATGAAGAATATTTGATTGACTTAAGAGTCGAATAGTAAATTCTTGGCAAGCAGTTATGAAGGATATAAAAAATTAATAGACTTGGAAGCTAGATGGAAAATCTCTGACAAGTTGTTAAGAAAGCATAGAAATGGCCTTGAAAGTAGAAAATGGCTACATACATGTTTATTGTAATTATATGCGAGATATAATGTGATGTTGGAAATTATTTGTGATTGGGTATTTATATTTAACATGATTACATAATCCTGATGTGATTGTGATGATTGGTTTACATTTGAGCCTTAATTATTATTTGTGTGACTAATATCTACCCAGAATGGATATGTCACAACCTATTTCTAGGTATTGTAACCAGTATAAAGATACCTAATTGGCATTCAACCAATTAGATATCCTTACAAGCCTAACTTCTACTTCTACTTCTACACCTTATTGAGATTGTATATGCCTTTTAGAAATCAATAAGTAAATATAACTAAATAAATAAGCATTGCACATACTATGAAATTTTTTTTATAAACTCATTTTATACAAAAATAGTATAAAGTTTTACAGTCATAATAGACTCTCAGACTAAATTTATATGTACATCAACTTCTCCTACCCATGGAGGTCTTCATCCAAAGTAATGCACATCAATCACCAGAGGGAGCTCCATGATCCTTATCTGTAAAAGAAATTTCCATAAAAAGAGTGAGTGTAAAAATACTCAATGAGTAAGCACTCATCTTGTAATCCTTAAGAATCTTCAAGATCTAATTCAAACTTAAAGTTTAAGCTATCCTACATATGTTATTCTACTATCATAAATAGCTAGTATGGTATAGGGTTCCTCCTTGTTTCTCCTGGTCCAACCTTATCCCACTCGCCTCTAGCCTTTTCCTTCTAACCCTTAGCACTCCTCTCCTTCGTATAGAAGGATGCCACAGGCTATAGGCCAATCTCCTCCACACATATCAAATAACACAGATGAGCCTTTGCAGGCTTTCATGCCAATTAAGGTAAAGTTATGTCAATCTGGTATAATAAAGATATGGTTAATACTAACTAGCCATTAGTATCCTAACCTATTTTCCTTTATCTATGAGACAAGTATATGTATATATTTTAAGTTTAACATTAAATAGTGTCAATCATTATATATTCTCATAATGTATCACAATATTGATACATTTAATATTTCACAATTCAATCTAATCTATCACTATACTCTATATCGTTTAAGGACATTCAAATAATTACAATAATTCATCATATTGCTCCAATCATATTCTAATATCAACACAATGAATTTTCAAGCATCAAATATTTAGTGTATTTCATAACTATTTATTCAACATTACTGTTCACGTGCAGATTTTCACAATAGGGCAGCAGAGAGTGTATTACAACAAGGGACCTTTTATGAATTCTAAAACATTTCCAAAATTTATCAAATAAATATATGATGTTCACAACATGTTAATTGACAAATATGAGCCTTAGGTTTCATAATTAATTAGTATAATCTACCCAAAAAATTCATAGATGAGGCCCTTCCAAATAAGTTCCAGTACTGGACAATACTAGAGTTCTGAAATATAAGGATTTATTTGACTAAGCAACTGAACTTAAATTATGACAAAAATTTGCCATAATTTGCCCAACACATTAAAGGGTTTCCAGAAATTTTTCAGAATTTTTCAACACTTGTAAGGGTCTCAATTAATTCAATTATAGAAGCAAAAACTATTAATGTTTTGTCTTAGCTGAACTAGACCTATACACATATAAGACCCTATTTCATGTTTCTAAAAATATCTAAAAATTCCCAATAAACTATACATGATTCCTAACATCATAAGGAACCATAGAGTGGTTGGAATCAAATTTTTAAAGACTCCTATAAGTCTCACTAAGTTAAGTATCTCGTTCTGGATTTTCCTTTATTTTCAGAAAGTTATTAGCATACACCAATGTAACAATTTTTGCATGAAGGCTTATTCTAAGGCCACTCAGTTTCATTACTAGCCCTTCTCTTAACTTAATTACACTTCAATAATATTAAAACACACATTCAACTATAAAATTCCAGAACCATGCCTCCATACATGGTCACACACAAATAATCCAGAAATTGACAATTTAACCACCTAATCTTATATTCTATTGGAATAAAATTCGTAGAGGAAACAAGTGAGTTACCACTCACCTTCAAATTTGTGTTCTTTAACCCTTCAAATACCTTTTCAAAGGCTTAGGGTTCTAATTTACATCAAAGAGAATGATGCCTTCAAATTTTGGATGACTTTTGTTAGGATTCTAGGAGGAAGATAAAGGTAACTTGATTTCCTTACAAGATTTTGGTCCAATCCTTTTATTCTTTGCTCTTGGAATTGGCTTCAAAGCTTGGTGGGTGTTGCAATGCAGGTCAAGAATTTCATGCAGGGTTTGGAGAGGATGAAGTATTGATGACAAAATGGAAGAGTTTAGATTTATTTAGAGGAAAGGACCTTCTTGCAATTTATAAGAAATATCTTTGATATTTTTATAGAAAGGTCCTTAATATTTGCTGCAAGGACTCATATGAAAAGCTGGTGGTTTCAGCCTAAAAATATCTAATTCAACCAATAAAAATAAGACAAGTTAAAACCTTTTAAGAAATATTGTACTTTAGCCCCAAATCTTCTCATAATTCCATTTTTTGCCATGTTCATTTGGACTTTTTCTTGGGCTAAATGGGTTGCAAATTTTTGGGCATATTTTTAATTAATTTTGGGCTTTTATAAACTTAACTTAATTGGTCTAAAAGGAAATTTGAAGAACCAAATCAAACTATTGCATTTTTGAGCCTATTTTGCCAAATTTCAGCTTATTCAGGTTCTAAAAATTTTCGCCAGCTTTACTAAAATTTTCCTAATTAGTTGAATACATTCTAAATCCATATTTAGATTTTCTCATCCATTTTAACTCTTATTAAATTAAAATAATCCCTTTTAAGGTTTTTTGATCCTACTGTACCTTTATCTTAATCAATTAGTTGAGCGACTTATTAGGCCCTTCTTTGCAGATTTTTTTTTTCAGGAGATCCTATAAGATTTCATTTCAAATTTGGATTTTTAAGGACTTTCTTTTAGTTAGGTTGGGTTCCCTTGGGATAACTTTCCAAAAGGTCTCCCATTCTAACTGAGCATGCTCAACTACAAAAGATTACTAACTTTTGGTATTCTAAGATGTTACTTCTAATATATCACTTAGGGGTATTATAGGATAGTATATAATATTGAGTTCTAATAAAAAGTTAAGACTCCTATGATTTTATTATGAGAAATAGAGTTAAAGTGATATGCATATGAACTTTCATTTCGGGGTATGGTTGCACATATTTCAAGAATTTAAAAAATAGGTCTACCAATGTTTTTTAATTTAGTATATGATTATCCTATGATATTTTATATATAAAATTGATCACCTATAAAATATTGATAGATATATGCTCACTAAGTTCTTCTAATTCACTCTGTTGTATTGTCAATATTTTCAGGTTATGGTGAGCATATGTAAGCTTATTGCATTCATAGAGAAACGAGATCTCCTCATTAAAGATTTGACAATTAGGAATGTAATATGCATTTAAATAAAGAATTGTGAAATCATATGATGTTTTGAATTATTATATGTGTAAAATTGAATTTATGTTATATTGTGTAAATGTTGTTTGCTGTCATATGTGAGAATTAAACAGGTTTTGTATCATAGGGTGTGTGGCCTTCAGGAAGTGTCTAAAAACAAGAAAGACTTTATTTATTATTTTGCAAAAATTTTAAAGTGAATTTTTGAGTTCCCTTGAAATTTTGGAAACCTCCATTAAATAGTTAGAGTGAAAATTGTTAAAGTTTGTGAAAATCGGTAATGAGATTCATACTGGTCACAATCAAAAGAGGGTCATGATAATCTTGCACAATAGTTCATTTATATATATTAAAAGGGAGAATATAGTTCTCTTACAAGTTTAAGGTGGATTCCAAGTTGAGTAGTCAAAATAACTTCTATTATTTTTTCAAAGGCTCTTTAATCTCCTAAATTTTGAAAATAAATAATCAAATAAAAATGATGAATGCTTCTTATCTTATTAAATGTCTATAAACTATACATTTTTTAGTATAGTATTTGAATGCATTAAATAAACTATGTATCTTTTAGTGTAGTATTCTATTAATCAAAATATTTTATATATGTATATATTAAAAAGGAAAGTATAATTAAACTAGCTCACCAATAGAACATATAAACATAAACTAGCTCACAAGTAGGGTATATAGAAACATATTAGTATACTATTTTATAAGAAAAGAGGTACAACAATCAACAAATAACTACTAATAACTAGAGAAATAGATTTGGAAAAGGTGTGAAAGGTTGGGAGACCTCCATTTATATTATTTATAGGTGGAGGATGTCATTTTATGATATACATTCATTAAGACAATGATGAAATTATTATTGATAAATTTGAAATGCAACTTACCTTATGATAATTAGATTGAATTACATATCTTAGCTACTAGTAAATATAAATAATAATTATCTTATGATAATAAATTAGTAGGGGAATGAAACTATAAGATTTCTACCTTTCCAAGGAATTAATTGATTGGAGATCTTAGCTATGATTTTTCATAAGCAATTATTTGAAGACCAAATGTTTATGTGAAAATAAATAACTGGAAAAAGTTATGCATGGAAACATCTATTTCCTCCACTATCCATCTCTATGCCATAGATTGAAATTCTTTCCCACAGTTAATGTTTCCAATATGATTTTATGAAGGTAAGACATACAGATATTGCTATCACAAGCAACTTTCATTAGCCAATGTCAAAGTAAACATTATAACCCCCTTTCTTTCCTTAGATTTGCACAACTTTAATTCATGCACATCAAGCTTCCTCTTCAGTTCTATATGCTTCTGATTAGAATTGTTGCTCCTATATTCATTCAGGCTAATAGTGACTTTCTTATCCATCATGTAAATATATGTGAACATATATGCATTTGTATTTTCTAAAATAGTTTGATCCCTAAAATAATAGTTTTTTACATAGCAATGAGGATTGCTAGTGAAAAGTGTACCCTTACTACAATTACTACTGTAGCTACTTTCTTAAGAAATATTATACTATAAATGGTTGGAATTAAGAGCATTGAAAGAAAAAAATTCTATACTCTATCTCTTTAAACACAAGTGAACTCTAGCTAATAAACTTAGGTGACTTAATGGCTAACATTGCACTAAAACAATCCCATTCTCCAACAGGGAATGGTCCAACAAGAGGTAATTCCATTCTTACTATTTGTAGTATATTGAAAAGCTTAGGGAAAAAATGCCTATTCCTTCTAGTCTAGTGCCATTGCTATTTACCATCAGCAAAATTGAAATAAATTTATGCCTAATACCAATAAGGAATGTTAGTAGGGGATTAAGTTAGTTTTGTGAGTAGCATTATTCTTAACTAGTAATCCTTACCATGTCTAAGTTGTTTGAATTCTATCACTAAACTAAAAAGTCGACTATGAGGCTAATAGTAGGCAAAGTACAACTTAGATGATAACTAAGTTCATTCCATAATAAATTTAACAATGAGAAAATGCTTTGTAAATAACCTTTTAAACACCATATAACTTGTTAGATACTTTGATTAAGTAGGATTAACAAGTCATTAATTAATGCTGATAGTGATATTGAGTGGAAGCATACATGTTTTAAAACTGAAAGAACATGGGTTGAGTTTCCTTGAATATAATAACAAACCTAAAGAAGAGAATTCAAATTATATATAAAATGGTGTCCATCTCATAGGGATAAAGTCTGACTTTAACATCTTTAACAAACTTAAATCTTAACGTAGTAATTGTGGAGATCTCTTTTGTCTATTAAGCATACCCTTCTTTGCTGAAAATCCCTCACTCTTTCAACATGAACTAGAAAAATAGGATATTATACTAGTGTAAGAGTATGATAATTGTGCAATTAAACCATCTAATCTCACTTAGATCCCTTATCTAAGAATAACCCCGTTTTGCTTAAAATCTTTCACTCTCACAAATGAATGAAACTCAAATTAGGAATAGGCGAACTTATAAGGGAGGATGCAGATATGAAATTGATTCAAATCATTATTTTAAACAAAAACCTAAATACCCATAACTTTGAATCTTAATAAAAATATCACAAATAAGAGACAATCAACTTGACATACCTTAAATTTCAAGGATAATGAACCCTTGTTCTGCAGCTAGCATGCCTTCTTGAAGGAAAAGAGTCTGTGTGCTGGAGTACTAGTTAAAGAAATTTTTTTATGCATTTTGGGAGATAAATACTAATTGGCATGTTTGCGCAGTAGAGGGAAGAAGATATTTAGGTTTCTTGCTTGGGTTTCGCATTAGGAAATAAAAATAAAAATAAAAAGTAAAAAAAAGACAATAATTAATTTTTTTAATATTTAAAGGTAATTATAATTAACTACCACTAAATGGTATACTTACACTAATAAACATTCAGTTACTGGAGAATGTTTGACAAATTAAATGAATTAGTGGCCTTTATATAATTGCCATTAAATACTTGCCATTACAAGACCATTTTTGGTGTAGTGCCTTACTCATAATATTATATTAAAGCTCATAATATCTCATTAAAAATTATAATGTCTTCTTATGGCTAATAATGTTCCATTGAGACTTATGATGACTCATTAAGGTTAATAATTCTCATTAAAGCTGATAATGCATCATTAAGGTTCTCAATTTTTGAATTTCGAATATTTCTAATTTGATATTTTCTATTTGAAAATACATCTCCAATTAATATTTGAAATATATTTGATTTATTTAAAACTCATTTTTTAGATTCTCTTAACTTGGAATATATCTCCAAAAAATGTTTAAAAAATTAGATATTATCTTTGTTAGATTTTTTATATGATTTTATTTAATAAATGAAATAATCCAAATTATATTTGATAAAATTTTATCTAAATCAAAATTTTGACTTTTAGATAATTGCTTTCGAGAATATTTTAAAATTTGGTATTTCTAGAAACTAACTTTCACTATCTAACTATATTGGGGCAAATGCATAGATGTAATGGTTGGGGTCATGCATGTGTTTCCATTTATTAGTCTAATGATCTTTTCTCTGTTAGCCTTATCCAATTGCAATATGTATAAAGCCTTGAGCTAGTTTAGGGATGTTATGGGTACACATGTAATTGGCCCCTAAATAATTAAATACTTTAATTACTTAATTTTAGTGATATTTCTATTACGGATCTGAATTTGCACTCCAATTATATGCATTTTTATTCAAATAAAAATTGAAACAAACTAATAATTTCCTTAAACTATATTTCCATGCCACATTAATTCCTTGCTTATACCCTTTTGCATAACATTCAATTAAATTGATTAAGTCAACTTAATTTATTTTAGTACTTTCTAATTTCTCCAATGATCATTAATTAATTTTCTTCTAATTTAATTAGAACTATCATGCTTAGGCCTAAGACTTTAGACTAAGTATCAAAATCTACTAAAGTTGTTATATTACTAAATTCTATATTATTATATATAATTATATTCTTAATAAACATATTAATACCAAATTACATAGCATATTAACCCTTAATTGAGTCTTATCCACTTACAATTAAAATGTAATTATATTTATAACAACATAATTATATATAACTCAACATTTAAAGCAAAGCAAGTTAATGTCCATGAAATTTCATTTATCTTAACTATAGTCATATAGATTTTATTTATAATCTTATTGATATACTAAATATATCTATAAACTTTATATAATCAATATAATCCATATATTCCAAAATTTATAATAGTTTTAATAAAGTGCCTAACTTTATTAATACACTATGAATAATAATTTTTTATTAATTATAAATAACTTATACTTATATCTTATGTGAATCCATATTGTAATTACATGAATACATATTATATAATTAATTGGAATTTTTATTCAATTTTTACGCAAAACAAGTATTTAAAAATACTTATAATTATTTCTATTTAAAAATGAAATAATTCATAAAAAGTGAACTACTTTTATGAACTTATTCACAACAATCTCCTAGTAGCTTTTAAAGTAGTTAGGGAATCTCCTATATGTCAATAGATTCTAAGTGCTGGTTAAAAATTTGCTCACATCCAATATTAATTGAACTACTAATTAATACATTGGATTTTTTTATAATTCTTCATGCTACACTGTATCTTATACAAAGCTCTTTTGCACCTTGAGTATCTCAATTTCTTTAGTAGTACCATTAACTTATTATCTAGCTATAATAATAGTTGAATGGCAAATGGTTTTTACTACTAAAAACTATCTCAAGTTCTTTGTTAGGAAATTTTCTAAAGTCATACAACTAATGTTTGATATCTAGACAACTAAATATTTAGTTTCTATATAGAAGATCATAAAGTTTTGCTTTATTTTTTTTCTAAACTCCAACTTCCTAATTTAAGTTGTAATATTGACTACCTTAAAACTATAGTGACAATATAAAATTCATAAGTTAATTCCACTTCTATACCTTCGATTGATATTTGCTAACTATGCTTATAACATATATTGATATTGTGTTCAAACTTCCCATATAAGAAATACATAATAGAAGTTACATTTCTTAAATTTTTATTTTCTTCAGAAGTTAAAATTCTATATGAAAATTATATCTAAAGACACAACATCAATACCTTCACCATGTTATTTAGGACACATCAAGTTTTTTATTTACTGAATCATGCAATAGCTTGATTAAAAAAACTTAATTTTACCCAGATCCTTTTATACAAAATTGTATTACAACATATTTCTTAAGTTTCATTAATATTCCTACATCATATTTGAAGAGTAAATATTATATACATTCAAGATCTAAAAGTCACATTATTGTTATGCCTTTGGGTTTACATATATCATTAATATTTTGATTAATACGGTAAGTTTAATCAAGTCTAATATTTCATGACATTTATGCTTACTTCAATCTAAAAACACAATATCAATACCTTCAATATGTTATCTAGGATACATTAAGTTTCTTATTTACTTCATCATGCAATAGCTTGATAAATAAAACTCAATTTTACCTAGATCCTTTTATATCAAATTGTATTATAATCTATTTCTTAAGTTTCAATAATATTCCTACATCATTTTTAAAGAGTAAATATCATCTACATTTAAGATCTAGAAGTAATACTATTGTGTTATGCCTTTTGGTTTACACATGGATCATTAATATTTTGATCAATATTATGAGTTTGATTAAGTGTAATATTTCATGACATTTATGCTTGCTTCAATTCATAGATTGATATTTGCAACTTGCATTCCATGTGTAGTTTGGCTTTTATATGAACCTTTTAAGTAATCACTATTTAAATAGGTATTCACTAAAATATAGAACCTTATCATTGGTTTGTCAATTTTCATAGTTAAAACTATATACAAATGAACTTAGCACTTTAATAGATCTCAAACATTATAACTAGATAATAAATATCTATTATTATAAATCTTATTGTTTATCTATTCATTACTCATTTTTCAATTCCTTGTGAGCTTAGTAAATCCTTTAAAGTTTTACCCTTTTAAGTCTCACTATAGGATTTGAATATAACTAAAATTTTTGGATTTCAATTATTAGTTCATAGTCTTGTCAACATATCTTATAATTTCTTTTTATAGTTTTTAGGATTATAAACCATGTTCTTGTGAGATAATGTAAGTCCTAAACATATTATTTATGTAAAATTAATTGCTTCCCTACTATGAAAAGGTTCTTCATGTTATATTTGCATAAGTCAACATCCTTTATTATTATCCATTCTAATTTCTACTTATTCAAGACTAAGTATAGAAATTTTAGAATTCACAACATGACCAAAGAGTCCCGCAAGCAATGTTTTGCTATTTAGTTTATTCTTCTTTATTTAATCCTCCTCTAAGAAAATCATTTTCTTTAAAAATAATTTCTAAATCATTTTCTTTAAAAATTATTTCTAAATCATTTTCTTTAAAAATTATTTCTAAGCCTTTTTCCTTTCTATTTGGATGATTTTGGCAAATGCATCATCTTCATGATTAAACTTTAATTTATGAAACTAATGGCCTAATTCATAAATGGAACATAAAAAAGTTTGTGTCTTATTTATATCTCTATAAGTATTTTTCATAATTTACTAAAGTTATCATTTAGAAGATTTCCTACTATGCGTAAATCATTTTTCTAGAAAAGAGACATACAAAGTTGAATTATTTATTATTGTTCTCACCATATTTAAGACAGTCTTTTCATTTCTTTTTTTTTAAATAGAGGAGTGATTAAATCATTGGATACACGCATGTAAGGAAAAAGGATCAAATCTCAGATGTATCGGAAGGCACAAAGTTTTCAAAGAACATTAGGTTCCACTGTGAGGTTATTTAAGTGTAAACATGAGAGATTGACTCCCACTATTTCTTAAGTCCTTCTTATATGATTTATTTAATTTTTGAATGAATAAAAAATTCTTGCTAAAATAAATCTAGTTATTTCTCAATCTTAAATCCTTTAAGTTTATCAAAATTCATATTTGTAACTAATTAGATACCTATATCTATTGTAAGTGTAATTATCAAATTGAGTTGATATCATGTTCTAAACTTCTATTATTTTTGTGCATAGCTTATGGGCCTTGTACAAGTGTATGATTGATTTAAACTTGTACACTTAACATATTCCATTTGAAATATGGCATCCATAAAGTAATGATCAAAATTTAATGCATCCAAAAATCCATTTTTGATCTTGTGTTGCATCCTATTTTGGTTGATGTAATCATGCCTTTAAGGCATTGAATTTGAAATAAATATTCTTTAGTGCAATATAAATATCAACAAAATATAAGCAAATAGCAATTTATAGTTTTTTCAAATTATCAATAAATCAAAACATCTACTAATTTTATTTCATAAACAAAACCAATTTAGAAAAAATAATTTTATTTAATATAACTAAAATAAAAGCTAAACATAAAGATTATTTTAACACTTAAGAAGAAAAATTATAATGTTGCTGCTTTATTATTGGCTCATAATAAGGATTCATTCCTCATTCTTCCATCTAGGTATTCTTACTTATTTAAGCAAAGGGCAATTTTCCATTTCGTGACCTTGTTTTCTATAAAACTAGTAACATATTGCCTTTTTCTTAATCTTGTCATCACCTTATTTTTGCTTCTTTCCTTTAATCTTAATATTGGTCAAAGGAATTGTAAGCATGTGGTTAGTGTAGATGTCTCAACCTTTTTAAGCAAATGTATAAGTTTCAAAAGAAACTATTTTCAATACTTAAATAATAGTTTATTTTCACCTTATTATATGTATTAGGTAATAATGTAAGTATCAAAGAAAATTACACTTCCTCTATCATAATTGCTTCATTAACTTTTAGCTAATGCATAGTATTAATCATATTCTAGACATTGTTACAAACCTTCACATTAGGAGCCATCTTTGAATGTATATAACATTATTCTTTTCCTTGTCACTCTCGTAATGAAAGAAATCAACAAGGTAAGCAAAGGCCTCACTATATTATTACTAATAACAATATACTATGGGATTATGGAGACAAAACCTAAAAGAATTAGTATAACAATGGCATTAGCATGAATCTATTTGCCATATGGTCCATATACTTCTCCTTGAAAGTTTTCTGATTTAGGTGGATAGCTTGTATACATACTTATATCCTTTTAGAATGCAAGTATAAAGGGCATTTTTCTTGTAATTCATATATGTATCCATCCTATTAGTAGTGAGCTTATTATTTTTAATATCATTAAAGATTTAATTTGGATCATTCATTTTTAATTCTGAAATAAAACATGTATAAAAAATTAAATAATAAATAACTTTGGAAAAAAATTAAACATATAAGTAATGATGGAAATAAAACCAAATAAAATCATGTATTACTTTTATTACAATTATAATCTAGCACTCGACTAAGTAAATTATCTTTAGGGAATTCATGTTCTTACTAGCTAAACTTGGCTAGGTCAAATTAATTCTTTCTGAAAAAGACTAGGTTTGGGGCCTAGAGTTATTTAATAGAGCTTCTTGGAAAGGTTAATAATGAATTCTTAATTAAGTGTAATAACCATTGTTTTAATGTAGTACTTTCACTAAAATAGTCACCTACAGCAAACATGCTTTAAGATAACTATTTCTATTTTATCCAAATGAGATCCAATTTATAATATACTAATATATACTTATCAGTTAGGAGTTCATATATATTTATAATATAATAAACCAACAATGGAATCCAACAATGGAACCCATAGGTATATTATCCTGAATGTACCCTTTCCCACTCAATACTTTAAAATTTTGGTTTTCCATTACATGTAATATTTTTCTAAAAATAATGTTTAAATATTACAACATATGTAACATGATGTATAGAGTAGCACTACTTAAATCTATATGGTATGTTTAAGAATTATATATAGCAATATAATTAATCACAAAAATAACTAGTTTCTATTCATGATTTTTCGGAGAAATAAAAAATAAAAAATTCAATAATAAATTATCTTCATCTTTTCTTCAAATTGCTTGCTTGGATCTACTTTAAAATTAGGTTATGAGCCTCTTTGGATACTTGGGTTTAATCCTAATCCAATAAAAATTATGTGTGTACCTAAAAAATATTTTTTTTAATATATGTTTCTTCTTACCACCTTTTTATACTTCACATTTCTTATAGCCACCAAGATTGAGATTTACATCGATAATTCCTATGCTAAAATAAGTTTAAAAAATCTAGGAAAAATAAAGTGCAAAATAAACCAAAAGGAAAACATGACAATATGGGGCATCTTTTTGTTACAAACCCAAAAGAAAATACAAGTAAATATCTATCATGAATTAGAACAAACCATCATTTAAAATAATGAAGTACTATAATATTAAATATTCACTATAGCAATAGATTATAATATGAATCAAATAAGATGATCCTAATGCTACTTATCTAACACATACATAATATATAAAATTAGCAAGATAATATGGACAACAAAATATTCATATATATATATATATATATATATATATATAATCATATATGAGTTTTGATATTTATGAATAAATTATCCCACATTAAAAGTTCTAGAATTTAAAATGAATTTTATTTTAGAATAGCAGCTCAAAGTTAGATTTATTTTTCTCCAAAGTCGGTGCCCTTATTTTAAAACTTGTGCCTTTTTTTTACCTTTTGCTGCTATTTCTTCTCTCACCAACTCTCTCCCATTTCTTTTAAAATTTCAGCAGCTTCTTACATACATATATTTACACGGGTCTCTCTATTTTTCCAACATCTTCTCTTGACACCCACCGCCTTTGACTTTTCTTTTTATATCTTTTGCTTCTATTCCGGACAGAATAGTAGGTTTTTATATTTTTATGCTACTCCCTCTTTCTCTATTCCATCGCCTCAGCACAGCCCCTCTTTCTCTCTTGATTCTTCTTCTTGTTTCTTTCCTGCTGTTTCTCCCCTGATTCTTGCTGCCACACTTTTCTCCGGTCAGATCACGTACTGACGTATCAAGCCTCCCTTAATATTACGAGAAGCTACTTTTTCACGAACAGCAACTCATGATAGTGCTGCTGTTGTGCCACTCATGAACTGGGAACGCATCGGTGAAAGGAAAAAGTTGGAGTCAGAAGTTTCTATGAGATTGAGCTTAGTTCGTCCATCACCTCACCAACGAGTTATCTCCCCCACCGTCCATGCTTTCTCTTCTCCTTTTCTTCCTCCATGTCGCCGCTTCCGTTCAGAGTTGCTGCTGCAAGTCAGCTTAATGTCGTTCCCAGTCACTTGTTTTCTTTGCTTCTCCTCTACCTACTGCCTTCGCTTAGTTGCTGGCTACGAGCATAAGAGGGCGACAACACCACAGCTTAACTCACTCTCCCGTTCTTCTTTTTCGAAACAAGCATGCTGCTACCCTTGGCGTTTTGGTTCTGTTGCTAGCTCCGAACATCAACGCTATTTTTCTTAGAAAGTGGGACTTCTCTCTCTAGGAGAATCACCGCCTTCTCTTACTCTCTTTCTACCCAGTTTCTTTCTCCCTTATCTTGTCAACATCTTCGTGCTAGTCGACTGCTGCCATCGCAGGAAGCTGCGAGTCACAAGCTTGACCAAGCGGAGCGCAGCACGCTACCTCTTTCTGCTATCTTCAACTAACAGAGGCTGATGGAGTTTATAAAGCATGTGCATAGCTGGGATCAAATAATCATCATTACTGAAAAATCACCATTTCCAGCCGCACCATCACATGTTTTGCTGTTGGAATAATCTTATTTACGAGCTGCTCTTTCTCCATGATGATGGAGCATGGCAGAAATAGTAAAATAGGGCAGATTAACCTCTCTTCCATGCTAGCGTCTTGGCCAAAACAAAAGAAGTAAGGTCAAGAATTGAGAACCTCCGAATTTGTGGACGATTCCAAGTTAGTATCCATGGAGGATCAAAGACCGCCTTAGTAAGGGATTTGACAATTGGAACTAGAATTAACAGTCAAATAGAGATTTGATAAAATATATAATGTGATGAATTAATTGTTACATAATAAGTGTAAAATTAGATTGTTCTATATGTATGTTGATCCTGTCATATTTAAAAATTCTCATTAGTTTGAAAGAGTAATAATAGTTAAGGCTTGTGGAAACTGGTAACGAGATCCACGCCGATCACGATCAAAAGTGAGTTGTGACACGTAAGCTCACTTTGATACTAGTTGTAGGTAAATATTTAGAAAAAAGCACAAAATGATTTTGTTAGAGAATAGATTTTAAAAATTTTATTCTTGAAAACCTCAAACTAATTTTTCTAAATACAACACAATAGAAATAAATAGAGTCAAGCACTTATGAACACACACATAGACACACACATATTAATTTACAAAGATTATCTAGTGCTATTGTAGAAAATGCAACACAAGATCTTTGAACTACCATCCGCAAGATCATTCAAATTGTGTCTTAAGGATGAGTAAACATGGTATGGGCTCTTAAGTACTTTACACAAGAAGAATAAAAGATTGTTAGAACTAATAAATTCAAACTTAAATACTAAGAACTATTTAGAAAACAAATTATTCGCTTAGCTTTTTAAATTTCTCTCTAAAAAATGATAGAGTTTCAATAAATTTAAAGCTCTCTCTAGAAAATTGAAACTTTAAAGTTTCTAGAAGTTTAAAACTTTTTTTATATTCTTATGAAAATTGTAACTCTATAGTTTCAATAGATTTGAAACTCTTTCTAAATTTCTTTATTGAGAACTAGAATTCTAGGATTTTATTTATAGAGGACAATTAGGACAAGATATTATGTCCATTGATATATCCTAAAATGTCTTTATTTATGTTATCACATCAAGGCTCATGATGGCTCATTAAGACTAATAGTTCTCATTAAAGTTCATAATGCATCATTAAGGTTCCTAATTTTCAAATTCCAAATATTTCTAATTGGATATTTTCTATTTGAAAATATATCTCTAATGAATATTTGAAATATATATGATTTATTTAAAACTCATTTATTAGATATTTCTAATTTGGAATCTATCTTTAGTAAATATTTAAAAAATTAAATATTATTTATGTTAGATTCTTGATATGATTTTATTTAATAAATTAAATAATCTAAATCATATCTAATAAGATTTTATCCAAATCATATCCTTGACTTTTATATAATTGTTTGAGAAAGTACTCTAAAAATTGGTATATACTTCTAGAAACTAATTCTCACTATCTAACAGTAGTGGGACACATGCATGGACTAAATGATTGCGTTATGTATATAATTATCAATCCAATAATCTTTTCTCTATTAGCATAATCCAATAGTAGTATGTATTGTGCTTTAAGTTAGTTTGGAAATTTTAGGAGTATATATATAATTTCTCGTAAATAGTTAAATACTATAATTATTTCATTTCAGTGATCTTTCTATTATGAAACTAAAATTACACTCTAATTATATATACCTTTGTTCAGACAAAATCTAAACAAAGTGATAGTTTCCTTAAATTGTAATGCCATGCCACATCAATTGTTTACTTATACCCTTTTGCATAATATTCAATTAAACTAATAAAATCAATTTAATTGAATTTCTTTAAAATTCATCAGTTAGTTTTCTTTTAATTTAATTAAAACTGGCATGGTTAATCCTAAGACTTATAATCATATATTAAAATCTACTAAGACTATTATATCACTAAATTTTATATTATTATATCATAATTATATTCTTAATAAATATATTAATATCAAATTACACAATATATTTACCTTCAATTGAGTCTCACCCATTTGTTATTCGAATGTGATTATATGTATAACAACATAATTATATATAACTCAAGATTTAAAGTAAAGCAAATTAATACATATGAAATTTCATTTATCTTGATAATAGTCAAATAGATTTCATTTATAATCTTATTGGATATATTAAGTACATTTGCAAACTTTATATGACTAATATAAGCCATATATTTCAAAATTTACAATAGTTTAAATAAAATGCCTAACTTTATTAATACATTGAGAATAATAATTTTTATTAATTATAAATAACTTGTACTCATATCTTCTATAAATCCATATTATAATCACATGAATATGTATTATACAATTAATTAGACCTTTATTCAATTTTTGTGCAAAATAAATATTTAAAAAATACTTATATTTATTTCTATTAAAAAATGAAATAATATATAAAATCCATTTACTTTTGGCGACTTATTTCTAACAAGGACATTTTACTGCACATTTACCAATTTATTTATTTAACTACCTACGTGTGTGTGTGTGTGTGTGTGAAGTGAATGTGTTTTGTCTTCTATGTCATTCCATTTTTCCCTTAAAGGAAAGCATTTTTTTACACCATCTTTTCTCTTTTTAGTTTTCTTCTTTCTACCTTATTTTTACATTATGTGAACAAATAAATAATAATATGTAATGTAATAATAATAAAATGAAAATAAATAATATATTATATTATGTAATATCATATTTATATTTTATTATATATACATTACATATATTATATAAAATAGGATAACTTACATATATTATATTGTAATTTTCTTTTTTTGTCTACCATATTGATTTCTAATGGGTTTGATGCATATGCAATGTGTTTTTCTAATTTTTTGTTTTGTCATTTTTAGTAATTTTTTTAAATTTAAGTGGGTTTATGATTGTTCTTTATGTTAAAACTATCAATTTGCAATATTATTTTCATATAATAAAATTATATTATAATATTCATGCAAATTGTTTTAATTATACTATATTATAAATTATATATTTTAATGCTGAATTTTAACTCAACTTGTGCACAGCCCATGACAAAACTCGTTTAGATAAAGGAATACAGTTATGAAATGATCAAGTTAAGCGTGTTAGGTTTTGGATCAACATATGTAGCAAAATTTTAAAATTTTAATCCAAATCCTACCTAGGATCCATGCAAAAGAGTATAAATCAGTATTAGGATTTTACCTTATTTATACTTGTATTCTTTCTAACTAAATCCTTGATAGACCAAGATGAATCAAACACCGATCGGAAGGTATAGCAGCTCTACAATATCCACATGGAGTGTGTAACTTTCTTACTTATTAACACCTTAATCCTCATTAAATAAGTAATTATTGCATAATTAGGTCTTTTGAAGCTAATTTAAGATTTTGCGAAACAAAATATTACAGATTCTAAGTTTCAAAAATTTTTTGCTCATTTCCAAAATCATTGGACCAAATTCAAAAATATGAAGAACTACTTTGTAGAACTCCAAAAATTACAAAATTTGTTCCCATGAACCCTCTACTCATTGACTTCATCTTGTAAAAATTTGACATGATTTAGACATCATTTGTCTTTTCAAAATTCATAGCAAAGTGTTCCTATTCTAGTGTTATCCAGAATTTACAACTGTAAAATTAAGCCCTTATTTCAAAAGGTAAATCAACTCAGAATAAACTCAAATTTGGTATAAGACTTGATAAACATGTTATATACTTCCACTAAAATTCTCAGATCAAAACTCATCCATTTACTCCTTTGGAATACTGAGTTACAATCTGTATTCAGCATTGTGACAGGAACAAGGCAGTCCAAAACGTGTAACAATTTCCCATAGCAAACTTTTTTCAAGCTGAATTTTGGCACAAAGGATGATACATAAACGAAGTTCACTCCTAAATTTTCTCATAATTTTTAGAGTATCAGAACTTAGCCAAAAATCCCTGCAAGCATACTCAGCTTACTGCCCTATGAGTTCACTATTCATTCGGTCATTTTCCAACTTCACACACATTGCCTATTAAAGGCTTACCAATCCAAACTAGTTCATAATACATCAAATTTATGTATTTCAAACAATATAGGCAAGGTTCATATAATTATACAGAAATTTCAACTTACAAAATATATATCCAACACATACTAATATCATAAACTCTATGAACATTTTAATACAACTTCAAAATATTATTCTTCCTTATCAAGAGAGCCTTTGGAAGTATCACTTAGAATGGTTAGTAAACAATATAGAAACATAAAAAACAAAGTTTCCTAATAGCTAGCTATTGCAAGAAAAACATATTAACCCATTCTAGATCCTTAAGTAAGTAAATCATACATTTCGAAAATTAAATAATCATTTATCACACCATTCCATACCATTGTAAGAAATATGCACCGCACACAACAATCATCAAGCACATTCAAGGACTCATATAGATATCTAGATGGCCATCACAGATAATCGTACCTAGGCCTCATGCACACAGCACTCAGGCCATAAGTACTGTGCATAGCAATTTCATTATCATCCCAGGGAACTCGAGCCATAGGCCTCACACACAGTATTTTACTGTCTTCCTAGAATGCACATACAACAACTTCATACATATTCCATACAATGGCATAAAATACAGAAAATATATAAATGGAAAATAGAGCTTAAGGTAAGCTAGCTACATTTTAAAAGCTTCTAATAGTGATAATTCATTTGCCCTCACTTAGAAATTTCTCTACAATCCCTTTGCCTTTCCAACTTGCCACTTTTCTTGCTCTACATAAATACACATTATAATTCCTATTACAGCACCATTATTTTTCTTAAACTTTATGCATTCTTCACTTCCTCCACATGTACTAAACCATGAAAGAAGTGTCCAAATTTTTAATGTACACTCCAATACCTCCTAAATTTCATTGTAATACATTATTCCAAATTTCTAAAAATACAATTAAATGGCCAAAACTCCTTCCCTCCTTCCTTTCCCATGCTCACGATTTTTGGCTTTCAAAAGGGGATTTTCACACAAACTTTCATAATTCAAAATTTCATCCTCCATAGGCTCCATAATTCATAATAATCATTCTAATTTCATCAATTTAGCCAAATTCCAAACAAAAAAAAATCCTAATTTGTACATCGTAATTTCTTGTTGTTTTTACACTAAACTAAAGCCATAAATCAACAGAACAACATTCAAAACATCATTAGACATACTCAAATCATCCAAAACTCCATGGTCAACCTCCTTTGACCACACCAATATTAAAATTTTAAGAAACTAAAAAGAGTACATTAAAGAACTTTTAAAGGAGAACATTCTTTCCTATTGGAGCAACTTGAAAATCCCTACTTAGAGCTCACCAAACTTGATCAACTTTGGAGGTTTCTTCAACCTAAATACACCATATGATAGAGCTTGATGAGAGGAGCAACTTTGATTTCTACACCTAAGCCTAAATCTCACTATTTTTGGGTGAAAAAGTCAAGTGAAAAGAGAAGGAGAAAAAAAAGTTTTTATAAGAAGAACTTTGATGAGAGGAGCAACTTCTCTCTAGCTCACAGTTTTGGAGCTTTCATGGAGGTAACTCATGGCTTTGGAGAAGAAAAGAGAAGGAGAAAATTTTTTTATGAAGCTTCAAGAGTATTTTGGTCAGTTAAGGAATTTTCAAGGGTATTTTAGTCCTTTCTTGCTAATTAGTAAGGTTATTCTTACCATTTCTTTATAAAAGTGACACTTGTCATGTGTCTATTGGCCACACTAAATAAAATTACATATTAGATCCCAAATTCTTAATTATTCACACTTTAACCCGCACTTCATTTTATACTTTGCAATATAGTCCATAAAGTTACCTGACTGTCTGAAAATTCGTAGATTATTAGACTTAGACAAGTCCCATTTCTAGGATTTTCTATCCTTCTCTGATCATCTATAGTATTTAAGGAAATTAATTCCTTTCCTATTATTCTTTTTTCCTTCAAAATTTTGGTTATACTTACACTTAACACTTTTCAACTTAGAATTCACATACCAAGCTAATTTAAACGTGCCCTTTGTTTCTACAATCTTAGAATTTAGAGATTCAAATGATAAAATTAAAAATTCAGGACATTATAGAGTGAACAACGACTGATCCCCTTTACAAAGCTGTTAGGATTTATCTCTCCCACTAGGATTAGGATTAGATATTTTTTGAGTGATTTAGCGTTTTATTGAAGCTAATATGCATTGATGTAAAATGCTACCTTCAAGTCCTTTTATAGAACTAAGGCATATCACAATCCTAGTCCTACAAGGATAATGCTTCAAAAAATCTTAATTACACTTAATAACTATTACTTTATCCTTACCATAAAGAGAGTGAGGAGAAATAGGACTTATCTACTAATTATCTAATATTAAAATTGGCATATAGTTATCTTATATTTTAGAAAATAATATTATTTTATAATATAATTATCTAATATCTAATAATATAATTATTTGAAATTACTTTAATATCAAATAATATCACATAATATATAATATATATAGTACGTGAAAATATATTATTATCTTTAATAATATATTTATGTATGAAAATAAGTCCAATTAATTGAATTTTAATCAAATTAAAGTTCAATTAATTATTATTTCATTCCTACTCCTTTTGTGTGATCTTGTAAGTTTTTACTATGTTGATAATGACTCATCATTGGGCAATGGATAATGAGTGGTATCTAATAATATATTATTACCACTTAAGCAATAAGAATGTCTATAATTCAATATCTACCTAATATGTGATCAACACTTTGCATCATTATCCCTTTTCTAACAATATCTAAATCAAATTGGAGGCATGGAGTGTGTCATCCTCGTCAATATTCAATTTATATTTCTTGATACTGAGCAAACTTAAAATAAATTATCAATATGTGATTATCAATATCACATATTGATCCAATTGAGCATGGTTATGCATTTCTAAGTCTCACTTAATTAAAGGGTTCAAGGATATCTCTCTTTTATACAAAAGTAATAAAATCTCATCTATATCACTCACTTCCCTCTACATGATTCGTGACACACCCAATCAATGCCCTACTCATCATCTCGATTAAAGGTGACATAGGACAACATCAAAGTGAATAACTCTTCATGTAGGAAACCATAGTAACTTCAAGTTAAAGAACTATGTGTATTTGTGGTCATATGAGAATAACTAATGACACATTTATCCATGCAGTATTCTCACAGTGGGTCAGTCCAGTACATTGTTCACTAACAATGTACTAATATATTGACTTGATATCATATATCCATGATTCATAATCATCAATCACTATATATGCTAATCTCGATGTATTATTACTATCCTTTTCGCAATAATACTTGACTAGGGGTATTTTAGGAATAACTTTGCTATTCCAAGGATAATTATTATATTTAAGTTATAATTGTGCAAAGTAATAAAAACTATGAAACAAAATGTAATAATTGAATTGCCTAAAATAAAATATAATATATTGTATATTTATTACAATTATCTCTATAATTGGCTTCTAAGATACACACTAACAAAACTAGCTTAGGTGGACTAGTCATTAAATTAGTCAAGTCAAGCCTGCCCATCTCTTTCATGGGCCTCTAAAATGAAGGCTTAAGTTCGGTCCAGGTTAACAAGTAAATAGCTTAGCCTATATTTTTTTAATTTTAAGTTTTTAAAATTTTTAAACATTAAAATCATTCCAAAGAATGACATATTTATCCATGAATAAGTGATAATATATTTTAAATTGATATATATATATATATATATATATATATATATATATATATACAAAACATAAGTCATAAAGCATGTATAAAATAAAGATATCATCTATATATTATTCATAATGCAATTTTGCATAAATTTGGGATGTCAAATTTACAAATAATATTATTTCACATAATTTATAAATATTTTTAATAGTTATAGTAGTTAGAGGTTTAGCCTCGATCCACATGGTATTACTATAATTGGGAACATAAATTAACCTAAAGCTACAAGGAGAAGTCTTGAAAAGTTGACACCCTATCAGACAAAAGGCCATGGAGAAATGATTGAATTTTTCTAGGAAGGTAGTCTTAAAATTTTGGAATGCTTCTAACATTGTTTACATCTTTTGGCTGATTCCATGGATGCCTTTTTATGGTAGGCTAAAAGTATTTAGATCAAATGACTTTTTGTGCTGAAGATGACTTGCAGTATGGCTATGACAAATCCCTACTTGTAGCTCCCTTATAACATAATCATTTTCCTCTAGGTAAAGGCATTTCAAAATAGAAAGAGCAAATCCTTTTTTGTACACATTACAGTAAATTAACACTTGTACCATGAATTATGCCACGAAAATTCAAAAATCGTGGAAATTTTACCATTTGCCACAAGAAAAAAAATTTAAACAAATGTCTAAAAAATTAAAAAATTTATGCCATAGAAAAATTTTACCTATGGCAAAATATCATTTGTACCATTAACAAAGCTACGAGAACATAATTTTCATGGCAAAGTATTACTTGTGCTATAAAAAAACTTTATCTGTGGCAAAATATCACTTACACCATAAGATTAAGCTATAGGAACATAATTTATGTGGTAAAGTATTACTTGTACTATAAAAAACTTTACTCGTGGCAAAGTATCACTTGTGCCACAAATTAAATTATAAAAATACATTCCTTATAATAAAGTATCACTTATACTATAAATTAAATTACGAGTACGCATTTCATATGATAAAATATCACTTATTCTATCATATAATTCAGAAAAATTTATCTATAGCAGAGTATTACTTATGTCATGAATTACTTTTATGAATAAAATCATAATCAAATGTATCATTTTTTATAACTATACATATAAAAAATATTATTTATAATAAGTGGAACATGTTGCAATATGGTAGACAATAAAAAATATAAATATTTTTATATTATGGATATTTAACAAATAACTAATTCATCATTTGATCAATTAATTAGCCCCATTAATAAAAAAAACTATCGAACTTAACATTTTCAAATGGTAAATTCATAAAATATATGTAAAAATATAGAACTACCCATAAATTGTATAATTATATATTTTTATTATTTTTCTTAAAATAATTTAAATAGAATTTGAACCCCAAACTTTAAGATATGTAAGAAAGAGTTTAATTGTTAAGCTAAAAATACATATGTACCAAATTTAATTTATTAGAATGTAACTATTTTTTAAAAATAATAAATAATTATTTAACTTTACATTAATTAGATTTATATAATAAAATTAATATACATCAATAAAATAAATATTATAATATATTAAAGATTATATTATATAATTATTTAATAAATTTAAATTCTATACATACTAAAATTAAAAATTAATAAGATTCACATATACATATGTATAATACATATGTATATAACAATTTTTTCAATTCATTATTCAATCCAATTTTAAAATATCAATTAAAAAAACCATTCAAAGTATAAAATATTATAAAAATTTATTTTTTTATCTCATCACATTATTCTAAAAAAATGTAATAACAAAGAAGATATATATTATGAAAATACTAAAATCATTATATTATATATAAATAGTATAATTTATGAGATAAGTTATAAAACATTTTATTATAGAAATATATAATAATAAATTTTACATTAATCACTTTAATATCAATAAAACTTTCATTAAAAAATTGAAAATAATAGTTATATAAAATCATGTACAATTTAATAATAATAAATTATTATATTAAAATATTTTAAACAAATTATATTTGAGGGAGAGATATATATAAAATAGTCTAAATTTTCATTTTCATCATTTATTAATTCTAATTGTATTAATTTCATTTCTTACATATATTTTGTAATAATTTCTTTCCTTCTAAATAATGATTTAATTAATTTAGTCTATTCATTTATAATTTCATTGATAGGTTAATAATTTGATAAATAGAAGAATAAAAATTAAATATAAATAACATATCAGAGAAGACATTAATATAAAAAATTTGTGAATGTTTAAATGATTTAATTTATATTTGTGAATAATAAAATATGTATTAATAATAAAAATTAAAAATAAATAATTTATAATAATTTAAATTTTAATTTATAATTAAAATTTAAATATACATAATAGTTCAAAATTATGATTTGTATAGATATTTATTTAATATAATTCAACTTTTATTGAAGGAATTTTAGAAAATAATAAAAAATTACTTGAAAGATATAAAAATTTTACTTTTATTTTGTAATAATTTAATTAATAATGATTAATGAAAAATATTAATAAAAGGATAAAATTAACAAATTAATTATTTATGAGAGATAAATTTAATATAAGATATTTGTAAAGAATAAATTTAATATGAGCAAAATTACTAATAAAATAAATAGGAATTTAATTTTTAAAAACTTAATTTTTAAAATAAAATCATAAAATATTTTAGTATCAGTGCATTTTTATTATATGTATTTATGTAATATTTTATTATTATATAATTAGTATCATATAAATGTAGTTTACTTTTGAAGTCAATCAGTTAATTAAAACTTTATATAAAATATATTGTATTATAATACTAAAGAAGCAAATTAGCACAATGGTAAGGTATGACATTCCTCAACTTGAAGATTCAAATTCGATTCTCGATAAATGCAATTATAATTTCTAAAAAATAGAATTTTAATGATTTATCTTAACTAGATATGGGTCAAAAGTATTAATAGATTTAATAGATGTATACATAAAATGATAAGATAACACCTGATTGAATTCGTTAGATAATCGATTTAATTTAGATATATAAAAATTATTTCAGCTAATTATATTAG
The DNA here is from genome assembly GCA_020226215.1 of Sindora glabra. Lineage (NCBI taxonomy): Eukaryota > Viridiplantae > Streptophyta > Magnoliopsida > Fabales > Fabaceae > Sindora > Sindora glabra. Next base: position 95,487,525 of record CM035226.1, read on the forward strand.
TTTTTTATTTTATTTTTTGCCACAATTTTATTCATAGCAATATGAATTTTTAGCCACGGATGTACCTTTCTTGCCACATTTGTACTCGTAGTTAGAAAAATCTATTAGCTACAAGTGAACCTGTGGCAAAAAAAATCATTTATGCCATAGGACCTTTTTTATCGCAACAATTTCCTTACCATACTTACTTGTACCATGAGATCATTTAACTAATATTTCCATGGTTAAATAGCGTAGCTATGAAAATTTTGATCTTGTACCACAATTTTAACCATGGCACAAGTATTAATTTGTTGTAGTGACAAATGGCTTTTTTATATTAATTTGTTGTAGTGACAAATGACTTTTTTATATTAATTTGTTGTAGTGACAAATGGCTTTTTTCCACATAGAATAGAGTAAATATCTTTTTCAACTTTTTGACCTTAACAAGGTTTATTGGTAACTCTTCTTTTTCAAGGAAGTTTTTAAAACGATATATCCAAGAGAAAGATAGATCTATTTTCATTACTTTCTTCTCTTCAATGGACAATCTTCCAATGGTCTCTTGTAGGACTAACCAATTATTAACAACAACTTTAGCATTAGCTAACTTTGACAAAGTATCAACACAAAGATTCTTATTATACCTCTTAGGAAATTAAAAATAATTAAAATGTTGTTGCATATAAAATAATTGATTAATTTTTAAGACTACTTCAATTTTATATGAAATAAATTATGTAAAGGCTAAGGTTTAATTAAAATTAAGTAAGTGTGTATGAAGAAGAATTAGAGGTTTTTTTCTTCCAATTTTACCTCCAAACTATATTACAATGACCAAAGTGCCTTTATCCATTAAATTCCTAACAATTCTAGATTCCCAATCATTTTTCTCTCAAGTTTTCTCACCATTTCTTTCATTTCTCTTTCTCCTCTTCTTGGTTCTTTTTAATTATTCAACAATATGAAGTTATTATTCAAGAAATCACTATCAACTCCAAGCTAACTCAAAGTAAATTCAATGAATTAAAGCTTTTGGATCATTATACATTATATTTGTGCCATGGATGGGAAAAATTAAGGATTTGGATCTTTTTTCTTGATCTGGTGTTGAGTTGGGCAAGCCAACCACCATTTCAATCTTCTTCCATCCCCTTTATACACATGTAACTAGACAATTTACTTACATCAACTTGTTTTGTGAGATTTTAGGTTATTGAAAGTAAAATGTTAAAATTTGATGATTTTGAATTGTATTTTTGTTTATAGAAGGAGGTTCCTATTGTTTGTGGTTAGAACATGAGTATAGAAGTTAGTGTTATTATTAAATTTGGATTTGTGACTATGTAAATGATTGGATTAGAGGAAATTGGCCATATGAACAATGAAAATGGAAGAATTATTTACTTTTTGAGCTTATAGTTGATTATAGCTTTGAGAATTATTCTAGAAAGGCTTATAATTGAATATTATAATCAAGTATTGGTAGAAGTTTTGTTTCTTGAAGTAGATAGTCAACTAAGATAGCCAACTCTACCTAACTATAACTTTAAGAATTATTTTTGAAAGAATTATAGTTGACTACCATAATTGACTATTTTCTAAGGTTCTACTTTTAGATCAAGATAGTTAACTATCACATTATTATTTCTTGTTATGTATGCATTATAGAATTGTGTGATATTATCAAGCTATATGGTTCATGTATTGACATAATTAGTTTATGAGTGTATTTATACATATTTTAATGTTAAAATCCCATACTAGGATATAATTATGATGAGATATATGTTGGGAGAGATTGTACATATGAATTATGAATGGCACCAGATCTAGAAAGCCACTTATAAAAGGATAGAGTAGGCCCTAAATAAACAAGGATGGTTTTGCAAAAGGATAAGGTTAACCAAGAGTTACAAGAAGATTTAAATGCCTTTTATTTTATTTATTCATTATTGTTATTTATACTACTAAGTAAAAGAATGCTTATGTGAATGAGAAATAGTCTACAATGGAAAAGGTGTAACACCCATTAAATCATACATTTTGATGGGTATCATTAAGAAGATTGTTTACTTATTAAGTCTTAAACTCACTATTTTCCTTGTTTACCTTTTTTGGATACTTTTGTAAATGTTCTTCATCTACTATCTTCCAAGAATGAATTCTCCATGGCATGTTTCATGAAAGGTAGCTATAGTTATTTTTGTTATATGTAAATAGGAATAACTACAGTACCGTTGAATATGAAATAGTGAAGATACTTAATTGTAAATATTTTGATATTGTTATAGAATATGTACTACATTATTGTTAGCTGTGTAGTAATACTAAGTTCTAAGATTAGTTTAGGTTAGTGGAAACTAAAAATCAAGTTCCACCCTAGTTATTGCTTAAGAAGTCATAATTCTTGACTTTAGGTATCTTTTGAATGTCAAAGTGAACAAATTCTAATATTATAGGCTTTACTTTTTCTATATACTTGATCAAGCAAAGGATTTTTGTCTTATATGATCCACTAAGCTGCCCAATCATCAACTAGGAATTATTTTTTGTCTTCATGGCTATTACTTCTATTTTCTTGGTCAATATTAGCCCAGTAATCAATGCTTTATACTTTACTTGGTTGTTAGTGGTCTTATAGTTGAATTTAAAGGCATACTTCATAGTCAATTGCTTAGCCCTTCTAAGATCATTCCTACCCCACTTCCATTCTTGTTTAATGACCTAATAGTATACAAGGTCCAAGCAAATAGTAAAGGCTAGTCTTGTTCTTTTATCAATTTTTCAAGTTTAATCATTCTAGCCATAAAGTCAATTAAGACTTAAGCTATTATTACTTTTCTTTGTTTGAATACTAATCTATATTCTATTAGCTCTATTAACTATGCTACTAGTCAGTTAGCTATATCAGGCTTGTATAAGACTTATTTGATTAGTTAATCAATTTTGATCATTATTTAATGGGATTAGAAGTAAGGTTTCAACTTCTTTGAGATCATTATCAAGGTGAATACCAATTTATCAATTTCCTGGTGCTAAGCTTAACACCATGCAAAACTCTGCTTATAAAGTAAATTAATTTCTATTCATTTTCTACCTTTTTTATTAACATAGAAATTATGATCTTTTCAGTTATAGCTAGGTATAGGAAAAGTTCATCCCTTAGTTTAGGCTTTGATAAAACTATTAAGTTTGCTAGAAATTTTTTAAGATCGATAAAGGTATCTTTACATGCATTATCCCACCTATGAAAGAGTTAGATACGCTAAAATGAGGTGAATTAGAAATTTTAGTAAAAATTTACTTTTAGAATGGAGTATTGTTTTAATCTTTTCAAAATAGGGCAACTAAATCAATTTATGAAAATCAAGTATCAAAAGCCTAATTTAACATATATCATCCAAAGTTTCAACCTATATCATAATAGATAATCAAAATGACTTTAATAGATAAGCAATAATAAACTTGCTGAAATTCAAATAGAGTAAGGGATAAAGATGCAAACACTTATATGGTGGTTCCACCAAGAAGGAATACTACATCCCTTGTACATCCATTCTTTGGAATTGAAATCTCCTTTGACTCCGTTATTAGTTCACTAAATACTTTAAGATTAATAGCTCCTAAGAAACCTTACAACTTTTTTTAGATTAAGATAATACATGACTTATGCCATTCTCACACAAGACACTCCCTAAAGTTCACACACATTTTAGCACCTATTGGGATTCCTCACCTAATATAAGAATTGGGAATTGAGTAAAAAGAATGAGTTCTTTAGCGCATTCTTTTGCATAAATACAAGTTAAAAAGTTAGAATGGCTAAATATCAAGCTCAAATCAGTGACAATGATAATAGTAAATTTTTTTTAAAGATCTAGGGATTTGTGCCTCTATCTTTTTAAAAATGATAACAATTTATTCATATAAGAATTAAAAATATGGCAATTATTATTGATAGTTGGCTAAAATTTTAAATTTCATAGCTAGGTAATTGAGTATTATACTCGAATACTAGCATAATTTTTCAAATAATAATCAAGTATTATACTCGACTATAAGGTAAGATTTTGCTTTTGCCTTAAATTACTCAAGTATTTTATCCAACTATTGTGGTTTCAATGGCTTGTTTTCGATCAAGGACCCAAGTATAGTACTCAATTATTTAGCCACATGATCATAATACTCGAGTATTGTACTCGAATACTAATCTTGAGATTAGCCTGTAGACCAAAGTATTCAAGTATTCAAGTATTCTAATTGTGTAATGCTAGCCTTTTTTTCTTTCAAAAGTTTTTAATCACAAAAGTTCCTTTTTTGCAAAATTAAGATTAGAAGAATGTTTTAGCACAATTTTGGGCATAAAAACTTGTGTTTTTAAAAATGATTTAAGGTAGACCAAATTAAGATAAACCATATACATGTTTTCTAAAATTCATAAACTAGACTTCAATATCTTTAAAAAATTCTTCCAATTTTAAATTTTTTTCCAAATCTTCAAACCTTCATCTTTTCTTCACATTTTCAAATCATGCAACCTTTCATTAGATTCTATATTTTCAAAATGAATCATGTCATTATCAAAATGCAAAATTAATTTATAATATTTTAAGAAGGGGCTGATGTTAACAATCGCCCCCTATTTGACGATGGCAAATACATTTTGAAAAAAGAAAAACATTAACTTAAAGCATTAAAAAACAATGTAATCTTAAATCACCTTCTTTACTCAACCATATTTTTAAAATGAATTGTATCATCATTAAAATATAGAAAGGGGCTAATGTCAACAACTTGAAATCCTTTGAACCTTTAAGAATCTTTTAATATGGTAGGCATTTACCAATTGACTTGTATTTTGATTAGTTAAGTGCTATATTTGATGATAAATGGTATAAAAGAACAAATAATGATAAAAAAGGTTAAAGTAATAACTTAACATGAATTTGGAAAGGGCAATGATCCATTCATTGAGTTGCTAAATGTCTTTTAGGGTTGTAAAAGCTTTTCATTTCGAGGATGGCTGAACACTTGGCAAGTCTAAACTCTATCCCACACTCAATTAGCATAAATTTGAGGAATTTATTGATCGTTACCCTAAAAACACACTTGTTAAGATTTATTTTCATTTTGTATCTTTTCATGACCTCAAAGATTTCCTTTAGGTCTTCCAAGTGAGATGAATGATCTTTAGATTTCATCAGCATATTATCGATATAGACCTCTAGATTATGGCTAATTTGTTCATCGAAGACCTTATTCATCATATGTTGGTAGGTCGCCTCTATATTTTTTAATCTAAAAGGCATGACTTTGTAGTAGTATGGACCTTCACCTATGATGAAACAATTGATAATTTGATAATGTTTTGAAATAAAAAACTTGTAGATCTAACTTGAAGATATGATCACTTTTCCTTTAATTTTCTTTTAAGATGATCAATTCAATGACTTGATTCATAGAGTGCATGCAAGATTGATCATTTTTGTTGAAGCTTTTATGGATAGATCTTTTTATAAAAGATCAATTCTATGGATAGATATAAAAAAATGTTTTTAGATTTAGTTATTGAATGCAAATTTGACAATAATACTAATAAGATTAGTTAAATATCTTCTCTTTGGTTAATAGTAAAAAATTGATCTATTTTCTAAGGAAAAATCATATAATTGCAACTTTCTTGAGATAATGCTAAAATATCAATGAAAAATCTTTTAGATGAAATTTACATGGAATGAAAATTTTAGAGAAAAATTATAAATCTAAGAAAGAATAAGGTGGTGGTAATGGATAAGACTACGAATAGCACTAATGGTGCAATCATTTTTACTAGGGAAAGTTGCTTATGATAGAGGATGGCTGTTCATGGAGGAAGATAGGTCATTAAGGAAGGTTACTTGCAAACAAGCCTTATAATGTGTACCATTAAAGGCCTTTTGATGCCCAAGTTAATAGGGATCTTAGAGAGAAAAATAGTAAAGAGTGGTAAGAATGAATTAAGTGTCCTAAAAGAGCATACTTGACCCTTTTTTATAATAATCATCTAAAGGCCCTTGAAGAGGGTAAATTGGTCATGTTGATTGAAAGCAAACCAATATTTATGTGATGAAGGAATATTCTAGATTCATTTGGTGGACAGCTTAGATGTACTGGTTCTAACCATTTTGTTAGATTAGCTTTCATGCATCAATGATCACATGATCACTCCATATGCCTTAATGATTCTTATAGAGAGATGAGTTATTCTTGTGATAGCCTTGATAGGTTATTCTTTACTAGGGATGGTAATTGAGTGGAGGGGGGCAAACCCATCTCAAACTACCCTATTTTGCACTGTCCTATCATCTATCTTGCCTTGCAAAGATAGGGCAAGTTAGGGCCCTATTCTTGCTATCCATGAGGACTAATTCCTTGCAAGAAAATTTATAAAATAAAAAATAAAAAAATTAATAAAAAATTTAAATCTTATATAGTTGAAATTCAAATAGAAACAACACATAATATTTAATATAGTCTCACCATATAAGTTTAAAAATATACATAATTTATTCAATAAATTATAATAATTAGGGCAACACTAACAACAATTTTTATTTTCTTTATTAATTTTTTAATTTTCATATAATACTTAAATAAAAAGTTAAAAATAAAATTATTATAAAGTATTTTAAACGATTAAATTATTAAAACAAACTGCATATATAATATATATTTGTATCATTTATAAGAATAAAATTATAATATCAAATATGAGAAGTTCTGCAAGGTAAATTATATTAATACTACCTCATATTTCGGATCTGCTCTGGACTAAACCTTACCTGACACCTTATTCTATAGGATAAAATTTCCTAACATATTCACACCCCATCAAGGCATTCTTCACCTAATGAACCGACCATTGACTTGTGGGCTTGCCATTATGCCACAGATTATGGTACACATTTGGTAATCCATATTGGTCCAATTGGCCCAATAAACCTTATATTTATCGATTAATCTGTACAACCTCACTGCCCGATAGTTTCCACTACTTCATACCTCGGATTTAATATTGGGGTGAAGTTTCTAACCACTATTAACATGACATGTACAACCCTATCTTATCACATCACATGCACTCTTTGTAAGTCATAAATTCTATTTCATGCATAAAAAAACCAGCCATTACAGTTTTACGTACGCATAGATTGATGCGGTATCTCAAAAAAAAAAGGGGGGAGGGGAAGAAATTTATCATCCACCATTAATATGATTGTACACTTGTGCATCACTAAAATAAATGACATAAATTAGTTCATTGCTTGCAAATTAAAAAGATGGTTGCACGATGGTATATCAATATATCACTACCTTATTGATAAAAAAATGATAATTAAATTTTATTTATTTTGATGAAAAATATTTTTTATATAAATATAAGTATAAATTATCAAGATAGTAGAAAATTATTGCCATGTTATGTTAAATATAATGACTTTAATAGAAGATAATTTTTTCTTTTTCAAAATAAAAGTTTTTTTTTTACTATCACGACTTTAGAGATCATTTATTTTAATCATAAAATATAAAGACATAGGACACTCTTTCCTTTATATATAAAAAATAAGATTTTTCAATGAAAATTACTTTTTAAAAAATAAACTAGGCCTTAAGAATATGACATTCAAAAGTCATTTTATCACTACAGGTACTCGGGTAAATTAGTACATCGTTTTCATTGTGCACCCAACTTTAATTGCTTCTTGCTGACGTCCTTTAACTTCGATTCAAGGAAGTTCTTGTCACCCTTCTCCGTCCGTAAGCATAGACACTTAGTCATTGCATTTAGGAACCCTTCAAAGAAAGTGAAGGAAAAAAAATCTACACTTATTCCCAAAAAAAGCCTAAACTTATCAAGTGGAAAAGACTGGTAAAAAAAATCCCCAATATACATAGTTATAATGAACTTTGTAAATACAGTAAAATGTATAATGCGAAAATATAATGAACTCCTTCAACTTATTGGTTTGTATCTTTTCGCATAAAGGAAAAGCAAGCATCTTAATTTGTTCCTTGTCTTTTTACTTAGTTCATAAGTAAGGCACAGACTTTCTAGTTTTATATAAAATATTGACAAAGATTATTTAATTGAAAGTAGGAAGTTAACATCTTTTCAATTTATATAAGTGGATTAGTAGCCTCTCGCGTGCATGTGTTTGAATTCATATTTCACAGTGACACTTGCCAATTTGGATCCAAGAATTCAATAATGAGCAGTCCTACATTAAAGGAGAGATTTTCCACATTAGAGTATGCAAAATCACCTGCATTCGAAAGTTTTATATATAAATTTTCAGTGCCAAAGTTACGAAGGGTTTTGCCTGATGTGCGAAATCGCCGAGAATTCACCAGATATTACTCGCCCAGGATGATTTCACTTGGTCCCATCCATCATCAATTGCAACTAGGCCAAAAGCACAAGCTTTTCTGGACAAGGATGTATCTTCGTGATAGAAAGTTGGAAGCCGGAGAAATACATTCCAGGATTGCATCCGAAGTCCATGGCTTGAGAAGTCGATTCACCGATGACGCCGTTGGAGGGTACAATGACGAGGACCTCACTTGGATGTTGTTTATCGATGGTTGTTCAGTACTTTATATCTTGAGTAATGCTGAAACTGACCTTCAAACAAATCTGGATCTTAGGGGTGACGAGCTGCTTCTTGTGATGATGGATTTGCTCTTGTTGGAGAACCAACTTCCTTTCGAACTGCTGCTTTCGTTATGGGGCTGGCAGGATGAGCAGGGCCTAAAACAAGCAATGGTCAATTTTTTTCTATCAAATCGACATCAATTTGAAGTGGGCCAAGGACAAGACAGCAGCACAATCATGAGCAATTTAGGGGGTGACTGGGTGCACCTCAAACTATCTCATATGCTTGCTCTTCTGCCTAAAATCCTCTTGGTGCCTGAGGGACAGAGCTTAAACCATGATATCTCGGTTGCTTTGCAAAAAAGTCATTGGGAGGTCATCCAGGAGTGCCCGATATATAGGAGTATTCGTGAGCTAAAAGCAGTAGGGATTCGAGTGACGAGAAACATGGAAGCTCGGTGCCTGACAGATATCAAATTCGTCCGCGGAACCGTCAATGCGGAATTGCAGATTCCTAGGCTGATTGTTACCGAGGAAATGGCTCAGATTTTCTTGAATGTGATAGCTTATGAAATGTGCCCCGATTATCAAAATGACCATGGGGTTAATTCATACTTGAATTTCCTCGACTCTCTCATCCACAACACAGATGACGTGAAGGAGCTGAGGGAAGCTGGAGTGCTCCGCAATGCCTACGGAAGTGATCAAGAACTGCTGTCTCTCTTTAAAACCATCTCTGCTGAATTGGTGCCTATGTCTTCTTTAACAACACAAAAGTACAGGTATATCAGATATGAAATGGAAAGGCTTTACCGAGAGACGAGAGGCAGGAACAAATGCAGGACTTGGATTGTTGAGGCATATGATATTTATTTCCATTCTCCTTGGACCATTCTTGCCTTTCTTGGTGCATTACTGGGGCTTTTTCTCACCGCTGTCCAGACATGGTTTGCTGTCTATCATAAATAGATCAATATTTATGTCTGCCGGTTTGCCTTATACAATATATTTGTCATGTTTGTGCATCCAAGCTTTTGTTTCCGTTGCTTTTACATTATATTTGATGTGATTGTGAGTGTGATTGAGTGTTTATCCTGCTCCTTGAAGAGGACTTGGTGATATGTAATTTATATATACTGCGTGAAATTATTGTATTAAATTTCAAGTTGTTTTTCCTGTCATACGATATGTGTTTGCATTTTCACTCAAATCTAAATTTGTAAAATAAAAAATCTCTTATTTATATCTTCATTTTATGTAAGTTTGGATTTTGATCTAGATAAGAAATTTAATCAATAAATTAGATATATCTTATTATTTAATATTGAAATCAAGTAATTAGACTTACCATTTAATAAGAATTTTAATTTATAAATACCGATCGTATAAGATTTTATCTTGAAAGTGAGAGTTTGTTTTCTTAGTTTGGGATATAGACTAATATTAGTGTTTATTAGTGTTAAATAGAAACTAGAAATAGGATGTGATCAAACAATAAGGTAATGGGTTTTGGTTCCACTATTTAGAAGTTTGGGTGTTAAAATGCAATTTGAGGGTGAATAAATATTTTATATTTATTTAATTTTTTGATTTCTTAGAAAATTTATTTATCATTTTCCCATAAAAATGTTAAAAACTGGATGGATTGGTGTCACAGGCTGGTAGTTATGATAGTTTGATAGGCAAACATGCTTTGGATTAAGACGAGACTTGGTGAAAAAATCTAACATGTTGTGAGGGCCCTGTGGCTGAAATTTGAGTGCAATCCAGCTTGCGTATGATTTTTTCCTGATTTTCCCAAGTTTGGGGGTATTTTATTCTTTTCGAAAGGTTCGTGAATCCGACGGGGTTCAACAAGACCATATTTGGAATCCTCGCATTTTTATCTTCGTGTCGGCTGGTTTTCGTGACGAATAGATACCCGGAACATGGCGAAAAGGGCTTATGATGACTCGAAAAAAGTATGTCATCTTCCTGCGGGAGGCCTTTTGTTCAAAATGCTCTTTAAGGGGGTGGAGTGCTCCAAGGGCCTGCGGGGCGCCTGGACACTGAGTTAGGGATGGAGTGTGTTGGCTTATGGCCATCCCCTTGCACACTCAAAGCTATGGAATGAGGCATAAACCAAGCGAACGAAGTGTCCCTCTCCCTATTCATTTGTCCCTAACAGTCCGTAGTGCATGGAGGCTTCCTGTATGGAAGGATCCTGCGATCCGGTATACACGGGTGCTTCAGCAACATACGATATTAGCGTGCAGATTTGTGAGTCCTGCTATCTTTACCCAAGCGTGCCAAATAAGGGTTTAATGTTGGAAGGCTGGCATGTTGGCCAAGAGTGGCAAGCATGCACCGCACGGTCTCGACTGGAGAGCCGCCGGCCCGTGATAGATGGTATCAGAGCCCGGTTTGCGCCAGAGGGCCAAGATTGGGTAGGCACAATTGGTTTAGATGCGGCTTGTCCCTTAATATACGGTATGTGCAAAGCTATCATTCTCTCAAACTCGGTGGTGTCGTTGCCAAAGACTTGACCAGAGGGTGCAAGAGATTGGATCGTCCCGAGAAGCCAGTGGGCCTGGGAATGGTACATACTGGGGATCGAGGATTTGTACGATGGGCCCAAGCATTTGTGCCAAGTGGGCTATCTTGCTTGTTAGTTGTGCGCAGGACATTGGTTATGCGCTCATTCATAGTAGTGGCATCGAGGGATGTAAACCACCGTCCAGTGGGACGAGTGTATTGATAGCTAATCCGGTGGGAGAAGCCTCAGTCTTGCCAGAGGGCTCGATTGCCTGAGGGATCGGTGGAACCAGAGGGTGAAGCCATTGGTCGTGCCAGAGGGCGTGACCACAGTTGGAGGGCATGAGCGGATCGTTCTAGAGGGAATGGCCTAAAATCATGTCAAGGAGGTTCGAAGGGATCGTCCGTTGCTTAGAGGAGCATTGTTAGAGGGCAAAGTGGTTTGCTCCAGCAGGAGTATTCCACACCGTGTTGAGATGATCTGGAGGGATCACTCTTGTTGCTCGGGGGAGCATTTTAGCCGGAGGGCTTGGCAAAGATTTGGAGGAATCAATGCCGCGTGTGGGAGCTAGAGTGGATGGTGCTCTATGCTCAACCCCCTTTTACGAGTTGAAGTGGCGGAGCCATCAGAGGATGCGCTCGTGAAGTCGTCAGAGGACGCACGCCAAGGAGTGGTCGTGAGGATTGTGATGCTAGTGGGCATCAAACTCCGAGGGTAGGCTGTGATGGCCGGTGATATGCCAGAGGGCATTGATCCAGAGAGGATCAGAGGATCCAATCGAGTGTGCAATTGGCATTGCCTAGTGTAATAAATCGACCGAAATGCAAACAAGCGGCTGGGGAGCGAGGTTCGCCCTCTGTGCGTCGATCCAGCGTAAGTCTTGTCTCTTGTACGGGTGAAATGGGACACTTAGTGCAAGATACCTGTTAGTAGGTGATTCAAAGCACTAGCATTTGTCATGATCCATAGAGTTAACACACACTTAAGTTGCGGAGGTGGCGTATTATGTAATCTGCGAAGGCAGTGAGCACCAGTTGCAGAGGCAACTACCAGTCGAACAAGTTATGCAGGTAACGAGTTCGGGAGAGCTATGTGGGATAGTGGCACTAGAGAGAGTGTCAGGACACTTGGAAGGTGACTATAGAGGTAGCCCTTCGAGTGACTTTGCAGAGGTAGCATTTTGCCAAGTACCTATGTTACAGAGGTAACAGACAACCCAACTTCGAGTGGGGGAAACATTTCATAATGCTCAAAGAGACAGGCTTTGAGATTGTCGAGGGAGTAACTCAGTGGAGTAGGCTGAAGATCGGAGCCGTGTCAGATTAAGGCGTCAATGAGGGCATTGACATTTGAAGTGGGGGAGAATGTCACAAGCTAGTAGTTGTGATAGTTCGACAGGCAAACATGCTTGGATTAAGACGAGACTTGGTGGAAAAATCCAACATGTTATAAGGGTCCTGTGGCTGAAATTTGAGTGCAATCTAGCTTGCATACGATTTTTCCCGATTTTCCCAAGTTTAGGGGTATTTTGGTCTTTTTGGAAGGTTCGTGAATCCGACGGGGTTCAACGAGACCATATTTGGAATCCTTGCATTTTTATCTTCGTGTTGGCTGGTTTTCATGACGAACGGATACCCGGAGCATGGCGAAAAAGGCTTATGACGACTCGAAAAAAGTATGTCATCTTTCTGCGGGAGACCTTTTGTTTAAAATACTCTTTAAGGGAGTGGAGTGCTCAAAGGGCCTGTGAGGCGCCTGGACACTGAGCTAGGGACAGAGTGTGTTAGCTTGTGGCCATCCCCCTACACACTCAAAGTTATAGAATGAGGCATAAACCAAGCGAACAGAGTGTACCTCTCCCTATTCATTTGTCCCTAACGGTCCGTAGTGCACAGAGACTTCTTGTGTGGAAAGATCCTGCGGTCCGGTATGCGCGAGTGCTTCGGCGATATACGATATTGGCGTGCAGACTTGTGAGTCCCGCTATCTTTACCTAAGCGTGCCAAATGAGGGTTTAATGTTGGAAGACTGGCATGTTGGCCAAGAGTGGCAAGCATGCGCCGCACAGTCTCGGCTGGAGAGCCGCTGGCCCGTGACAATTGGCTAGTCAGGACTGCATGGGCGTGCGAGCGAATTGGCTGGCCCCACGAACTTATTGGCCTGTCGAGTGCATGGACTTACTAGCTGAACGTGCCCGTTGGCTTACAAATCACATTAAATATTTACATTTTTTTATTTTTTTATTTTAATCCTTCTCCATCCAAACTCTTCCTAACAAAGTTGAATTAACTCTCAATATTTCAACGGTACTTGATTTCCTGCAAAAAAAAAAAAAATTAGCCAAGTAAACATCATCATTAGGGCTCTGACGTTTATTTTATCAAAAGATATTTTCTATTAGAAAATCTTTTATTTGTATATATAAATATATGAATGATGTCACTTTCATACTTTAATAAAAAAGTTATGATACTTATAATATTATGATAATACAGAAAAAAAACCTTTCCTTTCCTTTAAAATAAAAAAAATTATTTTTTACCTCATCCTTCATATTTAAATTAATATTGAATAATAGGATTTCTTTCATTATTTTAATAATTTATAATTATATTCTAACAAAGTTTTCCACCCAAACAAGCTGAATCTAAGAATTAAGCCATACACCATGTACTCCTACAGCTATCAATCGATGTGCAAAAGAGGAAGAACTTAAATTTTATTAATTAATAATTCAGAAAAATCATCTGTTATCACGTCCAGTTAAGATATAAAACTTTAAACTTTAAAATACGTACATTTTCAAGACCATTTTGCGGTTGCAAGTTCTTATGATTTATTTTGATTGTCCTTCCTCTTACGTATGTAAATTCTGTAAAAAATGAGTAATGAGCTAATAAACTTTGTGAATATAAGCATCTTATTAAAAATGTGTCCTGAGATGTTTTAAGAGAATTTAGTGTTCCTATTCTTTTATCAAAGCAAACCAAACAAAAAGGGAGATGTAATTTAATCAAATATAAAAAATGTGAAAATTAAGCATTTTATAAAAGCATAATGTACTTGGATTATCTTCAGGCTTTCACTCGATCGAGCTTTATCTGCTAGTAGCATGTAAAAGAGTCATACATTTTGTAAGCGGCATGCAACAACTTTACATACAATCGCACTAGTCATTGCTACAAATCTCACATATTCTGTAATAAAAAATATTTTACACATGGATTTTAAGTTAAATTTTAAATTTTTAATATTTATTAAATTAAGTTTTACAAATTTATTTTATCATCATATATTTAATAATAATTCTTAATTCACATTTAAGAATTAATTTCGGATCCCATTATTAATATATAAAACATTGCCGTTAAGTAATTTGAGCCAGAAAAAGGGTTGAAATTTAAAACCCAATATCATCATCTTAATTTGTAACCATGACAAAAATTTTACTAATAAAGGTTGTTACGTACAATGTTATAGCTTAGTGATATATTTTAGGGCATATTGAAAATTGCCTGTGTGCATGTGGAGTGCTGCGTTTAAAAGCAGTTACACTTGATTTTGTAATTTTCAAGGCTTTTCTTCTTCAAATTCTGGGTTCAAATTTAACATTTAACATATACTAAATAAGTTGTTGCTGTTTTTATTTAAAAAAAGTTTAAGGGAGTAAGTTAAACGTTATGAACAAAGCGAATTTTTTTCGCATATATACAACTTATAATTTAAGGGAAATTTGACATTTGCCGTAAATTTTATCTCCATGATGAAGAAGATAAGTTAATTTCTCCTTTATGAAATATGGGCGGATATAATAATTATAAATTTTATGAGACTTTCTTATAAAATTCATAATATTTTATATAAAACTTACAATTTTTTTATAAAATGTTGTAATAATTCTTAAAATTTTTATGATGCAATCATTATTATTTTATGTTGCAAAATTTATAAAAAAATTATAAAATCTTATAAAAATTATAAATTTTATGTAAATAATTACACATATATAATTATGTCATTATTAGAAAAATGACAAACTTTTATATTAAATATTAGGAATTTTATAAGAAAATTTTATAAAATTTGTAGTAGCATATACGTATATCACCTCAATTTGATGTAATGGGAAAGAATTCCATAAGAAATACTTGTGAAAATCAAGTTTCGTTCTTCCTTTCTTCAATCGCACTCCTCACTTTGAACGGCTGAGGAACAAATAAGGGCAGGCTTCTTTGCGTCCTTACCTACACTTTTACTTAACTTGGTTAGTAGGCAAGGTGCAGTTTACATTTTGAAAGGATAAATCCTAATTCCAAACTTAAAATATTAGCAACGGTGATCAAGGCAAGCATAAAGTATAACCTTCTGTAACTGAAAAATAAATTTGAAAATTTCCCTATTTATATCTTCATTTCATTTAAAACTAAATTTTCATTAAATAAGAATTTATTAATCAAGTTAAAAATATCTTATTATAAGTTAATTGGACATACCTTTGATCAGGATTACAATTTATATATACCTTCTATTATGTAAGATTTTATCTAGGAGGGGAGATTTTTTTTTTGTTTACTTGACTACTCATAATTTGCACTTATCCTCTTGATAAAATTAGTTGTATTGAAAGTGAAAAGTATACATATCCTTAGTAAGAAATGCATGTTGAGTAAAGTTATAAGGTATTTTCAATTTTGAAATATGATCTAAAATTGATTAAATACTTTGTATTCTTAATTCAATTTCTTAATGAATTTATTTATCATTTTCATCTGTAGGATATACTAAAAACTAAATCATATTAAATATTTATGTCTTTTCTACTTCAATCCTTCTGCACGTGAACTTTTCCCAACAAAAATGAAACTCTCAAAATTTCAATGGTACCATGAAAATTTAGTCTTATAAACATTTCAGTTAAATTTTTATTTGTTTGTCGAAAGATATTTTTTATTAAAAAATCTTAAATACTTGTATACAAGTAATGTGGTGACATATCATGTTTATATTTTAATTAAAAAATTATAATACATAATACTATGGGAAGGAGTAAATAACTTTTTCTTTAATATAAAGGATATTATCTTCTACTTCACTCTTTATATATTTAATATTAAATAAATTGGACATTTTTTATCATTATTTTCCATTAAAAAAATACAAGCGGAATCTAGGAGTTAAGCCATACATGTATACGATCATACAGCTATCAATTGACGAGTAAAAGACGAAGAACTTGAACTTTATTAATTAATAATTCAGATTAATGATATATTACCACGTCCTATTAAAAAATAAAACTCAATCTTTTACATGCGGATATATACAATTTCAAAACCTTTTTGCATTTGCAAGTTCTTTTGATTGATTTTGGTTGTCCTTCGTCTTACTTATGTACATTCGTAAATGTGAGTAATGAACTAATAACATTGTGAATGCTAACATCTTATTTAATACATCTCCAGTCTCTCCGATGTTAATTAAGTGAGAGAATGATCAACGATATATATCGAATTATTGCCTTATTTTATGATTATGGTTAAAAAAGAATGGCAAATGCTGGTCCGGTCGCACGTATTCTTTTACCTCTTTGCAAAAAATAAAAAATAAAAAAAATACATAATGGTGTAATAATAATAACAATAATCAGATATTAAAATTGTGAAAATAAGCATTTTATAAAAGTATAATGTCCTTGGATTATCTTCAACATAATCAAGGCTTTCACTCGATCGAGCTTTATCTGCTAGTAGCACGAAAAAGAATCGTGTATTTTGTAATTGACATTCATCAACGATATGTAGTCGTTGCTACAAAGTCTAACATATTCTCTGATTTGAGCCAGAAAAAGGGTTGGAATTGAAACTAATATCATCTTAATTAGCGACCATTACCAAAATTTTACTAATAAAGGTCGCTACGTACGATGCCATAGTGTGGTGATATATTTTAGGAAAAAGACTTCGATATACCCGTTTTATTAGTACATCAAATTTAAATTATTAAATTTCATTCATTTTATAAATAAAATTTAATAATCCAAATTAGTAGTGATATAATTATTATCATATTTTAAAGAGCATACTAAAAATTACTTCCTGAACTTTAAAGTGCGCAAAAAGTAATTTTGCTCATATAGAGTTGTCCAATGAATTGGGTCTTATTTTGTCATTTGGTATGAGTCAGCTTGCTGTAACTGTGATTGTTGTTGTTCCATACGATGAGATAAGCCACTTTCTTTCCACAGTTAATTTAGATGTTATTTTGGACAGCGAGGAGTTATTTGTTTCAATAAAAAGTGCAAGAGGAGTGCCTCGTTTGTAGTTGTGCTGTGACACTTTATTTTTTACTAATACTTTCTTTTTTGAGTTTATATACATGTGTGCGTATATTAAATAATTTATTTTTCTTATTATTACAAAATATAAAAATTCGAGGGAGTAGATTAATCATTTTAAAGAAAGCAAGTTTTTGTTCGTACAACCTATATTTTAAGGGAAATTTCTCGTATGCCCTAAATTTTATTATACACGATATGTGTTTTAATTAGTTGTGATAATTGTTTATAAAATATAGTAATCTGACACAAATACAAGGTACTTAATATGAGTTCAAGTTGGATTTGTATGAATAAATGAGTTGAATTATAATTAACACCAAATTATTGCATTGATAATTAATCTATTCAAAAATTTATATTAAATTTTAAAAATATTATTTAAAATAATAATAACTAAATCATTAATACTCAAATATAATAATTAAAATTTATGTTTTAATGAAATGATAATAAAAAATTTAATAAAGCATTTAATCTATAATCAGGAATATTTTTAGCAAAAAATTATAATAAAAATAATGAGTAATTATATTTGAAAATGGGTTTGTGAAATAAATTTTATTAGTTAAAATTATTAAATAGGTTAAACAAATTAACATATCTTAATACATTTAATACATGAGTTGACATGACACAATACAACTGCTATTCGAATTGCATTCAGGTTCATCTTATTAGGATTGTTACTAACTTTTAATAGTAATATGAAATGAACATGAATTCACACCATTAATTTTAATTTCTCTTATATGAAATATTTGTGAAAATAAAGTTTTAGCCATTTTTTAATTCCATTACGGTCTGCACTTTGTACGGTAGAGGAACAAACAAGGGCAGGCATCTTTGTGGGAAAATTTAATCAGTGCACTAATATACCGTTAAATTTGATAGTTGATATGCATTATTTGGGGTGGGAAATTTGACTTTAGAATAAAATAAATTTAATGTACAATTGTATTATTTTGTATTTGTGGTGTATTAAAGTATCCCCCCTCTTTGAGTCCTTGCAGACACTTTCACTTTGTTAGTAGGTAAGGTGCAATTTAAATTTAAATTTTGTAAAGGATAAATTCTGATTCCAAACGTAGAATATTAGCAACAGTGGCTAAGGCAAGTATAAAGCATGACCTTTAGTAACTAATAGATAACCAGATCTTCGAATCTCCGACAGTGCGATGGCACTTACGATTATATTATAATGGAGAATGGATATCATTTTCTATTCTAATGTCTCAAAATTTGTATTAAGTCTAATATGTTATATATATTTATATATATATATATATATAGAATGATTTATCGTTTTTTACTAATTCAGCAGTGGATTCAGAAAATCTAATATGGCAACATATGAATCTAAGCAAATTAAATATATTATTATTATTATTAAAAAATTTAACATTAATCATTGACAATATAATCAATGATTATTTCATTTATTTAAAAATATAGTTATTTTTAATATAAAAAATTATTTTAATTATTCAAAAATATTCATTTTGAAGGATATTGATTAGTTTAATTAATATTTTAAATCTAATTTGGTGTAACACACGATCTTTTATAATAATAAGAAGGGCAAATTTCACGTAACAATAAGACAAAACATTTAAAGTTAACAATTTTTCTTAATAATCATGTGTGATTAAGTATATTTTTAAGTACACTTATTTTTTTCTGCTTGCAAGAATATAAACAAGTAAAATCTATTAAGAAAATGAGATATCAATCTCAATCAAATTTTACCAAACATAAAATAAAAAACAATTTATATTAAGCTTGTAAAACAATTGGGTAAAAAAGCATTATTTTTTCCACTTTAGATGGTTTTGTTTATTAAAATAACACAAAATATTCTATAAGAATGATTATTTTATAGCCAAGTCTAAATTTAAAAAAATTACATTTAATACTAATATATATTAAAAAATTTCCACAAGATTACGGGGCAATTATCCCCGCAATATTGTTAGATCAGTCACTGCCTACTATTAAAAAAAATCCCTTAAATCTTAATTAACTCTTAGAATCTTGTTTTTCTAACTAAGAGAAGTAGGATTATACGTTGATGCTTGAGTCTACGAAATAGTACCACATATGCCAATAGACAACAAATGGAACTCCTGAGATTGTGGCACTTTATTGATGAATATACTACAGGTATTTAAATCTCAATTGATAAAGGTATGAAATAGGGAACTAAATGATATGTAATCCATATTTAATAAATAAAGTTTGCAAGATTAATTTTGATTTATCTCATTCATATTTTTTTCAAATTGTTTCTTCTGAAAATAAATGAAAATCCTAATTTATAACAAAATTTTGGGTTACGACAATGAAATTATCGCATTTTGGAAATTTAGGGTTAAAAAAACTACGTTCAAGTCATATTATTTGTTTTTACCCCCCCCCCCAAAAAAAAAAAAAGTCACATGATTTGTTTCGACCTGATACTATTTTAACAAACACACGGCGGGTAGCATACTTTCGCTGGCTAAGATCCATAACTCGTTACCAGACAGATAGCAACCGACATAATGTATCATGGTTGCTACTTGAGCCATGTTGGGACAAACTGAATACTGGTGGTGCAGCTAAAGTTAGTATTCATAAAGATGGATATGTGGAAGTACTACTACAAATTTATTTATAATGTTGCTAGTATTCATAAAGATGGATATGTGGAAGTACTACTACAAATTTATTTTTAATGTTGCTATATTGACATCAGTTAAAATAAAAAATCAACATAATAAAGCTTTATTTTCTAATGGAATATGTAAGGTCTATCTTAGAAAAACTTAAGATAATAGTTATACATTAAACCAACATTGAATATGTGGAGTGCAATGTTAGATGTCTAAAAGAATATTACATCAATTTTTAAATACCCATCATCTAAAGAAATACCATGCCAAATGTTAGATGTTAGTTGTACATTAAATTGACTTTAAAGGAAGGTCAACAGCCAATTAATGTTTATATGTATGATATTATTAGAAATTGTAAAAAAATTAGTATTTTAGATGTCAATTGTACTTGAAAATTGAGTTTAAAAGTTATCTACATCCAATTAATATTTGTATTTATAATGTTACTAAAAACTATAAATGTTATTTATATTTCAATAGCCTACTCATTTAAAATGTACTATAACATTCTTAAGATGAACACTTACAATATCAGTTGTTCAAATAACCAATATTTAAAAGGTCTATCAAGTGTTATAAAGCTTTATTTTCCAATGAAAGATGTAAGGTCTGATCTAAGAAAACTTAAAACAATGATTGTACGTTAAATTGATGTTAAATATGTGGAGTGCAATGTTAGATGTTTGAAAGAGTAATACATCAGTTTTTAAATACCTGTTGTCTAAAGGAATACCATATGAAATATTAAATGTTAATTATACATTAAACTAACATCTAAAGGAATGTTAATCACTAATTAATGTTTGTATTTATGAATATGATTGGAAACTTTAAAAGATAGTATTTTAGACTCTAGTTGTACATGAAAGCCAATGTTTAATAGTTATCTACATCCAATTAATATTTACATTTATGATGTTACTAAAAACTGTAAAAATTACTTATATTTCAACAGTCTGCTCATTTAAAATGTACTATACATTTACAAGTTTTAAATAACTAACATTTAAAAGGTATATCAAATGTTGGTTTTATGTTAATAACTAACATATGTCCTATATTAGCTATAAATTTTACTCCACTCTCCATTTGAAACATTTTTACAATGCCTTAACTTCCATCTAACTTTAAAGTTTGGTTTTGATTCAAAGATAGTTACTCGTCCATCTCAAAAAGTACATTTGGAGATGCTATAAATCTTTTCTAAGGGTTTATCTCTCCTTTAATATATTAGGTTTCAAGGTGCGATCATTACATTTATGAAATATGTGAAACCTAAGATAATAAAGGAAATCCAAGTCCTTTGATAAAATTTGTAACATCTCCAAATGTCCTTCATAAGATGGAAGTAAGGCTATCTTTGATAAAGTTCCAAACCCTAGCAATAAAAAATGAAGGCAAATGCATTACCTAAACCAATAAACATATTTCAAGAGATGGAACATAATGATGAAAATTAGTGTGTTTGTTATTATTGAGATGGGATCCTTTATCCTAGTGCTTGCACAAGGCTGGAGAAAGGTTCCCATCTCAACATTACCAAATAGAAAATAGGCATGATGATTTGAGTCCCCTTCAACTTGAAAGCCCTCAAGCATAAAGAATTGGTTATTTAGTGTATTTGCATTTTTTTAATCATTGTATTAATGTTTTAGCATATTTATTGTTGATGTAGGAATATATATAATTAAAAGACCATTGTTTATTGTATTTTGTTAGTGTAATGATATACAGAAGTTTAATGAAATAAATAAAATTATAATTTCATAATTCTTTATTGTTTCCTTTCTCATATATTTATTTATTTTACTTTTAATGTGCTATTATTTACATTTGCAACGTTCTTCATTTAGATAGCTTTTTATTTTTTACTAGATAATCATTTCAATGTATAATAAGTTAAAATTGTTGCTCCCTTTCTCTTTAACAATCCAACTTTCAAAATTTTCAATATATTGATTTATTCTATGTATAAGTGTGTAAAGAACAAATATTTCTATGTGTTATAAAAAAAATAAACCACATCAGTTTCTTTATAAGAATCAACACCTTTATGTTGTGACATTTGCTTATTATAATGACTAATGTATTAAACTATATTTCTTATATTCATATATTTATTGTTTTGCTATAAAAAACTATGAAAACATAATGGTTATTTGTACTAAATCAAGGTTGGAGTATTTAAGATGACAGTTATTTGTTAATCAATATGTTATATTTAATCATTAATATTTTTACCTCAAATGTTAGATAATCCACATCACTTTTAGTATATAACTAACATGGAATATCCAATGACATCATTTTACTCTTTAAATAATTTATGAAAATAAGGGTGTGGATTAAAAGAGATAGTAATCTTTGACTTGACACTAAAGAATAGAGTGCAAAGTTCTTCAACTTCTTAAGATTTATTATACCCTAAGAAGATCTTCTTACTAAAGTTCATCAAAGCTCATGTTTAAATTTTCATTTGTCCCTCAATTCATTGAAGTCTTTTTCACTATGTTGATGTGCATTTGCAATACTTATTTTTCTTCTAAACATAAGGAAGAACCATATAATGTTGTGATTAGATACCTTTATTATTGTTTGGATTTTGTGTTTGATTTATTTTTCTAGAGTTTTGGGTGGACTAGATGTTGATATATGTTTAGTAACTTTATTAAAATTCTTATATTGTTCACATTTTGTATATTCTTTGATATGTGGAGTTCTTGTGCATTTGTTATATTTCTGCTTTAGATTAGATAGTCATGAACCATGGATGGATGTTTTCCCATATTTTGATTCCCTAAATGTGCTAAAAGAGTTAATAGATTTCTTAGATTTCTTATAGGCAAAGAGAAGGAGGGAGAAACTAGTAATGAGCTTATTAGGTGTCCTTATAAGGAATGTGTTTATTTTAGGATACTTAATCCAATAGGCATAAAAGAATGTCTATATTTTAAAGGCATTGACCAAGGTTATACACAATAGATATATCATAGAGAAGGTGAGTTGTCTAGTTTATCTCATGCCTATTATGCATAGTAATAGGGTTACTTTAGCAACTCAAGTTATACATGTGAGTAGTTCCAAAGATAAAAATCCTATCTATGCCAATATATTATATTACAGGGTCATTAAAGATATTTGGGAACTTAATTATGTTATATTAAAGGCACCTATATTTTGATATAAATAGGTTGAAAATAAAAATAGCATCTAAGTCAATAAGTTAGAATCCATAGTGGTGGATCTTAATACTGCTACAAAATTGTGATTTTCTTATAGTCAATCAATGTTGATTATAGTTAAAATTGATGTCTATAAAAATATAATAGCATCTTTTAAATTATAGTGAAATGTAAGATGAGATTATCTATAATAACCAATAACTATAGTTGCGTGATGATATTTTTAACATTTGTAGGAAAACATAGTACAATGGTTGAATTAAAAATTAATGTATAAAGTTAATAGGAATAGAGCCTAAAATTTCATTAGAAATTACAATGACAATTATTTATATAATTGTTATCTAAAAAGGTAGTTCAAAGGTCAGCTAAAAAGACATTTCACATTTACATGTCAATTTTTTATAAACTAACATGAAAAGATAATAAAAAGTCTCCTTGGGCAATGCAACTACTACTTATTTGAAAATCATGCATGTATTAGACGTTGATTTTATGTTAATAGTTGACCTCTTTAGTCTTTTCAATTTTCCATATATCCTATTTTTCCTATCATTTGAAAGTATATCAATGATGTCTTAGTTTACATTGTCTAATTTAAGTATTTTCCATTTTTTGAAAAAGGAGAAAACAAGTACCTCTACATTTTAGCTAACACATTTCCTTTCATTATTGAATCTAATTATTGCTACTTTGTCCATTATCATCTAAATGTATCAAATAAAATGGAAAGGGAACTATTTTCCTCCTCCTTGAACACACTAGAATTAAACAATTAAGCTTAAGGTATTGCCTACATCTATGATTTACTAGATTTGAAGTAATATTGGATGATGGTTACAAGAATTAACACTGCATTTAGGAACGAGACAAGAAGGCCAAAGACCTTTTTTATTTCCCTCTTTATGTAATATAATTCTAAATTTACATTTCTCTAATTTATACATTTAAAATTCAAATACAAGCAACCTATAATATTTATATAATCTCCATATAAGTATAAAAATACACATAATTTAGTCAATACATTATAACAATTAGGGCAAGTATAATCCCATTTTTTATTTCCTATATTAATTTTCATATAATAGTTAAGTTAAAGAAATTAAAAATATTACAAAGTATTTTAAACATTTAAATTATTAAAAAATCTTCTTATATAATATATACATGCATCATTTATATGAATAAAATTGTAATAATAAATATGTGAAGCTCTATATAATATTGTATTGTATTCTAAATTTGCTTTGGATTAAACCTTACGTCACACCTTACCTTGTAGTAAAAAAATATTAAAAATAGTTAAAAAAATTCTCATATAATAGTTAAATTAAAGAAATTAAAAATATCACAAAGTATTTTAAATAGTTAAATTATTAAAAAGTCTATATATATAATATATACATCTATCATTTATATTAATAAAATTATAATATTAAATATATAAAGCTATGCGAGATAAATTATATTAATATTGTATTGTATCCTAAACTTGCTCTGGATTAAACCTTGCCTCACATCTTATCTCATAGAGTAAATTTTCCTATCATATCCATACCTCATTTGGACAAAATTTACGGAATATCTCTCCCGAAAATTTATCTTCCCTATTCTTCACTTAACGAGCCAATCATTAACCGGTAGCTTGCCATTATGCCGATCCGGCAACCCATGTTGGTCCAATTGGCCCAAGAAACCTTATATTTATCGATTAGTATGTGCAACCTCACTTCCTTATAGTCTCCGCACCTTCGTATCCCAAATTTAATATTCTGGTGAAGTTTCTAATCACTATTATCGTCAACATGACATGCCCAAACCTATCTTATCACATCACACGCACTCTTTGTGAGTCGTAAATTCTATTTCACAAATTAAAAAAAATCAGCCATTACAGTTTTACGTATAGATTGATACGATATCTTAAAAAAGGCGGAAGAAATTTATAATCCACCATTGGTGATAATACACTTATATATCACTAAAATAAAGGATCTGAATCAGAATTAGTAATTAGTTCATTGTTTTTTTTTAAAAAAAAATCTTTTGTAGGAATATAAATATAAATTATTAAAATGATAAAAAAATTATTAATATATTATATTAAATGTAATGAGTTTAATAGAAAATAAATCCTTATTTTTTAATACGAAAATTATTTTTCTTCATTGCCATAACTCTAGAGATCATTTATTTTTTAATTATAAAATATAAAATACATAATACACTTTCATTTGTATATAAAAAACAAGATTTTCTAATGAAAATTATTTTTCCAAAAATAAACTGAGCTTTAAGAATATGACGTTCAAAAGTCATTTTATCACTACAAGTACTCGGGTAGATTAGCACGTCGTTTTCATTGTGCAACCAAATTTAATTGCTTCTTGCTGACATCCTTTAACTTCGATTCAAGGAAGCTCTTGTCACCCTTCTCTCTCCCCAGGCATAGAAACTTAGTCATTGCATTTAGGAACCCTTCAAAGAAAGTGAAGGAAAAAAAAATTAAACTTATTCACCCAAAAAAAAATTAAATTTATCATGTGGAAAATAGAAAAAAAAAAATCCCCAATGTACATAGTAATAATGAACTTTGTAAATACAGTAAAATGTATGATGTGAAAAATGTAATGAACTTCAACTTATTCGCATAGAGGACGAGCAACCATCTTAATTTGTTCCTTGCCTTTTTACTTAGTTCATAAGTAAGGTGTGGACTTTCTAGTTTATATAAAATATTGGCAAAGATTATTTAATTGTAAGCAGGAAGTTAACCTCTTTTCAAGTTATATAAGTGGATTAGTTGCCTCTCGTGCGCATGTCTTTGAATTCATATTTCACAGTGACACTTGCCAATTTGGATCCAGGAATTGAATAATGAGCAGTCCTACATTAGAGGAGAGATTTTCCACATTAGAGTATGCAAAATCACCTGCATTAGAAAGTCTTATATATAAATTTTCAGTGCCCAAATTACGAAGGGTTTTGCCTAATGTGCGAGATCGCCAAAAATTCGCCAGATATTACTCTCCCAGGATGATTTCACTTGGTCCCATCCATCATCAATTGCAACTAGGCCAAAAGCGCAAGCTTTTCTGGACGAGGATGTATCTTCTTGATAGAAAGTTGGAAACCAGGGAAATACATTCTAGGATTGCATCCGAAGTCCATGGCTTGAGAAGTCGTTTCACCAATGACGCCGTTGGAGGGTACAATGACGAGGATCTGACTTGGATGTTGTTTATCGATGGTTGTTCAGTACTTTATATCTTGAGTAATGCTGAAACTGACCTTCAAACAAAACTGGATCTTAGGGGTGACGAGCTGCTTCTTGTGATGATGGATTTGCTCTTGTTGGAGAACCAACTTCCTTTCGAACTGCTTCTTTCGTTATGGGGCGGGCAGGATGAGCAGGGCCTAAAACAAGCAATGGTCAAATTTTTTCTATCAAATCGACATCAATTTGAAGTGGGCCAAGGGCAAGAGAGCAGCACAATCATGAGCAATTTAGGCGGTAACTGGGTACACCTCAAACTATCTCATATGCTCGCTCTTCTGCATAAAATCCTCTTGGTGCCTGATGAACAAAGCTCAAACCATGGTATCTCGGTTCCTCTGCAAGAAAGTCATGGGGAGGCCATCCAGGAGTGCCCAATATATAGGAGTATCCTTGAACTCAAAGCAGCAGGGTTTCGAGTGACGAGAAACGTGGAAGCTCGGTGCCTGACAGATATCAAATTCGTCCGCGGAACCGTCAATGCGGAATTGCAGATTCCCAGGCTTATTGTTACCGAGGAAATGGCTCAGATTTTTTTGAATGTGATAGCTTATGAAATGTGCCCAGATTATCAAAATGATCATGGGATTAATTCATACTTAAATTTCCTCGACTCTCTCATTCACAGCACAGATGACGTGAAGGAGCTGAGGGAAGTTGGAGTGCTCCGCAATGCCTACGGAAGTGATCAAGAACTGCTGTCTCTCTTTAAAACCATCTGTACTGACTTGGTGCCA
The DNA here is from genome assembly GCA_020226215.1 of Sindora glabra. Taxonomy (NCBI): domain Eukaryota; kingdom Viridiplantae; phylum Streptophyta; class Magnoliopsida; order Fabales; family Fabaceae; genus Sindora; species Sindora glabra. The sequence continues at coordinate 95,514,850 of CM035226.1, forward strand.
ATGTCTTCTTTAACAACACAAAAGTACAGGTATGTCAGATATGAAATGGAAAGGTTTTACGGAGAGACGAGAGGCAGGAACAAATACAGGACTTGGATTGTTGAGGCATATGATATTTATTTCCATTCTCCTTGGACCATTCTTGCCTTTCTAGGCGCATTACTGGGGCTTTTTCTCACTGCTGTCCAGACATGGTATGCTGTGTATCATAAGTAGATCAATACTTATGTCCACTGGTTTGCCTTCTACAGTATACTTGGTGTGTTTAATTGTTCCAAGCTTTGTTTCCGTTGCTTTTAAAGTATATTTGGTGTGATTGTGATTGTGAGAGTTTATCTTGCCTCTTGAAGAGGACTTGGCGATTTGTAATTTATATATATTGCGTGAAATTGTTGTACTAAATTTCAAGTTGTTTTTCTGTCATATAATATTTGTTTGCATTTTGGCTCAAATCTAAATTTGTAAAATAAAAAATTTCTTATTTATATCTTTATTTTATATAAGTTTGGATGTTGATTTAGATAAAAAAAAATTTAATCAACTTATTTCATATTGGATTCAAGTTAAATTAGATTTTAATTTATAAATACTTTGTATTATATAAGATTTTATTTTGGAAGTGAGAGTTTTCCTACTTCGGAATTCATTTTTTGGGTGTTGAGATGTGATTCAAGAGTGATTAAATACTTTGAATTTATTCTTTTTTTATTTTTTTTAGTAAATTTTTTTATCATTTTCGTTTGGAGGATGTTTAAAAAGCAAATCACATTAAATATTTGTATCTGCTATTTTTAATTTTAATCCTTCTCCATTCTAACTTTTCCTTACAAAATTGAATTAACTCTCAATATTTCAATGGCACTTGATTTACTGCCAAAAAAAAAAAGTAGCCATGTGAACATCATAATTAATGCTTCCGCATTTATTTTCAGATAAAATATTTTCTATTAGAAAATCTTATTTTCTTGAATGTATAAATATTTGAGTGATGTGATTTTTATATTTTGATAACAAAGTTATCGTAGGTATTATGATAGTGGAAAAATAACTTTTTTAAAAATAAAAAATATTATTTTATCACCCTTTATATTTAAATTAATATTGAATAAATAGATTTTTTATAATTTTAATAATTTATAACTATATTCTAAAAAGGTTTTTCACCCAAACAGGCTGAATCTAAGAATTAAGCCATACACCATGTACTCTTGCAGCTATCAGTTGATGTACAAAAGAGGAAGAACCGGAACTTTATTAATTAATAATTCAGATAAATGATTTATTATCACGTCCTATTAAAATATAAAACTTTTAAAATTTTACATGCGGGATATACATACATTTTCATAACCTTTTTGCTGTTGCAAGTTCTTGTGATTGATTTTGGTTGTCCTTCCTCTTATGTAAATTCTTGGAAAAGAGTAATGAGTTAGTAAATTTTGTGAATATAAACATCTCATTAAAAATGTGTCCAGTCTCTGAGATGTTTTAAGTGAGATAATGATCAGTGATATATCATATAATTACTTCGTTCTATGATAATGCTCAAAGAGAATTTGGTGTTCCTATTCTTTTACCTGAGCAAAAGAAAAGAGGAGACGTAATATAATCAAATATCCAAAATGTGAAAAATTAAAAATTTTATAAAAGCATAATGCACTTGGATTATCTTCAGGCTCTCACTTAATCGAGCTTTATCTGCTAGTAGCATGTAAAAGAGTCATACGTTTTGTAATTGGCATCAACTTTACGTATAAGGACAAAATTTAGGCAAAGTTCCTTGATTAGTTACCATAAAATTTCTTTATTTAAATTATGATAAGTGTATTAACTACTTTATTAACTATTAATAATTTCAATTCGATAATTACAATGATTAACAATGTTGTAATTGTAAAAGAGCAATTAATACGCATGTCATAATTTAAATGGAGAACCTTGTAGTAAACACTTGAGAAACTTTAAGTTTTTTGCTTAAGTGTTTGCATGTGTTGTTTATTTGTAGAATTATTTCACTTTTTCTCTACGTTTAAATTCTGTTGTTCTTTATAAATTATAGCTTCTTATTTGTTGGATTGTTTAATCTATTATTATTTATATATGTATAATTGTATAAGAAAAATATTTAGGTTTATAAAGTTTTTGCATGAGCTATTATTGTATCTGTTGTTATTCGTTAAATTGCTTTTTTAAAGTCTTTTTGTATCTTTTGCTATTGTTGTTCATATTTGTATAATTGTATAAGAAAAATATAATTATTCAATGCAAAAAAAATTAATGATATCGACTTGTAACATTATATAGTTTTTGCTTGCAATGTATTTTTAAATAAAATATCTTAGTTTATGATTTCGATATTTTTATTAAAAACCAATGTCTAAACCTTTATAATTGAATGACATTGTTTTACTATTTACATCAATTTTTCTTAAAAAGTGACATTTAATATTAAAATAGTTCAAATCACAAGGCTTGAGATAAAATTAAAAAAATTGAAGTTATGACACCATTTACAAATTTTATTAAGATCTTTCAACCTTAAAATAATTATTTTTCTACCAAGATATGGTCACATTTCAACTCTAAAATTATTATCTCTTAGATTTTGTGTTTTGTTCTTGTAACTTAGTCCCTTTTTTTTGAAGTTATGCTTACATACATAATTACTTGATTCTTAGTTTACATAATATGTTGAAATATTTGGATAATGTAGATCCCATTTAAGAGATGCACATTAATAATGAATTAAATATACTTAAACAAAATTATATCCATGATAAATTAGAAGGTAATTTTTCTTTTACTATGATAAATCTTTTCTTTATAGTTGTTGTAACACTTAAATTTTCATTTGGTTACTTTGTTGCTTTGTAGTTTGAAAATGCTTTAGACAAATGCCATTAAACAATGCAAATTATTAGGTATTCCCTGATCCTATATCTAAATTGTATGAAATTAATATAAAGAAAAAAATAAAACTAGTCTATCTTTCATGAATTGCATATGTTGAATTTGAGATTGTGTACTATAATTAAGAATGTCTTCTGCATTGCATTCTATTCAATATGGGGTTTGTATATATTATAAAGTTATAGTATTGTAGTTTTGGGGGGTTTAAAATGTATTTTATATTAGAAGTAGTGTGATTGAAAGTTCCATAAAACACTGTACAAAATGGAAAAGGTGTTAGAAATAGGGTTTTCTTTTTGAAAGGAAGACAGAATGTAATAAAATGTTGATTATGTGAATTAGTAAAGTGGTATATCAACATTCCACATTAATTAATAAAATAACCTAACATTGAATTAAAATTTTTAATGATGGCTATAAATGTAAAATCGACATCATTAAATGTGATAAGTTACCAAGTAGTGTAATCTACAAGAAGTAACAATGATTTATTTGTTAGAAGAGCAATGTAATATTATCTTTCTACAATGGTTTTATAATTGATGTTATAAAATGTTTATTACAATACTTGATAAACTGATAATTCAAAACTAACATCTAATCCCCTAAATAGTCAACATAAATATATGATTCTTAAGTAGCAAATGATTCTCTTTCCAACAAGATATACTTTCCTTCCAATATGAAGATGATTCTTTTTAATTTTGTATTTTTTTCAATAATTATTTTTGCACGAATAAATCTTTGTTAGCCCATTACTAAATCTATGGGGTTGAGCACTTACTTTAAAAAAACATAGGATTTAAAAGTAAGAATTTATTTAGTTTTTATTTTGTTCTAATAACTTAGTTTTTGATTTCATAATCTACCATATTTTGTTCCATTTCATTTTGACACAACTTTTTCAAGTTTGTACAGGTGAAAATTTTGATTTCATTTATCTTCTTTATCATTTGGATATATTATCTACTATCTATTTAAATGAAATATTTACCATTATTTTCTCAAAATGTAATGAATGCTTATCACATTTGCAAGGACTAGATCCAACTATGCTTTTCTAGGTAGTACGAACCTCACATATTGAGCGATAAGCATTAAGAAAGTATTTAGTGCATCACCCATATATAATTGGGGTATTTGGTATAACTTCTTACAGTTTTCAAACTTTTATCACAAGATTTATTCTTTAAATTGTTTTCATTGGGATTCTATAACTTTATATAAGATATTGTCTTTTATTTCTCAGTATGGTGTTCTGAAAGGCTGAATATAAAGGGAATAGGGAGGATTTGGGAAGAGGAATAGGCAAAAAAGTTTAGGGTTAGGAGGGAAGAATTAAGGTAGGGGGAATGGAGTAAAAGGAGTGAAGTAAAGCTAGTTGGAGGGCAAAATATACCACATCAATTATTAATATAACCCAAAGTGGTATATCTAAATGTCACAACGGTTATTTATAAACAAACAGTGTTGAATGTTACTTTTCACATCTCTAGCACACACCACAAGAAAAAAAGTATATTTTGTGGTAGTTCCAAATTGCATTTTGTGGTGGTTTCCACCGCCTCTAGTGCATTTGATGATAATTCTCCTAACTGCTAAAAAACCTGCTGCTGTCTTTGTCTAGTGATAGTTCTTGGTAACCATTGTAATCCTGCATTGAGGACATTGGCAACGGTTTTAAACTACCACTATGTTTTTAGAATTTCTTTTTAAAATAAAATTGTTGCGATTGGAAACCATCGTTGAACTTAACAATTAATTTTTAAAAAAAAATAGTGGCTGCAACATACCTATTAAGGCTTTTTTTTATAATTTTCACATATCAAATAGCGAAAAATTATCTTTTAAACCAAAAATCAAGCTAACAAAACTACAAACATAAAGCAAATTATATGTAGAGAAACAACAATTATTGACATAAAAGGAGTGCTAACAAAAGAAATGCAGAACAAAGCATGACACAATTTCGTTTGTTTTGAAAAAAAAAAGTAAAAGTAATCAAACTAGTAAATTGAAGATGAAATGATGTCCAAATCAACTAGAAAATATAGAACACTTCTAATGATCCCAAATCCAAAGTCAAAAATTACGAAAAATTTCAGATCAACTATATATAAAGCAATTGTATTAATCAACTCACTAGACATAAAACTTTTGGCTCTACATTAATCACATATGCTTCATTCCTGATATAACTGAAAAAACCTTCGAGTCAATCTTAGGAGCTTCCTTATCTCTGTATATATAGCTATTGTTTCTTTTGATCCATACCAAGAACTAAAAACAAGCTTGAGTCTATCTTGGAAAGCTTCTTTGTTTCTGTATATAAAGGCAAAGAGGATTGCATTAAATATAAGGCAGTTTCCTCATAACCCATTTATATACACGTTAAAAACAAGAAATTTACTGCTAGGTAATATAATCTATTGTTTCAATAGAAAGACAAGGTTTGGATGGCTTACCACAGTGAACAATCCCTAATGCCACCATCTCCAAGTTCTCTAGCAGAAAGCAGAAAGCAGCAAAATCAATTATCGTTAAATAGTGTGGGTTTGTAATTGATATGGGATATAAACATAGCATGACAAATATATAGCAAGCTCATACAAACAAATTAAAACATAGGAGCTAAATATAAGACAAGAATGTAATAGTAAATACTTTAGTTGGGTGTTTATACAAAACCCAAACACTTTAAAGAGGATCTATATCCCTAACACATGTTCATGCACAATATGACATCATGACATGTCTTGGACATATTTTCATATACCTATTTAAGTTCATGTTCAAATACCTATTAATAGAAAAAAAATTGCATTTCACCTAAGCAAACCACAAAATAGAGGTATTAACATTTTGATAAATTATGGCTTCATTGATTCCTATATTGCACTAGATAACACACATACAACAAACATGCTAGTCAAGGGATAAGTTCCACACCTTATTTACACGTACTGGTTTCCCACAGAGCTTAATCATATTAAGCACCTCCTAAAAAGCCATAAGCAAAGAAACAATATAATGACTATTCAAATGTTGGATAGCAGCTAAAGCTAGCCTAGGCAGCTCAAAAGGCTTTATAATAAGTAATTTACAAGCCATTGTTTTCTTCCAACTATTTATTTTCAAAAAATTTACTAAAAATAGCAAACAAAAACTCACAATTTTTTCCAATTTGAATTGAAAAGTAAGTTCAAAATGTGAATCAAACAACCTCACAAGTCTTAACATAAAGGCCCTTTGAAAATACATGAGCTGTGATTCTTAGCATGAATAATGATAGCAACAATGTCTTGATAATTTATAGGTGAAATTCGCATGTCAAGTCTCAACAATCAACATATCATATAAGGTCACTAGTTCTCTTTATCTTTTAGTTTTTTTTTTTTTAATCTTGTCTTGTACACAACACAAAGTAAAAATCAATGGGAAGAATCTCATGATTCAAGATAAAGATCACAACTTTCCTTCTAATGCATCTTTGAATATAAAAATGATAGGGCATTTTTCCTCTAGAACTTTTTAAGACATAATGCATAGGACACGAAACAAGTTTTACATTTGACATGTTATGAGTTGAGATGATACTTATCTCAAACAAATGTTATTTTCTTCTCAGTTAAGACATTTATGCCTTTATCCATGATTTACAATTCTGTCCAAGCTTACTATTTTGGTTTCTCTTGTTAATTGGTCGCAATCTTATGTACCTACGATGTTAAAATCATATCATTAAAAAAAAATTTGTTCTCTCTCTGAATAACGGCTCTGATTAAACTTAAAAAGTAAGAAGCATTACCTATTGGAACCATATTTTGCTATAAGGTTCAAAGTCCTTAACCAATTAGAACCATACATTCCTGTAGTGGATGTTATATTAATTACATAGGTTTAAATTATAATTGTAACTTTTAATAAAATTGATGACTAAGTGTATTTAAGCCTTTAATTTTATAAAACGATAATTGACTTTTTCTTGCAATAAGGCCAATCCTAAGGTAGACTAGTGCAGATTGGATGGATGAACATCACCATCAGCGAAAATTAGCAATAAAAGAACAACCTGTTAAGATTCAAAACAATAATACAAGTTATGTACGTTGCACTAGTGACTGAGGTTATCTCATGTCCAAGCACATAGAAAAAGACAAATTCAGTTCTATCAAGCCGGATTCATCTTCTACTATATTTTTGGTAAATATTGATGCATGAAAACCTGTTACTCCTTCAAAGACTATGTTTCTCTGTTTCTAGCCCAACATTTACTTTACTGGGATTTAGCACTGCCTCAAACTCTCAGAAATCTCATCGTGTCTAAGCTTTTCCTTTCTGAGCAATGCCATGTTTATTTAACCTCACTAAGCATGCATATCAAGTTTTGTTACTTCCTCCTCCAAGTTTCCAGTTTGGAGCATTATATTAACCTCAAATTATAGAGATTATACATATTCTGTAACTTATTCCTTTCTTTTTCTTTTTTATTCATAGCTAAGAAAATTAATGATAACAAGTCAGTTGTAAATGACTGCACAAAATTTGCAACGAACCAACCTATAAACAAAATAAAGAGCTGAGTAGGATATTTCTATAACTAAGCTAGAGGCCCAAACAGAAGGATCATATATAACTTTACAACCACTAAAACTGCTCAACAGCCCTCATGTTAATACCTTTGGCACCTTAAGACCAGTATTGCTGTTGTGTCTGAATAAATTGTTGCAGCAACGCAACAATATTGCAAGCAGATGGAGCAACCCCCTTATGTGTTCTAGGATTGTTCTAAGTAAAATACAAGAAAAGTTCACCAACACCATATAGAACCAATTCCTAATCAGTAATTTCATCGAACATGTCATGATCAGTTGAAATCCAAGCAACTAGGCATACAAAAATGGCTACCCAGAGATGGAACTATCGAGCATCCATGAATAACAACATTCAAATAGCCCAAAAACTTAATTTGAACAGTTCTTGCAGTAAATATAAAGAAGTCTAGCTCTGGCTTTTTTCCTGCACCAATGCTATGAGCTCATGCACTTCCACTATGACTTTGAACTTACAACAGAAAGCCATGATATACAAACAATGGATATAGGGTTCAAAGCTCAAGAAAACAAAATCCCTAATGCAAAATTCATAGAACAACAAAAATATATACCAGTTGGGCTTCAGCTTGCGATTGGTAATACAGAGCACAAGTTATCACCCACCCAATTGATGGAGAATGCAAAGGTAAGAAATTAAACAAAAAATAATTAAAGTAGAAACACGTGATACAACGACCATTCGAGAATGGAAAAGTAAAATACCTATAAGGCTTCAGTTGCCATTGGAAATACAAAGCACAACCGAGACTGAATATTTTGAGATCAAATTCCAAAGATTGGACGTTGAGGGAAATACAAATGCGGTTTTGACGTTAGCTTCCTGCAGTGTGTAAACTCCAGATGCGGTTCACTAATAAGAGCTTCAATATTTTGACATGAACGAAGGAACGAGTGCGGTTTATTTAACCGCATCAAGCTATTGATTTAGATATGATTCTGTTCAACCACTCCAATCCAAGCAATGCTATCCAATGCATTTTTTTTAGTGATAAAATACTATTGATTTAGATGCGGTTTTACACAACCGCTCCAATCCAGGCAACGTTTTGGAGCGATAGGATATTACGTCGAATTTCATATATCATAGCCAACGTTGTTGTAATTTTTTACAACTATTTTGCAACCAGCCTGAAATTTTATTTACAATGATGTTCCATTAAATCTTAATCATAAACCAATGTCTAATAAGGCTAGAAATTTTTGGACTGCCCAATAGTAACCATTCGTCCGAATCTGAATTTGGAGCAGGGCCGGTCAGTTTTTAGCTATTGATCGGACAGTTTGATCGAAATAATAGGCTTGGGATATAAAACTCAGGCGAGTTCAAGTAGAGCTCCACTATCCACCACATCCTGACTCGAATAGTGAGTTAAGTGTCTCCATTGCAGCAGCAAAAGCTGCCACAACTTGAACATCTGACGGCAAGTTGGAAGAGGGCCGAGGCAGAAGGAACAAATTTTAGCGGACGGTGCTGCTATTATTGGTGGCAAACTCGGTTTGGGGAAAAATGTATTAGTAGCTTATATGTCGTGGGAAGGTTACAATTCTTCTCAGAGTTACCCTTGATACTTAATGCTGTAACATCATGAGCGTGAGCCGCCGTCTCCGGAGTGACAAAGAAGGAGAGTCTGAGAAGTAGTTGGGGCTTGTCTCCACATTAGAGCTTAATGGCTTGGCCATTGCCATTGGATTTCAATAGCTTGGTTGGCAGCTAATTCTAGTTTATTTAAGTGAATGTAAAAAATGGATGCTTTTGGTGGGTTGCATAGAGCGCTGCCTGAAAATAAGGTAGGTATTTAGGAGATTAGGAGAGAGGAAGAGGGAAAGAGAGGGAACAAGAAAGCTAGAGAGAGGGAGTATTTTAATAGTTGTAAGTGATACCCACACAAATAACTCTAGTTTGAAGCCACATCATGAGTTAACCGAGATGCATGGATATTCACAGATTGAAAATATTTTTTAACTGCTAGTAACCACCCAAACCTATCTTCACCCAATATTCTTCGTTTAGGGTGAGTGGTTGCTACAAATTACTCCATTTATTCCTATTTATCTATTACTATTAACTAACTTCATACAAATTAAGAAAATAGTTTAATTTATTTAATATTAATGAACTTTACAAAATTATCCTTTTATGCACAAAATTCAAAATAATTAAAAATAGAGAGAGAAATGTAAAGGAATAAATGCAAGGTAGGTTAATAGTATAGAATAATAAAGTATTTATTAATGAAAAAGACGATAACAATTTGAAAAGAATAATATTTAATGCTTCATTAGTAATTCTAAAGTGAACAAATAAAAAAGAATAAATTTTTTTTTAAAATGTGATAGATAAAAAGAACAGAAAAAGTAATTGATTTTGGGTGTTTATTTGATTGGCATCGATTAGTGGCAATCAAGTTGGAAAAGGACTCTTAACCAGGCCCTAACTGCCCTAATGCCTATTCCTAATGTCTAGTCTTCTAAACATCTAATGTCAATCACTTATTTTAATACATTGTTGCTATTATTTAAATTTTTTGAATCTACCACTGGATTAGCAAGAATGGTAAATCATTTAATATATATATATATATATATGACATTTTAGATACAAATTTAATACACTAGAAATAAAAATATCCAGTATAATATAATAGTAGGCGTCACAGCCAAGGATTCGAAGGTTTTGATATTTATTAGTTACAAAAGGTCATACTATATGCTTGCCCTCACCCCTTTTGCTAATATTTTAAGCTTGGAATGAGAATTCATCCTTTACAAAATTTAAACTGCACCTTGCCTACTAACCAAGTTAAATATAAGTATATGTAAGGACTCACAGATGCCTGCTTGCATTTGTTCATCAGCCGTACAAAGTGCAATTGAATAAGAGAAGACCGAAACTATGGCCAAAGAAAAAAGAAAAAAATAAAAGGGAGACCGAAACTTGATTTTCACAATTCGGGAAGGAGAAATTTAAACTAGTGATGATAATTCATATTTGTGTCATGTCAAAAGTTAAAAATAATGTGATAAGTTAAATTCAATTTGACTTGAATAACAATCATATTGCATCTTCTCAATATGTAAAGAAGTATCAACATATTTAACTTGGTTAATAATCTTAAGTAACAAATTTTATTTTATAAATCCATTTTTCTATTTTTTACTTATTATTTTTTCACTAGAAGCATTTTTAATGATTGATTAAATATTTTATTAAGATTTTATTATCATTTTATTAAAATATAAATTTTATCTTTTTATTATATTTAAATATTTATGAATCAGCTATCATTATTTCTCAAATAATATTTTTAAAATTCTAATATAAATTCCTAAACCAATTGATTTATCAATGCATTTAATTTGGATATTAACCTTAACTTAAATTATTTATTATTTATGTTAATGACTTGTTTATCATTTAGATCCATATAAATTTAATCCAAACCTGTTAAGATATCTTTAAAAATTATCACTCCTAATTAAAATACATATCCTGAACATCATGAAAATAAAATTAAAATTAGGTTGTATGAACAAAAACTTGCTTGCTTTGATATCATTAATTTACTCCCTCTAATTTTTAATTTTTATAATTAAAGGAATAATAAATTATTTAATATGTATAAAATCTTGAATTAAAATCGAAAATTTAAAGAAAAAAGCCCTAAAATTGATAAAATCAATTGTTACTGCAAAATTATAAACGCGGCACTCCCCTTGAACCTTTTATTGAAACAAATAACTTGTCGCTGTCTAGAAGAATATCTAAATTAACGAAGGAAAGAAAATGGCCTATCTTATCATGTGGAGTAACACCTATTACGTTTACAAAAAGCTGACTACCAAATGACAAAATAAGGCTTCATTCATTGGACAATTTAGGTTCAGAAATAATTTCCAATATGCCCTAACATTTATCACCGTATGCTATAACGTTGCCCATATCGGCCTTTATTAGTGAAATTTTAGTAGCGGTTACAAATTAGGACGATATTGGGTTTCAAATTTCAACCCTATATATTTCTGGCTAAAATTAGAGAATATGTGAGACTTTGTAGCAATGACTTGTGCATTTGTACATAAAAGTTGATGCATGTCAATTACAAAATGTATGACTCTTTTACGGGCTACTAGCAGATAAAGCCCGATGGAGTAAAAGCCTTGATTATGTTGAAGATAATCCAAATGCATTATGCTTTTATGAAAGGCTTATTTACGCTTCTTTTGTATTTGATTATTATCAGACAATTATGTCTCCTTTTTTTCTTTTAATTTGTTCATACTAAAAGAATAGGAGGGATCAGCATTTGCAATTCTCCTTAGTAACATCTTAGGGACTAGACACAATTTTCATAAGATGTTAGTATTCACAAAGTTATTAGCTCATTACTCATTTTTACGAATTTATACATAAGACGAAAGACAACAAAATCAATTAATCAAAAGAACTTGCAACTGCGAAAAGGTTTTGAAAGTGTGTGTATCCGCATGTAAAAGTTTGAAAGCTTTATATTTTAATAGGACGTGATAATAAATAATTTATCTGAATTATTAATTAATAAAGTTCAAGTTCTTCATCTTATGCACATCAATTGATAGTTGTAAGAGCACATGATACATGGCTTAACTCTTAAATTGAGCTTGTTTGGATGGTAAATTCTTATCAGTTTTAAAGTATTAAAATGAAAAAAATTATTATCATTCAATATTAAATGTAAAATGTACACCGAAAAAATAATTAATGTTCTCTACCGTAAAGAGATCATTATTTTTCCTCACTATCCTATAACCAGTACTAAATGTTTAGTTTACTATGTTTGTCATGCTTTTCCTTTATTGGTTTGTATCTTTTAGAATGAAGGAAACGCAAGCATCTTAATTTGTTCCTTACTTGCATGCTTTTTTCAGTTAGCTCACGAGTAAAGTATGGATTTTGCGTAGAAACATTGGCAAAGATCCTTTAATTGTAAGTAGGAAGTTTAGCTCTTTTGAATATATGTTGATTAATAGCCTTTCATATGCTGCATGTCTTTGAATTCATATTTCATAGACACATTTGACAGTCCACAACTAACATTGAATAATGTTCGATTTGGAGTCTCTAGGAAAAAGGGTGTTTAAAAAAGTGTTGAGACCTCCATTAGAAGAGAGACTTAGCGATTTAGAGAATGCAATAGGAACAACTGCTAAGACCTGACCCAATATACAAAGGGTTGCAGCTAGGCGAAGCGTACAAGCTTTTATGGGCAAAAAGGTATCTTGCAGAAAGACGGTTGCAACATAGAGAAGCATATGATGGCTTTAAGTCCGTCGTCAATTTCTCCAGACGTGATTTCCCCAGTGATGCCATTGCGGAGTACGATGACGAGCAACTTGGTTGGATGCTGTTTATTGATGGATGGTCAGTACTTTATATCTTGAGTAATACTAAAAATGACCTTGCAGAAAAGCTGAAACTCAAGGGTGATGAGCTGCTTCTTGTGATGATGGATCTGCTTTTGTTGGAGAATCAGCTTCTTTACATACTGCTTCTTACCTTATGGGGCGGCGAGGAAGATGAACACATCCTAAAAACACTTGTGATCAAATTTTTTATGCCAAATCGACATCAATTTCAAGTGAGCGAAACGCAGGAGAGCAGCATAATCATGAGCAGTTTAAGGGACGAGTGGGATCATCTCGAATTTTCTCATATGCTTGGTCTTCTGCGTAGAATCCTCTTAGTGCCTGATGACCAGAGCTCAAACCATGATATTTCGATTCCTATACAAAAAGGCCATTTGGAGGACATCCAAGAGTGCCCGACATACAGGAGTATTCATGAGCTCAAAGCAGCAGGAATTCGAGTGACGAGAAACATCCAACCACGGTGCCTGACAGATATCAAATTCGTTCCCAAAACCGTCAATGTCGAGTTGCAGATTCCTAGGCTTATTGTTACTGAGGAAATGGCTCAGATATTTTTGAACGTGATAGCTTATGAGATGTGCCCAGATTTTCGAAATGAGCATGACATTATTTCATACTTAATTTTTCTGGACTCTCTGATTCACAACACAGATGACGTGAGGGAGTTGAGGGAAGCTGGAGTGCTACGCAATGCCTACGGGAGTGACCAAGAACTGATGTCTCTCTTTAAAACCATCTAGTGCTGACATTGTGCCATATGTCTTCTTTAACAAGCCGAAAGTATAGGTCTATCAGATATGAAATGGAAAGGTTTTACCGAGAGATGAAGAGCTGGAACAAATACAGGGCTTGGATTATTGAGGCATATGATATTTATTTCCATTCTCCTTGGACCATTCTTGCCTTACTGGGTGCATTACTGGGGCTTCTTCTCACCGCTATCCAGACATGGTATGCTGTCCATCAAAAATAGATCAATATTTATGTCTACGCGCTGTTTGCTTTCTAATGGTATATTTGGTGTCTTTGTTCGTACCAAGTTTTGTTTCCATTGCTTTTACAGTATATTTGGTGTGATTGTGAGAGTTTATCCTGCTCCTTGAACAGGACTTGCTGATATGTAATTTATATATATTGCGTGAAATTATTGTACTAAATTTCAAGTTGTTTTTCTGTCGCACAATATACGTTTGCACGTTGGCTCAAATCTAAATTTGTAAAATAAAAAATTTCTTATTTATATCTTCATTGTATATAATTTTGGACTTTGATTTAGATAAGGAATTTAAGTCAAATTAGATATATCTTCTTATTAATATTGGAGTCAAGTTGATCGGGCTTATCATCTAAGCATTTCAATCAATAAATACTATGTATCGTATAAGATTTTATTTTGGAAGTGAGAGTTTGTTTTCCTACTTTGGAGTATTTTGGGTGTTGAAATGTAATTTTAGAGTGGTTAAATACTTTTGTTTTCTATTTTTTATTTTTTAATAAATTTGTTTATCATTTTCTCAATGAGGATGTTAAAAAGAAAATCATATTAAATATTTGTATCTTGTACTGTTTTTTGTTTTAATCCTTCTCCATCTGATCCATTTTTCCCCAATAAAATTGAACTAACTCTCAATATTTCAATGGCACTTGACTTACTGGGAAAAAAAACGTCAAGTAAACAATATAATTAACGTGTCCGGCATTTATTTTTTTGTCAGATATTTTCTATTAGAAAATCTCATACATGCATATATATATATATGAGTGATGTCACTTTCATAAAAATAATACTTAATATTAAGATAATAAAAATTAATAACCTTTTACTTTAAAATAGAGAATATTATTTTACACTACATACTTCATATTTAAATCAATATTGAATAAACATAATTTTTTATCATTTTAATAATTTCCAATTATATTCTAACAAAGTTTTCCACCAAGCTGAATCGAAGAATTAAGCCATATACCATGTACTCTTGCAGCTATCAATCGATGTACAAAAGAGGAAAGAACTTGAATTTTATTAATTAGTAATTCAAATAAGTGATTTATTATCACGTCTTATTAAAATATGAAACTTTTAAACTTTTTACATGCAGATATACATACGTTTTCAAAACCTTTTTGCAGTTGCAAGCTCCTTTGATAGAATTCGGTTGTCCTTCCTCTTACCTATGCGAATTCGGTTGTCCTTCCTCTTACCTATGCAAATTCGTAAAAATGAGTAATGATCTAATAAACTTTGTGAATATAAACTTATTAAAAAAGTGTCCGATCTCTGAGATAATGATGAGTGATATATCATAAAATTACTTCGTTCTATGATAATGTTTAGTGTGAAAAACAAACATTAATTGGTGAAAATAAGGATTTTATAAAAGCATAATATTTCTCTCGGAGTATCTTCGGGCTTTCTCCAGCTTTATTGCTCGTAGCATGTAAAAGAGTCATACATTTTGCAATTGACATGTCAACTTTGCATTCAAATGCACAAGTCATTACTACAAAGTCTCGTATATTCTATAATAAAAAAATACTATATATACTAAAAATAAAATTTTAAATTAAGCTTTGAATCTTTATATTTATTCGATTGAAATTTATCAATTTATTTCATTATTATATATTTAATAACAATTTTTTATTTATATTTAAAATTAATTTTGAATCCCATTTTTAATATATGAACAATTGCTGTTAAGTAATTTAAGCCAGAAAAAGGGTTGAAATTTGAAACATAATATCATCTTAATTTGTAGCCATGACCAAAATTTTGCTATTAAAGGTCGTCACGTACAAGGCCATAGCTTAGTGATATATTTTAGGACATATTGAAAATTATCTCTTTGCAAAAAAATATTCTTATTGTAATTGTAGTTGCCATTATTCCATATAATAATATAGGCCACTTTCTTTCCATAGTTAATCATTCGTTTAGATATTATTTTGGATGGCGAAAATGTTATTTGTTTCAATAGAAAGTTCGTGGGGAGTGTCCCGCGTTTATAACTGCCGTTACACTTGATTTTGTTATTTTAAGGCTTTTCTTCTTTAGATTTTGGGTTCAAATTTAGCATTTAATATATATATATATATATACTATATATATATATAGTTACTCTTATTATTTAAAAAAATTGAGGGAGTAAATTAAACGTTCTAAAGAAAACGATTTTTTTTCCATATATACAACCTATAATTTAAGGGAAATTTGACATTTGCCCTACTATTTTATTTCCCATGATGAAGCAAGGCATGTGTTTTAATTTCTCCTTTATGAAAATGCCAGCAATTCTTCCATGTTACCTCTCAAATTGAGGTAGTATATATACAACGATTATATCAGATTCTTTTATAAAATTAATTTTTAATATTTTATATAAGATCTATAATTTTTTGTAAAATATTGTAATAATTCTTAAAATTTTTATGGTGCTACGATATGTAGCAAGATTTATAAAATAAAATTACAAGATTTTATGAAAAAATTATAAATTTTATGTGAATAATAATACATTTACAACTTATGTCATATTAAAAAATGAAAAAAATTTATATAAAATATAGAAATTTTATAAAATTTGTAAAAGCATGTATATATATTATCTTAATTTGAAGTAGTATGACAGAATTTTACAATAAATATTTGTGAAAATCAAGTTCCATTCTTCCTTTATTCCATTGCGGCCCGCATTTTGTACGGTTGAGGAACAAATAAGGGCTGGCATCTTTGTGTCCTTACATACACTTTCACTTAACTTGGTTACTAGGCAAGATGCAGTTTAAATTTTGTAAAGAAGAAATTCTAATTCCAAACCTAAAATATTAGCAACGCTGGTTAAGGCAAGCATAAAGTATACCTTTTTGTAACTGACAAATTTCAAAATTTTCCTATTTATATTTTCATTTTATTTAAATTTGAATATTGATTAAATAAAGACTTCAGTCAAGTTAAATATATCTTATTATCTAGTTCTCTACTACATAATTACGATTTTATGTTAGTGGATAGATGTCGATAAAAGGCAAAACTAATGTCTATATTGAGACAATAACATTTTTGAAATTATTGAAACTAATAAGGCAATAGTTAGTAAATGCAACTTATGTCTATTTTGATACAATCACATTTTTGAAATTCCTAAGAAACTTAAAATGATTGTTTTTTATTTAATCAATGTCATAAGATATGACATTTGAAGGTTGTGAGAAAAATAAGAAAACTTAAGATATCGGCTTCAAAGTTAATTAGCATCTATTTAGATGTAATAACATTTTTGTAAATATTAAAAGACTTAAAACAATGATTCCTTACTTGATTGATGTCATAATATATGAACTTTGAAAGTTGCTAAATGTATGAGAAAATTTATAATGTTAGTTATACAGTTAACCAACATTTATTTGCACGTGGTTAGATTTTTAAATTGTGAAAAAGCTTAGAATGTTAAATTTCTTTACTCAATCAATGTCATAATGTATAGCATTTAAAGATTGCTAAGAAAATGAAAAAACTTAAAACATCAATTTTAGAGTTAACTAACATTTATTTGAATACAATGGTATTTTTAAAATTATTAGGAAACATAAGACATTAATATCTACATAACCAACATTAGAATGTATGATATTTAAGATTATTGAAAAAATAAGGAAACTTAAAACATTAATTTTAGAAATAACTGATGTATAAATGTATTGAAGTCTAGCAAGAACTCTAGATGTGGTAATACTTTTGCACTATAAATAAACAACATTTCATTCTTTTCCTCATTATCACTCTCAATCTTTCTTATTTATTCTTGAGCTCAATCTCCATCTCCATCTAACCCTCTTTACAAAACTTTAAATGTTTCTCCATCCTCTACCACATGTTAGTAAGCTATTAATACCCTTTAAACTAACATCAAGTAAGAAGCAAATACCTTGTCCTAGGACATTGGTTCAAAACATAAAGGGTGATATTTCTTGCTTCCATTTCTATTAAATCTTCATTTCTTCCATTTTATGATTTTTTGCATAGGTCTTTTTAAGAAATTTTTGTTTGTCTTTCCTCTATATAGCTTTTGAGATTGTATTTGAGTGTTAGATGTTTATGATGTATTCTATAATGTCATAACTCGAACCCAATTATGACCGATTAGGATCCTATTATCTGATTTTTACTAACCTTAATATTAACTATGCTAATTTCTATTTCATAGGAATATTTCTATTAATTTTATGGAAAAACAAACAAAGTTTCATTTATTTTTAGGTACTCTCCAAGGGTTATACACCCTATATTTTTAAACTGGTTTTATATACAACTTAACAATAGCACAAAAACAAACAATAGATAAACAATTCAACACATCAATACGTAAACTTCATATTCCCTATCTTAAATTCCTAACTATCAAGTTCTCTTTAGATTGCCTTGACTCTTGCAAGAGTCACATAACTTAATACTCTTAAGTTGACTCTTGAAATGTTAAAAAGAAAAGAATAAGTTTTATAAACTCAGTAAATGTATAACTTCCTAATTTCAATTATTGAAATTATTTAAAATAGTTTAAGATGAAATAAAACATTAGTGAAGAAGTATTATAGAAAATTCATACCTAAACTCTTATCTATTTACCAACTAGATATCCACTAGGTTTTCCATTCATATTCACAAGTGAGCCATTCATTCACATTCACAACAATTTCTATACATCAATAAATAAAAGCATAGCTATCATAATTCAGAATAATTAGTGAACAATAGAATCAAATATCAAGTAACTAGTATTAATTAATCTGCTTTATGCTTCCTGGTATTTATTAGTCACAATCCTAACCTTATTCCTCTTAATATTTATTAGTCACAATCCAACATTACTCCTTTTGGTCCTACCTAGTATATTAATTATAATGACATAATTTAGATCTGATATTGCATATCAATATTTCATTAAAACCTTTCAAATATAGTATCAACAACTTAAATAATTAACAATAATCATCAATTTAAACAAGCATTTTTCATCTATAGCATCCAAGCTTTTAGTACACTCATACAATAGTACAAACCTAATCATATTGTTAATCACAAGCACAAACACATTTCTATACTAAAGTATTTATTTACCAAATTAACAAAACAATATCCAACATGGTGTCGAGGCTGCATCATTCTCAAAGAAATGAACAACAAACATCAATAAGTTATGGATGGTGCACCAAAAGCACCATTAAACATTACATGTTTAGCATAATGAGAATCAATTTAAATCACTCTTCATATATTCATACAAAAAAAAGAAGTCTATCTACAATTATCAATCTACAACTATCTAAGTATAAGACCTTTATATAAAATAATAAGAAACACAACGTTTAAGAAAAGAATGAAAATAGCCCCTAGAGATAGTTGTACACTCACCTAATTTCACTTTTGTTTTCTAAAAGATCTTAGAAAATCTATGTTCATCTTTTCCTCTTTTCCTATTTAACATTTTATTATGTTAATTTTTAAATAACTTGAATGTAATTTTCACGCAAAATTATTATTCTAGATTCTATTTACTTTACTCTATAAATCCTTACATTTATTCTCTAATATTTCTAATTCTATCTCAAGAAAATCAAAATTCACAATTTAGGATTTTTTTTCCCTAAATTAAGCTTAGAACTTCAAAAAAAAAATTAAAATAATAATAAAACTATACACTTAGTCTCTAATATTTTTAAATCTCTTTTAATAAAATTAACAAATTATATTTCACACATTTGGCGTTTCTTAAATCATATGTAAATTATTCAAGACAACAAACTGTAGTGCTCTAGAAATATTTTAATCATGTTATCTTAGCATCTTATAGCATAAATTCCTTATTTTTCAAAGTTACCATTAGTTATCTATGCTAAGCATAAAATGGATTTTTTTATTCATGTATATCGAATAAAAAATATTATAGGCTTTTTGTCTTAAAAGACTTACCACTTTTGAAGGAGGTTTCTAACATGAGAAAGCACAAAGGTTCATCGATGAGGAGCTCTGCTCGAACTGCTCCTTTCAAGTTGCTATCTATTGCAATTCCATGGCTAATTCTAGCTTTTGACAATAGTTGGCTAGCCAGAAAAGAGTAGAAATAGTGTGATACCATTGCAACAAAGGAAACATAGCATGACAAAGTAATCAAAGGAGGAGGAAGAAGAGGAAAATGAAACTTAAATTAGAGATATTTCTATTTTTCATCAAAAAAAAGGAGATGCAACAAAAATCTAAAAGTAAGGGTTTATTTAAGTGTTTCAACAACCCAGTAAGCTCACTTTCCCATCATTAAATCTTAGCCCTCCATCAAGAGTTAAATTCAATCCTAACCACACTTCACATTTGATTTTCCTACCAAGTCAAAACTCTATTCTAATCTCAATTTTTATTTGACTTTTCTCTATATTACAGTAATAAATTAATTTATTTAAAAGTTCCAAAGTAAATTTCATAGAGTTTTATAGTTTTTAGGAATATCATTTTTTAAAACATATGCATATATTTCCATAAGTTAATAGTCCTATAATTGTTTCAATTATCATAGTCCTTCAAAATATTCTATAAACTTTAAAGAAAGATAATTCATTAAACTATATTATTAGTACCCATATATGTATTCTCTCAAATTATCTTACTCATTCTTATTAAATATTCCACTATGAAAATTATTCAATTACACTTTGAAATAAGATATTGGCTAAATAAATAAAATATAATTATATTTATTGGTTAGTATAAGTACTATAGGACATTTCTAAAAATAAATTAAAAAATTGTAAATATCATTTTAGGGTATTATAATAAAATATTGCAATTGAGACCAAAATGACTAAATAACAATAAAAAATGGAAAAATATGGAAGAAGTCCATGAATTTTTTCTTTTTGGAAGGCAAAACCTCTCGCAATTTTAAATAGATGGATAAATCTCAAAAGGTTATATAAAATCAATATAAAATTTGTCTTAAATGGACAACTAAATGAAAGTTATCACCTTTCATAGTTCTTATCTCAAGATACATATTTTTGCATATGATGCTAAATTTATTTAACTTTAACAATAAATATTGAAGCAAGGAAGCCAAATATTAATTTAAAAAAATTAGGTAAATATTTCACATCAATTACTTATTAGAAACCAATGTCTTCAACTTTGCACTAATTATTAAGTAGTTCAACCTATAAAAATTGATGATGATTTTTCTATAATGGGAACTGATGTTATTTTTCTTTTTTACATGATTTTGTAACCAACATTGTAAAATATTTACAATGATACTCAATAAAACATCAATCATATTCCAATATGAAATCCTCTAAATATCTAATATCAATAAACTTTTATGTACTAATGATTATTTAATATCAAGTCAATTTAATTAGACTTACCCTTTAATAAAGATTACAATTTATAAATACCTTCTATTATATATAATTTCATCTAAAAAGTAAGATTTTTTTTAGTTTACTTGAATACTTAAAATTTGCAATTATCTTTTTGATAAAATTATTTGTATTAAGAGTGAAAGGTATATACACTAGAGAAGGAACAACTCCAGATTAATAAGAATTTGGCCTAATTCCTTCACCTAAAATGTCATAACAAATAAAATAAAGTTCGAGTATGCATTGAATAGACACACATGAAACTAAAATTTTAAACTAAAACTAATTAAGACTCATTATCTTCCTTTTATGTCCTAAAATGGAGATGGAACCACCAGTGTATAGGTTCCCTCTAATGGTGGATACCTTGTTTCTTTTATTAACCTCTTATTTTCTTTTAAGGTTGAGGTCCTCAAACATGTTCTTGGCATCCATTCGGGTTTTTTTGATATACCTTTCCTTCTCTAATCCATCATGCCTCTATAATTAGCTACAACTTTATAGATAAAATTCATTTTTATCTAGGATGGTTCCCTAGGATGCCACTTATAAATCGCCTACAAATTCAAATACAAATTAGAATATAAAATATAAATGTAGATTCAAATACAAATTAAACTATAAAATATAAAAACATATACAACCCATAGCTTAAACCTCTTATCTTTAAGCTATAGTGAGACACTAGCGTAGGTGACGGCTAACTCTATAAAGCGCCCCTAAATTACCTTGGTCATTTCTCTAATGAGACTATGGACAAATGTAGCAACCAAACTACAATGAAATACAACAATATAAATTTATCATAAATTTTAAACATTCATACAATAGAATAGAAATTAATACAATTAGTTATTACAATTAAATAATTGAAAAGTGCAAAATACTTATGAATCACCTTTTGGAAGCACCTAAATCTAGCTATCAATTAGGTCCTTACCTTAAGGATTTGCTAAACACTATCCTAAACATAGAGCTAAGTATTATGCAGCTTATAGGTTGAAAGGTCTTAGGCAAGAGGATCAAAATGGATATGTTGATCAGTTAGAGACGGGACACTTAGGAATTCTACTCAAATGACTAGAGGTATGTGTTTAGCTTAGGTTGGGGTGAATGGGCACCTATTGAACATGGCAAATAAATCTTGTCATGACCTAAAACTAATAGCCATGACCAACTCATGACTCTAAAGGAAACATTCACAACCAAGCCATGTAATCCTTCTATAACACTTGGAAAATTTTTAACGTAATACATATTATTTATATATTTATACATGTATGCCTAATAATCCGAACATAGACACCATACTTTTCACCATTAATATATGTCCATATCATTAGTATATTCAATAGTCCATCATAAACTTTCATCATTCAATCACTATTTAAGTATCTCATAGTAAATCACATTTATATAAATATAGTATTTTGCAAATTTAAACAAATTATGACACAACAAAGCTAGATCCTTCTTGTGAGTTTGGAGCACGTCTAAGATTTCAATGCATATACTTAATACAAAATGACAAACTTTAACTCTTTGCCTACATAGGTAATGTGTGTGGCTCAACTTTATATAACAATCCTCTATTTATAGTGCCAAGGTTAATGGACCCAGAACTTTACTTCTATTTAAAAAACATAAAAAAAAAATAATTAAGTGAGTTATTAACTTGGTGAGTAAATAATATACACTTTAGTGGAAGTGGGACAAGCTAAACCATGAGCTTTTCATAAAAAACTTTAAAAATTTTAATTAATCAAGTATAATAAGGATAAGTTGCAATAAGAAGATCATGGTTATCAATTCATAATAAAACATAAATTAAGAAGTTTCCAATAGATAGTATGAAAAATAAATGCAAGTATTTAAATCATAATGATGTAAAAGAAAAGAAAAGTTCAACATAAACATGAATTGAAAGCATGGCATTTAGAAGTTAATGCTAAAATAATAAGTTATATGGGAGGTTCCCAATCTATTGAACACATAACTCATAAGGTAAGCTAACCAACCTGCCACATCTTATAATGTGGCACATGGATTTCTTCGTAACCCATTAGATCATTAGATTCTAATCCATATGTATTAGTTTATGCATAGGGTTAATAATGCCCCTACTAACTAATGTTCAAACTAAAGTGCATCAAGGCTAATGTCATCACTATTACTAGTTGTAGTTTTCTAACTAGTCTCCTTTTGACATATGAATTCCATCATTATACAATTCGTATGGATTCTATCCATGAACTATCCGCAAATAATCTATCTAGGCTTCCAACGTTGCCATCATCATACCTTTTCATAGTTCATTTCCAAATATATCAATCAATTCAAATTCATTAACTCAAAATTATTTCATTAATTATAAAATCATAGCCTTTTAATATTTTCAAAAATGCATGTTCCATAAACTTTTTATTTACAACAAGATAACTCATATAAACCATTTAAATTATTGTATCATCATTTTAATAATATTTTTATAACCATTGCTTAAAGGAAAATTTTCAAAATACTTATCTCAAGAGTACTTAAAACTTTAACATATAAAGCAAGTAAAATAAAGATAAAATACAGTAAATCAATCATTAATGAAAGTAATGATTTGAAAATATATAAATAGTTAAGAAACATAAAAACATGTTATAATACATATTATCTACTTATAATAACGGCCACTTATCTTGTGTTTAACTTCATAACCCTTCATATATGATCAAAGCTTGTAATTAGGTCTTTTAGACCTTCTTTCTAGAGCAAAGAGTTTAAGATTTCAAAGTAAGTCATTTGGAATTTTGTTGTCAAGTCATTTCCATGAGTTCAAACCTATATAATATTAAGATTTTAAGGTGCTTCAACAAAGAAATGGACAAAATTATAGATGACAACAAAGAAATTTAATGGTTCCAAGCTGAAAGGTCAAGAAATAAGGGAGGAAAAGGAGCTTATGGAAAGAGGTTCTATTTGTACTTTGTTTTTACTTACCAAAGATGATGAAATGATAAAGAGAAGGGAGGTTTTTAAGTGATCGGATAACATACTCTGAGTTTAGGTTATTCTGGGTCTAAGTTGCTCCTACAACTTATTTCAATTTATGCCACTTAAGTAAATATCCATTAACTTAAAATATAAATGTAAACAAATATCCCTATTTGAATTAAAAAAAATCCAAAAAAATGAAAACTTCAAAGAATCAAAATTTAGATTATAGGTTCCAATTCAAAATTATAAATTTCAAATAACTTTGCCAAATTCCACCTCATTAAAAAGCCATTTAAAGATATTAAAGAAATTCATTAAAAATTATGTTTATATCAAGAAATATCAAATCAACTATCATCAAAATTTTTCTTTTCCAAATAATATATATTTTATGTAACATCTCAATGAAGTGCTCTAAACTTAGAAAATTTTAAGAAATTCTGGACAAGTTAGCTTATTAGCAATACAAGCTAGATAAAACAAAAACATGTTAAGACTTTTAATAAGGCCATGAAATAATAATGATTTAGGGTTAATCAAGATAATGTCAAGTTCATAATAAATTTATTTATCCATCTACTATACTATAGTATATCTGAGCAACCTATTAATGGTAAGGTTATTACATTCTTATCCTTTAAGGAAATTTGTCCTTGTATTTCCTAAAATAAGTTACTATCCTTAGTTGCTAAACAAGTGAGGATATCTAACTTCTATTACATCTTCAGTTTCCCATGTCACTTCTTCACTAGTATGATTTTGCCATATCACTTTTACCATAACTATCTCCTTAGAGCAAAGTTTCTCGACTTGCCTATTTGCAACGGCCACTGGTTTCTCTTTATAGGATAGATCTTAGTCTAATTGGATGAATTGTAGTTACAACACATGTGAAGGATTGAGCAAGTACTTCTTAAGCATGGATACATGAAACATAAGTTAGACATTAGCAAACTCTAGTGTAAATGCTAATCAATAAGATATTGCACCAACTCAATCAAGAATTTTGAAAAGAACAATATACCTTAGGCTAAGTTTCCTTTTCTTCCCAAATCACATTACACCCTTCATGGATAAAAACTCTAAGGAATACATGATCACTAACTAGAAATTTCTAGATCTCAATGTCAATTATTAACATAAGCTTTATGTCTACTTTAGACTACTAGCAATCTTTCTCTTACCAAAGGAGTCTTATCTACAGAATCTTGAAGTAATTCTAGCCTTAAGAGTTTAGTTTCATCGACCTCAAACCAAATAATTGGAAACCTATAACACCTTCCATATAAAGCTTTAAATGTCAATTATTAACATAAGCTTTATGTCTACTTTAGACTACTAGCAATCTTTCTCTTACCAAAGGAGTCTTATCTATAGAATCTTGAAGTAATTCTAGCCTTAAGAGTTTAGTTTCATCGACCTCAAACCAAATAATTGGAAACCTATAACACCTTCCATATAAAGCTTTAAATGGAGCCATCTAGATACTTGCTTGTTAGCTATTATTGTAGGTAAGCTCCGTTAAGGGTAAGTAACAACCCTAATTTCCTCTGAGGTTTAAGACACACACTCACAACATATCTTTTAAGGTTTGAATCGTCCTTTCAAATTGCCTTTCTGTCTAAGCATGGAAAATTGTGCTTAAATTTACTTGCATACTAAAGGCTTCTTAAGAAGCCCTTTAAAATCTCACCATAAATTGTAATCCATGGTCAAATATGATGGATACAAGCATCCCATGAAGTTTAACAATCTCATCAAGGTGTATTTGCATATATTAAGCAAACCATAAATAATCTTCATAGGAAGAAAGTAATTTAGTTAATTAATCTATAATCAGCTAAACAAAGTCAAATACTTAGGTTATATGAGATAACCTAATCATAAAGTCCATTGTAATTCTTTCCTACTTTAACTCAAGTATTTCAATGTTCTAGTACAAACCTACATGCCTTTAGTGTTAAACTTTTACTTCTTAGCTAACCAAGCATCATGATACAAAGCCAGTTATGTCTTTTATCATGTCATCCCACCAATATAATTATTTTAAATCTTGGTGCATCTTAGTTGATTCAAGATGAATGATATGGGTTAAATGATAAGGTTATTCTAATAAAAACATCCTTAAGTCCCTAACATTAGGCTATACAAAATTAATTTCCATATCAAAGGACTTTACTAGCATCAACAATGAAATTATTAACTTTTTCATTCCTAACTTCTTCCATCATCTTGCACCAATTATGGATCTTCAACTACAACAACCTTGATACATTCCATTAAGAAAGAATGAAGTTAGATATATGCCTAAAATAATCAATAGTACTTGAGTTCAAGTTGTAACCAACCTTTCTCTTTTTTTTATAAATTTCATTAATTAATGGTTTTCTTACTTCAGCAATTTAAGTGAAACTACCTATCGATTTCCTACATAAGGAATCTATGACTACATTGGCCTTTCCTAAATGAATCAAGTGTTGGGATCGAGAGCTAAATAAGCGTAGTGAGATAAATCGATCCCAACCAATGGATCCATGTAAAAAGTTAAATTAGAATAAGGATTCATTCAATACCTTTAATGATGACTCAAGAACTCAGTCGTTGATCACCTCTTCAGCTTCTTTTTGGCCGAAAACTCTGAGGTATCTACACAAACTCGCAAATCATTGATGAATGTCCACACGAACACTAGTTGAAATTATTTTCTTTTTCCTCGTAGTACTAGCTATGCCTCTTCAAGGATTTTTTGTCAAGGAAAGGTGCTAGGGTTTTTATGCTTGGGATGCATGAATAATAATACCTATTATTACCTAACAAGTCTATTTAAATAGGAGCATAGAAAATCCTAACTAATTAAGCTTTGTTCCATGTATAATTATAGGTTTATTATTGGGCCTTATAATTATAACATGGAATTCCCAAATATTAAATCCAAATAATTTGATCCATTAATTTCAAATCCACTAGACTCTAAATGTGCGACCCTACAAGCTCTTATTACATTAGCAATGCTCATTAATCATATTAATA
Source organism: Sindora glabra (assembly GCA_020226215.1). Lineage (NCBI taxonomy): Eukaryota > Viridiplantae > Streptophyta > Magnoliopsida > Fabales > Fabaceae > Sindora > Sindora glabra. Next base: position 95,542,209 of record CM035226.1, read on the forward strand.
ATCATAAACAATGGGCAATATCTAGCAACACATCATTATTATCCAAGTAATGAGAAAGTTGGTGATTTGACTAAACCTTTACACATGATCATCATCTATGTCCTTTTATCCTAAACATCTAGATTGAGCGCGAGACATAGACCGTGTCATTCCCGTATAGCTCAATCTTGAGATTTCTTAATCTGTAAGTAAGTTAACTGAAGCAAATGTAATTGACATCCTATGTTAACTCATCTAAGCATGACCATGCATTTTTTCAACTTTACTTAATCAAGAGACCCACAGATGTTACTCTTATTATATAGGAAGGACAAATTCCATCTTGATCATACAAACCCCTCCGAATGATATGTAATATATCCAATAACTACCCTTGCATTCACTCAACCATGAGTGACCGAGAATAGTATCAAAATATGAAACTCACATGTAGGGAACCTTAGCAATCTCAAGTTAAAAGACCATATTAATAATGATCACTAAGAATCACTTATGACACTCATATAACGATCCATGTAGTGTTCTTAGGATGGGTCGGTCCAGTATACAAGTTCTCTAACTTGTACTCATGTGTAAACTTAATATCCCATATAAGTCACCACACATGCTAGTCTTAACATATCAAAGCAACCTAATCCACAATGATATATGACTAGGAACATTTAATAATACAATTATTCTAAGGTTATTATCATAATTAGATATATTATGCAAACAATATATATAAATATAATAATTGGAATTGCCATTAAAATAATATGATTCAAATTTATAATCATCAATATGATTAATTTTAGGGCATATACACTAACAATCTCCCACTTGTACTAAAGCTAATCATCTATGTATCTAATACCTATGGATCTCATATAACTATCATACTTTTGCTGCATCAGGGCTTTTGTCACTAGATCGGCGACCTTATCGTCGGTCGGTATTCTACATATCCTGACATCATTTCTATCAACAATATCTTTTATGAAATGATAGCGTCAGAGTATATGTTTAGATTTCTGATGAGATCTAGGTTCCTTAGCTTGCGCAATGGCTCCATTATTATCATAATAGAGCTCTACCGGATCAACAATACTAGGAATAACTCTAAGTTCAGTGATAAACTTCTTAATCCAAACAGCCTCCTTTACGGCATTTGATGTTGCAATGTATTCAGCTTCTGTTGTAAAATTAGCCACTATCCCTTGCTTTGAACTCTTCCAGGTTACAACGCCACCATTAAGGCAAAATACATAACCTAATTGTGACCTGAAATCATCTTTGTCAATTTGAAAGCTAGCATCAATGTAACCATTTACAATGAGCTCTTCCTTACCTCCATAAATTAAGAACATGTCTTTAATTCTTCTTAAGTACTTAAGAATATTCTTGACAGTTGTCCAGTGACTTTCATCAGGATCTAATTAGTATCTACTCATCATACTTAAAGCATACGAGACATCAAGACGAGTACATAACATGGCATACATGGTAGACCCAATCGTAGATGCATAAGGGATCTTATTCATATGCTGTCTCTCACACTCTGTGGAAGGATATTGAGTTCTTAAGAGACTTATGCCATGTGACATCAGCAAGAATCCTCTTTTAGAATCTTGCTTGTTAAACCTCTTTAACACCTTATCGATGTATGCACTCTGACTTAGGCCAAGCAATTTATCTTTATAGATCTTGATACCTAATACATAGGAGGCCTCACCTAAGTCTTTCATAGAAAAATAATTTCCTAACCAAGTTTTTCCAGACTGTAGTGTAGGAATGTCATTTCCAATGAGTAGTATGTCATCTACATACAACACCAGAAAGACTATTATACTCCTACTAACCTTCTTGTACACACAGGGTTCATCTTCATTCTTAATAAAACTAAACTCTTTGATTGCATCATCGAAATGAAGATTCCAACTCCAAGAAACTTGCTTCAACCTATAAATGGATCGTTGCAATTTACAAACTTTTCCAGCATTTTCAGGATTTACAAAACCTTCAAGTTGTGTCATGTACACATCCTCAAGAAGATTTCTATTAAGGAAAGCGGTTTTGACATCCATTTGCTAGATTTCATAATTATAATATGCAGTTATAGCTAGAAGAATCTTGATGGATTTAAGCATGACAATTGGAAAAAACGTCTCATCATGGTCAATAACATGGATTTGTTTGAAACCTTTTGCAACCAATCGTCCCTTAAAGGTACACACATTACCATCTATGTTGATTTTCTTTTTGAAAATCCATTTGTACCTAATGGGTTTTACCCTTTCAGGTGGATCAATCAAAGTCCGAACTTGATTTGAATACATGGAGTCCATCTCTAATTTCATAACTTCTAGCCATTTCTCAGAATCTGGGCCTATTATAGCCTCTTGGTAGGTTGTAGGCTCATCTTGATCCATGAGCAACACATTACCGTGATAAGTCACGAGAAATCCATATCTCTCAGACTCACGATGTATCCTACTAGACTTATGTGGGTTCTATGTTACATAAGCAGGTTCTTCCACTACTGGTTTTAGAATCGGCTCAAGTTCCATATCAAGTTCAATGTTTTCTCGTTGATCTTGAATTTCTTCAAGTTCTATTCTTCTCCCACTGATTCTTCTAAAGATAAATTCTCTCTCTAGAAAGACATCAGTTCAAGCAATAAACACTTTTTGCTAAGCTAGATTATAGAAATAATATCCTTTTGTTTCCTTAGGAAATCCAATGAAAAAATATTTATTAGATTTAGGTCCAAGTTTATCAGAAGTCTAACATCTTATGTAAGCTTCACAGCCCTAAATCTTCATAAAAGATAAATTAGGTCATTTCCCAGTCCATATCTCATATGGTGTCTTTTGAACTAATTTTGATGGAACATAATTTAGTGTGAAGGCTGCAGTCTCTAGAGCATGTCCCCAGAAGGAATTTCGAAGGTTAGCCTAACTCATCATTGACCGAACCATGTCTAACAAAGTTCGATTTCTTCTTTTAGAAAAACCATTCCATTAAGGTGTTCCTAGTGGAGTGAGTTATGACACAATGCCATACTCCTTTAGATAATTAAGGAACTCTCGGTCTAAGTATTCACCACTTCGATTTGATCAAAGTGCTTTAATACTTTTACCAAATTCATTTTATTCTTCATTCTTGAATTCTTTGAACTTTTCAAAAGATTCAGACTTGTGTTTCATTAGAAACACATAACCATATCTACTGAAATCATTAGTAAAAGTAATGAAGTACTGATAACCTCCTCTAGCTTGTGTGTTTAAAGGTCCACATACATTACTATGTATAAGACCTAATAAATCACTAGCCTTTTCACCTTTCCCAATAAAAAAGGCTTTAGTCATCTTACCTAATAAACATGACTCACATACCTCATATGATTCAAAATCAAATGAGTCCAAAAATCTATCCTTATGGAGTTTGGAGATACGTGTCTCATTTATATGGCCTAAACGACAATGCCAAAGATAAGTTAGATTTAAATCATTAGTTTTAACTTTCTTCGTGTTTATGTTATAGATTGGATTTTCAAAGTCTAGAACATAAAGACCATTCATTAAGTGTACACTACCATAAAATATTTTATTTAAATAAATAGAGCAACATTTATCCTTTATTATAAATGAAAAACCTTTCTTGTTTAAACAAGAAACAGAAATCAAATTTCTACTAACAATAGGCACAAAATAACAATTGTCCTATTCTAAAACTAATCTACTAAGTAAAGATAAATAATAAGTCCCTACAGCTAATGCCAACTCTTGCTCCATTTCCAACGCGCAGAACCACTTCACCTTTGGCTAACAATCTACTTTCTTTAAGATCCTGCACATTTACACAAATGTGAGTACCACATCCAGTATCTAATACCTAAGATATAGAAGTAGATAAATTAACCTCTATAACATAAATACCTGAGTTAGAAGTCCCACTTCCTTTTACTTCTTAAGCTCTTCCAAGTAAATCTTGCAATTTTGCTTCCAATGTCCTAGTTTTTTGCAATGGAAGCATTGCCCTTTCTTGGTCATGCCACTTTTGGGCTTCAGTGCAGAGGAACTTGACTTGGACTTTCCATCAGTCTTGTCCTTTTTCTTTTTATTCTTGGCCTTAGACTTGCCCTTTCCTTTGCCCTTTTGAACCACCATAATGGAATTGGGCTTGGACTTTTTCAAGTTCTACTTAGCAGTTCTTAACATATTAAGTAATTCAGGCAAAGGCTTATTAATTTCATTCATGTTGTAATTCATGACGAATTGACTATAGCTTTCAAGCAACAATTGTAGAACTATGTCAGTAGCCAATTCTTAGGGTAAAGGAAAACCCAAATTTTCAAAGCTATTAATGTACCCAATCATTTTAAGTACATGTGTAGCCACGGATGTTCCTTCAGCCATCTTGCACTGAAATGATGTTTTAGATACATCATATCTCTCATGTCTTACTTGCTCTTGGTAGAGCTGTTTAAGGTGATTAATCATATTGAATGCCTCCATGTTCTCATGTTACTTCTGAAACTCAAAGTTCATGGTAGCAAGCATGAGACAACTAACATCTAGAGCATTTTCTAGATGCTTCTTATAAGCATCCTTTTCTGCTCAAGAAGCATTGGCAGCAGGCTCATATAGAGTAGGTTGCTCTAAGACATATTGCTTTTTCTCATGCTTGAGGACAATCCTCAAGTTTTGATACCAATTGAAAAAATTTGTCCCATTCAGTTTATCCTTCTCAAGGATAGATCACAATGATAAGTTTGATGCATTTGATGTCGTGGTTATCTACAATAGAAAAATATGCAGAATGAGAATTATGTATTTTATTTATTTAATAAGGTCTTTTATTAAATAATACTCTGACTATTTTTCTCAAAATAATAGCCCTTACTATTATTTTAGAAAACCTTATCGTCAAGGTTTTCTAGTGAGCCAAGATCCATATTTTATCAAATCTTGAGTTAGCTTTGGCTAATCGCCCAAGATGTGGCTATTTAGGTAGACAACTCCTTGTAAATTACATCTTATTCAACTCTTGGATAGTTAGGTAAATAACACTTATTCAAATTCATCTCTTGAATTCATAACCAACTCTATGCCTCTAGGCCCCAATCTTATTGGTATAGTCCAGTTAAGTCAAACCCAATAATTAGAAATTTGGATATCACTATTATCCCATCACGTCTTACCAAGATAAACTTTAGGTACTTTGCTTTGGCAAACCAATCTATAGTCGATCAAGATCTTGACGAGTGCCATTATTGGAAGGCATCTTCCTTTTTGACTTAATATTTTGTTTGAGGGATTTTAATGTATTTGATCTCACCATTATGTACTTATTTTTATTAAGCATGCATCACATACATCTACTATAGGTATCTCATACATTCATCATATGCATCTCATACATAAAATATAAATTAAACATGACATGATTATGGCCTAACCTTAGTGATATTCTAAAGCTCAAGAATATCAAATAAAACTAAGAAAGAAAAACTTCTTCTTAAGAATCTTCTTCTTTCTTCATGGTTTGATCTTTACTTTCATTGTTGCCTCTTCAGGTGCTCCAACAAAATTATTACATAATAATAAAGAAAACTCGAGTTACATTCGAGAGGAGTAAGATGAGAAGAGAATGTACAACTAGAAGTAATAGAAAGGCACGACACACAAGCCGTATTTTAAAATTGCAACAAAACTAAGGGCTATAATCATGCACCATATATCAAGCAACAAAACAACATGATAAATGAAACATATATCCAAATATATTTTTAATATCAAAATATGAATTAATCAACTAATTACTTAATGTTGCTATGCAGAGAATTTACGGTAGTCCCACTAGCTGGTTAGTGGGCAAGGTCAAGGGGCAACGCCCCAACGGGGGGAGAAGGGAGCGAAGCCCCTCGCTCCAAAAAATTAATTACATCTAACATTCAGATTGTAATTCAATTTGTTAACAATTGACATACCCCTTTAGTCGAACAATTCGACAATTATTGACATTCAAATTACGGTTTTGAAATCTGATTTACAGTAGAATCATAATGGATAATTTTTAATCATATTAAATAGATCCAATTAATTCACTAATTAACGCATTTATGCACACACTTATAAGAAATAGATTCAGCAATTAATTTTGTGCAAAATCATATTCAACAATTAAATGCAAGGTATGTCACATATACGAAAAAGATTCAAAGAGTTAAATTTGATTAATTCTGATTTATAACAGAATCTGCATTTTAACCAGAAAATATTTTTCTTCATATATAAAATCATATACATGTAATTAATTCCTTTTTGATTCTGTTAAAAAAAAACCCAGAAATTCATTTCAAATTCAAATCAAAAACCCAAAATTATTGCAACAGATTTACACTTAAAATAGAACCTAGAAACAGATTCAAATTTCAATCAAAACCTAGAAGCAAATTCAAATTTAAACCAGAACAAGAATTAATCATGAAATGCATTCGAATTTAAATCAAAATTTAGATTTAGATTCAAATTTGAAACAGAATCAAAATTAATCATATTAATTTCTATTGAACCAAAATGCACAAAATCAAGTTCGCCCTAATCATAATTGAAACGTGACATATAGAACAATTCATCAAATCACAATCACGCAATTAGTAAACAAAATCCTAATTTAACGTTTCACAAGTAGCTCTAATACCACTGTTGGGATCAGGAGCTAAACAAGCGCGGTGGAATAAACCGATCCCAACCAACGGATCCATGTAAAACGTTAAATTAGAATAAGGATTCATTCAATACCTTTAATGATGACTCAAGAACTCAATCATTGATCACCTCTTCAGCATCTTTTTAGCCAAAGCCTCCGAAGTATCCACACGAACCCGTGAATCACTGATAAACATCCACATGAACATCGGTTGGAATTGTTCTCCTTTTCCTCATAGTGTTAGCTATGCTTCTTCAAAAGTTTTTGGTCTATAAGAGATGTTAGGATTTTTATGCTTAGGATGTGTGAATAATAGTACCTATTATGACCTAACAAGTCTATTTAAATAAGAGCATAGAAAACCCTAACTAATTAGGCTTTGTTTTATGTATAATTATGGGTTATTATTAGACCTTATAATTATAACATGAAATTCTCAAATATCAGACCCAGACAAGTTAGTCCATTAATTTCAAATCCACTAAGTTCTAAGTGTGAAACCCTACAGGCTCTCATTATATTAGCAATAGTCATTAATCATATTAATGATCATAAACAATAAGCGGTGTCTAGCAACACATCATTATTACCTAAGTAATGAGAAAATCGGTGATTTGACTAAACCTTTACATGTGATCATCATCTATGTCCTTTTATCCTAAACATTTAGATTGAGTGCGAGACATGGACTGTGTCATTCCCGTATAGCCCAATCTTGAGATTTCTTTATCTGTAAGTAAGCTAACTGAAGCAAATGTAATTGACATCCCATGTCAACTCATCTGAGCATGGCCATGCATTTTCTCAGCTTTACTTAATCAAGAGGCTTACAGATGTTACTCTTGTTATATAGGAGGAACAAATTCCATCTTGATCATACAAACCCCTCCGCATGATATGTGACATATCCAATAACTACCCTTATATTCACTTAACCACGAGTGACATAGAATAGTATCAAAATATGAAACTCACATGTAGGGAACCTTGGCGATCTCAGGTTAAAGGACCATATTAATAATGATCACTAAGAATCACTTATGACACTCATATAACGATCCATGTAGTGTCACTACACCAAAAATATTTTTTAGTGGCAATTATTTAGCGGCAATCATATAAAGGCCACTATTTGATGCGCTTCATTTAACTATTTGCGGCAAATAGAAATTTGCCATTATAATTATAGTATTTAGTGGCAATTAACACTAGTAGCCGGTAAAAAGTAAAAAATTATAATTGCACTATTCTTTCACTTTACAGAATCCTCTTGGCGCGAAACAGAAGTGGGAAACCCGGCTTTCTTCAAGAGCCAACTTTCTTCAATATTCCTTTACCGCGCAAACAAAGGGCTTAAACATTTGTCTCCCAGAATGACTTCAACCAGCACACATAGGAAAGCCTTTGACTGAGCCACTATTTGGAGACATTCGTACGGCCATTCTGTGGTCTTTTCTTTTAAAATTTTTCATTAATCGGAGACAGACTGTTAATCCCCAAGGGCAGTTTACAAAGAGTGAGGAGTTTTACCTTTCCGTCACCATTCATTGCGATTCTTTCAAACCTGAACAGCAGAAGAAAGAGTTAGGAGTTTCGGCTTTTTGTCGCCACTTGCTAGGGTTCTTTCAAGCTTGAAGAACAGAGCAAAGGTTCACCGTCTGGTATGTGAAGTTAATTTTCTTTTATTTTTGCATTTTTTTGTTTAAATTGAAAGTTGTGGGTATTTGGGTTTTTGTTTGAAACTGCGACTTCACTGAAATTTGTATCTCCTGTGGGTATTTAGGTTTCTATGTTAGAGTTTCTAGGCAATGGCTGTTAGAACAAATCTGGGTTTGGTGGAATTTTGGACGAAGTAACAGGGAAGGGAGTTATGTTCTGGTTGGCTGTTAAAAAATTCAAAGTTCTGGTTGATTTGAAGGTTACAACATTTTCAATTGGACTATTTCTATCATATTGACCATTCATTGCTCGTAAGAGTCATTCCCACCTATTAAAACTTCAGAACACATCACACATAAAGAAGAGAGTTCTATTCTTTTTCAGTTCAAGTAAAACTATCTTCACGTAAAGATCCTACGGCATGAAATTCCTTACGTAAAGTGAAAAATAGATAGTGAGCAATGAAGTTATTTTTATTCTCCACTATCTGACTTATAATAATTTATGAAAGTCAATTATTAGTTAACTAGTTTTGGAGAGCAGTAAGTCAATCAATTAGAAATCAAAGTGGGGGGCTTTCGTCACCAAAAGATAGTGAGAGAGGGGATTGTAGGCAATTCCTCTAACAAAACTGGCCAACCAAACCCATATGGAATGAGAGATCGTCTACTAAAATATTTTATTCTTCTACCTAAAAAAACTTACTTAATGACAAAATGGAAGAGTGATCAATTGCTATGGCCTGTGGATTGGAAAGAAATATGCCCTAATATTCTACCCATACATGGAAAATGGAAGCCTCCATGATTTTTTGCATGAAATGAATCCACAGCCGCCCTTGCCCTGGAATGTGCACTATTTACAGCACTTGGAATCGCAGAGGGACTGGAATATCTGCATTACGACAGTGAGCTGCCAATAGTTCACAGGGACATCAAACCGAGGAATATACTTCTCGATTCTGATATGGAGCCTTATATTATTGACTTTCATATTTCCATGCTGTTGAATCAATCCTCCACTGGTAAGCGTACGCTGTCAACATAGAGTAGGTACACTTGGTTATATTGCACCAAGTAAATATTCTTTATCATTTCGAGATCAGAGAAATGTATCATTTTGCTATCTTCAAATTCTTATATGGATAAACACGTTAACATTTTATGTAATTTGACTGAGGTTGCAGATGCAATAGTAAATGAGAAATTTGATGTATATAGCTATGGGGTAGTACTGCTAGTGCTAATAACCAGGAAAAAGGTACTAGATGAGTCATTCATGGAGAAAAAAATGACATTGGTGGCGTGGGTTAGATCTGTTTGGGATGAAATAGGAGATGTTAAAAAGATTAAATCCACAGGAGATATTAGGGCAGATACCTTTCCAATCCACAAGCCATAGCAATTCATTTCATGTAAATGTCTTATTCTTCTAGTGGTGGTCCCCATTTAATTTACTACTCTCACCCTTCATCTTCCTTAAGCTCCTTTGCTGCAATGGTAAAGACTCTTTGAATAGCTCTTTAGTTAGATTCCTCTGTTTCATATCTATAGTTTCCTTTTAATATCTATACTTGCACAATTTTTAATTTTTATGTTGATATTATGTTGTAAAATTGTACTTCAAATTCATTTTATGTGAATAAAGAGTTTAAAGCTCATCTATATTAGTATAATAATTTTATATTATCCTAAAGTAAGAATATCTCGTATTTTTCTTTATAAGACATCAAAATATTTTTGTTTTATTTTTTTATACAAAATTGAAAAATTAAACATTCATTAATGTCAATTATTATAGTGGCGGCTGAGACAAGATTCATTGACTCTATGATTGTTGCTGCTAGTGGGGCACAAAACAATTAGCTAATACTGAAACTTTATTTATTTATTTCTTGGACATATACGCCCTAATAAAGTTTATGGACATGGAAGTGTAGCATTAAAAAATAAGAAAAATACAAATTTTAGAAAGTCATTTTAATTAAAATTTATTGATATTTTTAATTTTTTGTATTATACTTTTGAATATCATAGTAGTCATGTTGATAATACTATTTGTGAAGTTGTTAGAATCAAATAAAATACCTGGAATTAATTTTTGAAAAGTGTTTACTTTTTACTATTAATTATATAGCTTTAAACACATCTTAAGAAGTTTGCAAAAAAATTCATTTTTTAAAATGCTGGACAAGTTGTTGGGAGATTAGAAAGGAATATTTGGGAGCATGAAAAGGAATTAAGAAACTTACAAAGGTATTAAAAATTTAGAGTTTTACAATGACCTATGTATATACTTATATTTAGATTATTATATGAGGGAAACAAACAACCCTTTAGACCTTATTTCTCTATCACTCTCTCTCTCTCTGTGTCTCTTCATACATTCAGGTCAATAGGTCCACTTCACTGATTTTATAAATATTTCTTATACTACTACATTACACCCACCGTTTCATTTATAGCATGCCATAAATAAAGATAAAATCACCAGCTATGGATTCATTAATCATGGTTAATTCGGTCCCCAAAATTGACTTCTTAGATTGTAATATATTCTCTTCTCTATTAACTCTGCAAGACTTGGTGAGATTTGGAGTTTCAATCCCAAAACTGGTCCATGATTGCAGTATTCCAACATTTCCTGAACAAAACAAATCCGAAAAAGAATGACTTTCATACGTTATATCCGAATTCATTCATGCATGGATTTAATGCATGCAGACATACCCTTGTTTTAAAATCAAGAATGGAGAGTTCATTATTCAGATCCATGAAGTAAGAGAAGCCATTTTCGTAAGTGGAACCATTTTCTTCCGTTGGTTTGATTTGATCCATTGGTTTTGACTGGAAATGAGACCTTCAAAACTGAAATCTTTGAATATTTCTTTGGAGTCTATGTTTGGAAGTTGCCCGGTGAGACATGGAGGTGGTATTTAATGAGTGTGAGAAATGTAACAGAATGGGTCAGAAAGAGGGGATGGAAGGGATTTTGTAGTTGCTGTAATAATTACCTGCCGTGTCCCTGTAGTGCTTTACTAATGCATCTTACTGTAGTGCTCTGGTAATACATCTTAGCCCCTGGTTGGTTCTATCACAATTTGCTTCTTCCTTTTCCCTTTTTTTCCCCCTAATTCATGCAAATAAAGTGATCCTTTTAGCTTTGTGACGTAGACTTTAATGTAAACTGATGTAAATTATATGTTTCTCAATAATTTTGGTTCTATGTATAAACTTTCGCAAGCTATAATATGTTTCTCCGCGGTTTGTTATTTTTTCTTTTAACTGTATAAACTTTGCACCTTATGATTTATTTTAACTGTATATCCTTTTAGCTTTGATTACTCCTAGCCAGCACAGCCATTTCTTCTCTTAAGATGTTACCAAATAGATTTTCAGCAATCTTTCACTGGAGTTGGAGCTTGTCTCTGCTTTTTTGCTTAGTTTGTTGAAGTCCCATTTGTTTAGTTTGTCTCTGCTTTTTTGCTCTCAAGGTCATAGCTCCGTATACGTTCCAATCAGGATTCTACTGTTCAGATGATAAGTATTGCGGTTATGAGAATATGTTGTTTTTGCCTTTTTCTTGCTGTCTTTTTAAGAAACATCAATTCCATTTTTTATGATCAAGTTCTTCTCTGCTGATGGAATCATGTTTGGTTATAAGGATATTTTTAAACTTGCTTCTGATGTGTTGTTTTTGCTTTGTTCTTCCTGCTTCTTTGAGGAACATTAATTTCCTTATGTTTTTGTGATAATAGAACTAAATTTGATATAGGAATGTTTTCTGCTATTGGGTTTTTAGGTTTTAGTTTTTTTTTTTAATTTCTTTTTTTTTATTTTCTTTGCCGCTTCTGTGATTCTCTCTTATTCACATTGTGATTGACATATATTTTGAATGTTGCACGTGTTGGTGAGGGTTTGTTTTTGTCTGTTTCTATCTGCGGGTTTGTTTTCACGTGGCTATTGATTATGGGTTGCAATGCTTTGTTATCCATTTTTTATGGTGACGTTAGGAATTATACAGAAATTAAGCTGCTACCCAGCATTTATTTTAGGTTCAATGGTTATAATAATGTTGTTACCATAGGAATTACTTAATGCTTTGACAGTATATTTTATTTTCAAAGGGGCATGTAGCCAAAGACCAATTTGAGATAAGATGAATTTAATAAGACAGAGAAATAGTCAGAAGGTCACAATTAATGACAGGTTTGGTTAATGGCTTGGAGCTTGCTCGGGGTAATTGTGCTGGCATTGTTACTCTGTTTATAATGAGAATGGATTTTCATATGGCCTGAGAAATGGATGATGAATTTTTATTCTGCAATGGGAGTAGGTAACTGGGAGGGAAAAGCGTGAAAAGAGAAAGGGAATGGCCACGGCTTCGTGGGATTGTGGGGTTTACCCTTAGGGTCCCGGTTTTATCATATAATTGTGGACCTGGTTTTCCATTTTCTCGTTTTTAGCCACAGGTGTGATTTTCAATCAGCACTCCATCACAATAAATAGATAATAATAGGTTTCAATTTTTGCTGTCAATGTAAATTACACTCCCATGTAATTATCATGTCATTTAAAATTGTTCAAATTCCTTTTCTTTTGTAAGTATAATAGAAAACTCATTTATTGTCAATAAAAAATTTTAATTATTGTCATTTTCTTAATAATGCAACATTTTCATATTTATTGCTAATATAAAAAATTCCATATTAACGAATCTAGTAGTGATAGAGAATTCATTCTGAACTTTTATTTTATTATTAAATGTTTTCTTTGCCTGTTAAATTTATTTGTTTATGTATTATGTTTTTCAAAATTTTTTATAATCTTATTAGCATAAATATATACCAAAAGATTGTGAGTTGTATATGCCACCTCTTTTAATTGATGAAGTGAGTTGTATATACCAAAAGATTGTGAGTTGTATAATAGAAAACTCATTTATTGTCAATAAAAAATTTTAATTATTGTCATTTTCTTAATAATGCAACATTTTCATATTTATTGCTAATATAAAAAATTCCATATTAACGAATCTAGTAGTGATAGAGAATTCATTCTGAACTTTTATTTTATTATTAAATGTTTTCTTTGCCTGTTAAATTTATTTGTTTATGTATTATGTTTTTCAAAATTTTTTATAATCTTATTAGCATAAATATATACCAAAAGATTGTGAGTTGTATATGCCACCTCTTTTAATTGATGAAGTGAATGTTGGGGAGAGGTAGATACGGAATTCTTTTATTTGAAACTGTGAATCTTAAAATAAAAATCATATCTATATCTCTCCAAAATTCACATAATGAAATGAAGGATCCACATCCATTTGTAATGGGGTAGGAGGTGATGTATTCAACTAGTTGTCTCACTTGATTTCATGCTCACTGTATTATATTTTCTGTAGAATCTGTATTATTTTACCTACCATTTAAATTGTGTCAACTTTAATTGTTGACATATGGCCTAGATCGGTATATCAAATTTAGTACTTATTTCACATAGCTATATTTTTAACTTCATATAATTATTTTTGTAGTCATTGTCCTCTATATATAAATCTGACTGCTTTGTAGTAGTTTGCTACTCCCTGTAGCATCATTGTGGTCATTGTTTGGGAGTTCACTGGTTTCAAGAATGGAACCTATTTTAATGCTTATTTATTGAATATTTTTTGACATTGAAGTGTGTTTATGTATAATTTTCTAACTATTTCTAATTTAATTTTTCAGGTCATACTCTATGATCTTCACAAGTATCCAAGATAAGATGATTGGGCAAAAGTTGAAAATTTGTAATGCTATCTAGTAGTTTTATGAAGGTGGATGGATATTAGTGGATGAATTATTAGAGTGATTTTCTATTTTCTAATATATGAAGGTGTTAAAACCAAACCTATACTAAACTTGTTTATTTAAGAAACTAATACAATTTGATATAATTTTGTGATATTTAATTACCTTTTAGCAGTAACTTCTTTATATTAAAATTAAATTTGAATTTTTTAGCGGCAATTATTATGATAATTAGTGACAAAATATTGTCATTAAAAATGAATGAATTGGCTTATTATTTTGAATTAGAGGCAATAATATTTGCCGCTAAATAAATGTCACTACCATTAAAAAGTTTTAGTGGCGATTATTTAAGATAAATAGCGGCTTAACATTTGCCACTAAACATTAGGCATTAAAGGCAATAACATTTGCCGTTAAATAATTGCCGCTATTATTGAAAACTTTTAGCGGCAATTATTAGAGATAAATAGTGGCTTAACATTTGCCACTAAACATTAGGCATTAAAGGCAATAACATTTGCCGTTAAATAATTGCCGCTATTATTGAAAACTTTTAGCGGCAATTATTAGAGATAAATAGCGGCAAAACATTTGCCACTAAAGATTGTACCAGCCGATCAAGCAATAAGTGCATTAGGGGCGATAACAATTTGCCGCTAATTAATTGCCGTTATTGTGTAACACTTTTAGCGGCAATTATTGCAATTTTTACCGGCATTTAGCTTTATTGTTGTTATAGCCTTTGCCGACACAGGTTTTGACGGCAAATGTTTAATTGCCGGTAAAAGAATTAGTGGCAATTTTTATTGCCGCTAAAAGGCAATTTAATTGCCACTAAAAGCTGTTTATGGTGTAGTGTGTTCTTAGGATGGGTCGGTCCAGTATACAAGTTCTCTAACTTGTACTCATGTGTAAACTTAATATCCCATATAAGTCACGACACATGCTAGTCTTAACATATCAAAACAACCTAATCCACAATGATATATGATTAGGAATATTTAATAATACAATTATTCTAAGGTTATTATCATAATTAGATATATTACGTAAACAATATATATAAATATAATAATTGAAATTGCCATTAAAATAACACAATTCAAATTTACAATCATCAATATGATTAGTTTTAGGGCATATATACTAACATCAAATCATACAATCATAGTCCTTAAGCAACTCTGCCCATATTCTTTGTCTAAGATTAAGATCTTTTTGCTTAAATATGCATTTAAGGTTTTTATGATCAATGTTGATCTCAAAGGTCTCACTACAAATATAATGCCTTCAAATCTTAAGTGCAAACATTACTATTATCATTCCTAAATCATGGACAAGGTAATTCTATTCGTGTCTCTTGAGTTATTTAAAAGCATAAGTAATAACTCTTCCATATTGCATCAAGACACACCCAAGTCTAACTTTTAAAGCATCATAGTACATAGTGTATCCTACCATCCCAAACGTAAAGTTAGCACTAGTGTAGTAGTTAAACAAGGCTTAAGCTTTAAAAGGTTTCTTCATAAGCTTTTGACCATTGAAACTTCATATTCTTTTAACTTTATTAAAAAGGTCATTATCTTGGAGAATCCTTAACAAAGTGGTGGTAATAACCCATTAAGCTAAAAAACCTATGAATCTCACTTATAGAAGTTAGCCTTAACCAATGTTATTTTACTTCAACATTTTTCTAATCCACTCATATGTTATCCTAAAAGACAACATGCCCTAAGAAAGTCATATTATCTAACCAAAACTCACACATGGAAAACTTTGTATATAGCTATTGATCCCTTAAAGTTTGCAAAATAATCCTTAAATGTTGCTCATGCTCCTTATTACTCTTAGAATAAACCAAAATGTTATTTATAATCATTATGATGAACCAATCAAGGAAAGGCTCAAAAACCTTATTCATTAAATCTATGAATGTAATTAGAACATTTATCAAACCGAAAGACATTAATAAGGATTCATAATGTCCATAACAAGTTTGGAAGGCAATCTTAGCAACATCTTCCTTTCTAATTCTTAACTAATGATACCTTAAGCAAAAATTTTTATTAGAAAAACATTGTGCACCTCGAAGTTAATCAAATAAACTATCTATACAAGGTAAAAAGCATTTGCCCCTCACAATTACCTTATTTAATTACCTATAGTTAATGCATAAACACAATAAACCATCTTTCTTTTCAATAAAGACCATAAGAGGACTAAAGGAGAAGTACTTGGATAGATAAAATCCTTATCCAATAAATCCTTAAGCTAGTGTTTTAATTCCTTTAATTTTATTAGTGTCATACAATATGAAGGAATAGATATAGACTATGTGCATAGAATTAAGTCAATACAAAATTTGATTTCTCTTTTTAGGGGTAATTTAGGTAACTTTTCAAGAAAAACATCACCAAACTCTTTCATAATTGGAACTTTATCAATACTTACCTTTTGTGACTCAATATCTCTAACCATTGCCAAGAAACCTTAGTAACCCTTTCTTAACAATTTCAGTGCATTTAATGCAGAATTAAGATTTTATGGTGCTAAACTTTAATCACCTTGAACTAAAAAAGATGGTTTTCCTGGAAGGTCAAGGTTAACAACTTTGAAGCAAAAGTTAAAGGTGACATCATAGGTGGCTAACCAATCCATGCCCAAAATCAAAATAAGGTCTAATATATCTAGCATAATCAAATTAGCTATCATTTTCTTATTAATCACTACTACCTCACAAGATTTATATATGTATTCAACAAGTATAGGTTCCCCAATAGGTGTAGCAATAAAGAAAGACTAGTCTAACAATATTGGATCTCTACTAAATTAAGAAGCAAATAAAAGGGATATCTAGGAATGTGCATATCCAAGGTTAAATAACATATTTGTATCATGAGTAAAATTTGAAAGTATCACTACTATAAAAATGTCATTTAACATTGGTTGTTTAACATATTCAACATCAATTACCACCTAATATATATATAAGCATCATTATAAATCTTGCATATCTATATCAATTATTGAACCAACATTGAATACTAACAATAATAACATCAATTATTTTACTAGAAAATTAACATGTTTAGTTATAGTATATTGCTTAATAATTGAAATATAATGTCAAATTTTTTAGTATTAATCAACATTGATAATTTAAATAAAGAAACTACTATAGAACAATAGATTAACATTGGGTGTTTAGAAGATTAAATGTCAGTTTACAACCAACACTTAATTAAATGCAGTTATAAATAATATTTCATGTCAATTTAAAAATAATTATAAAAAAATTAAAAAAACATTAGCTTTGATATAAGAAGCCCTATGTCATATCTTATGCTGGAGACGTGGGAAGTAACATTCAATGTTAGTCATTTATAAATAATTAATATCAAATTTTGATATACCATTTTGGTTTATATCAATAACTGATGTGATATATTATACCCCCTAAGGAATCTACCTCTCTTAGCCTACCTTACTCCTTCCTATCCCATTCCCCCCAACCATAATATCCTTTGCTAGTTCCTTTTCTAAGATCCGCTTTATTTTTCTTGTATTCATTTTTTTAAAAAAGATATACCTAAAAATAGAAAACAATGTCCCATATGAACCTATAGAATCCTAATGACAATAATTTTAAATAATAAATCTTATAAAAAAATTTTAAAAAGTATAAAAAGTCATACTAAATACCTTAATCATATATAGGTGATATGTTAAATACTGTCTTGATACTCGTTATTTAATATGTGAAGTTAACACTCCCTAAAAAAGTAAGCTTGAATCTAATCCTTGCAAATGCGATAAGTATTTATTAAATTTTGAAAAAATGATAATACATATGTCATATAAATAAATAGTATATAATATGATCAAAGTCAAAGAAGATGAATGAAATCAAATTTCTTACCTATACAAACATATAAAAGTTGCATAATAATTAAAGACAACAAGATATGGTAAATCATAAACCAAGAAAAGTAAATTGTAAGAACAAAAATAAAAACTAAATAAATCATTATCTTTGAATCCTCCATTTTTTTCAGTGAATGTGTCACCCCATATGTTTAGCAACGTGCTAATAAAGATTCATTCCTACAAAAAATTTGATATGCAAAAATATAATAAAAAAGAATTATCTTCCTAATTAAAGATAGAATCAATTTAAGGTTGGAAAAAGTTCGAGATAAAATTTGCAAATGGTATTATTATTTTACTTTTTTTATTTTTAACTCACACTAGTGTCTTAGGTTTATATGTCAGATATTTGTAAAAAGATTAACATGTATAATACAATGGCATCATCCTACTAATAAACAATTAACATCAATCATTGTATAAATTACAAAGGTTGTAAAATAAGAAACATCAATTTTAAATAAAAAAATAATGTATTTTTATGCACTAATTTTTTAAACAAACAAAACCAATTGACATTTACAAAAACATTACATAACAACAATAAAATGAGATAAAAAAAAATTAACAATAACACAACCAATTGTGGGAGTACTCTTATAAAGTTTTTGAACTCTCATTTACATATTAAAATACTAGTTACAATAGGTCATTTACAACCAAGTCAACTATTAGTAATTAATTTATAATAATTTAATTAATTACAACTACAAATAATATTTAAGAACACCTAAGCTATTCATTGTAGTTCAACCCTGATTGATAGGAAATATCTTACCTAAAGCTATCTAACCTCACTAAGTTATTCTTTAGTGTCTAGCTAAGGTTTCTCCTCAAAGTTCTACCATTTGTACACAATTAATATATTATCATCAAGATTAATTCAATTAATTAATCTACCATGTGATGAGTTATCAATAAGCAAATGATTACTTTAGTGTGAAGTTTATGAGTAGACAATAGATCAAATATGTAACACATGACATAGTAGCCATATTTCAAACTTTAGAGCTATTTTAGGTATCATAATAAAATAGGAGGTTAATTTGAACCCATTGACACATAATCTTTAAAGTCAAACACGATACAATTTTTTTATTAACTATTTTACTATTAACAACATACCTTCACTTTTACCTATTTGAAATGTTTTCACTTTTAAGCATTACTCATAAGCTATGGTCAGAGCTCCTTTCGAAGAATTCTTCAAGATGGAATACACTTCTCTTAATAAGGGATTTATCTAGCAAATAAGCCTATTTCTCAACACCACTAAGGCAAACATCCAATGGTGACCACAATACAATATAATAATTAAGTTATCAAAATTTGTTTAAGAAAAAAAATCATAATTAATGCGTAAGAGAGACTTATCTCTTGTGGTATGGTGTAAAGTAGTAGTTTTTCTTTAGCTCTTGCGATAAAATCTTAACAATGTAATACTACCTTTTTTCCTTTTCCAACATGGATTGTGCTTCAAAGTTTAGGAATCTATATGCAACATTTATCAATAGCCACACATCAAAGTAATGCTTGTAAAAGGATTGACACGAACTAAACCTATATTCAGATAATGTTTCAATTAATCTATGTTTAGTCAAAAAAGATAGCATAAACTTATATAAGTCACATCAAGCTCTTCAAACTTTAGTAGCTACTCAATGGAAGCTTTTTTAATCAAAACTAAATTTTACAATCCCACTACATCTATTCTAATAAAAAACACGGCTTGGGAATCCTTGCCTTAAAACTTATCGAGACATTATTGCAACTCCTTTCAAGCATGATTAAGAGGTTATTGAAATAAAATTAATGATGATTAGTAATCTTATGCAATAATAGAAATAATTTTAAAAAAGTATATAAAATATATCGATGGGTTAAAATACATAAGAATACCTCTACTAAGTATTAAATAAAGGTTGTCAATCATGTGATGAAAGTTTTATGGGCTTCATTCATTGTTTGGCATCAACACCTCAACCTTGCAAACCAACAACTTAATAACCATCACTTTGACTTAATTATCCAGCCATGGTCAATGGTATAATTAATGACTTACCAAAATCCACCTATCTATAACCTTTCATCGAGGTGGTCCCACTACCATTAGAGAACATTAGGGTCTACCTTATGTAATATGAACCTCCATCATATGAAACTCGATTCATGCATAGATATATATATATATGAAAAACTTTTAAAGTTAAATATGACATTTACCTCGGGTATGGTTTTCAACATTTCTTCTATTATGATAACCAATACACTACATACTGATGCATTCTTTTTCTTAATTGTAAGAGGGGTTAGCATACCTTGTTAATCAAGAGCCAACTTGGTTAATAAGGCACTACTCATAGAAGCCACATTATTTGTATGAGCAATAGACCTATAAGATAGTTGGATAGACACTACAAAGCTTAAAGCTGTGGTATGATGAAAAATAACATGCACTTTTAGGATCAAAGCATATTACCCTATAGCTATAACTACTACTACTTTAGCTATCGCATTGTAAATGTGGCTTTACTGCCTACTGCAGCTTTTTCTCAAAGTTTGCATTAAGTTTTTATGTCACTTCATTAGTGATCCTTACTTTCATTAGCAATAAATCGATTGTTAATTGTCCAATTAGATGGTACCTCACTAAGTTGAAGACCTTCATATGCCCAATACCATATTAGAAACCCTAAATACAACTAGGATGATTTTCAATCCCTAAAACTGTAGTTAAGATGTCATGTTTCCTAATTAATTGAAACTCACCCTAGGAGACTTGCTACATGAGAGCATCTTGTAATAATTAACAAAAAATGGATTATTAGGAACAACTTAATTGAAATGGAAGATTCAAAATTAAACATGTTTTGGCACGAATCTTGATACTTACAATCCTATCCATAATGGTTAACTTTTTGAGGTCATGTACTACCTTTACTTATTTACTCCCCCTCATTTCCATAACTCTACATGAGAAATGGAAGATATCTCACTAATGTCATCACTCTTCTTAACTTCAGCTTACCTCTCAACTAACAAGTCCTTCTCCAACTTCTTATAGTCTGCCAAAGAAAGCTTGTGAGAATATGTATTTCTTTTTTCACTTCTCCTTATTAGACTTACTTAATGCCTATTAACAAAAAGAGATACTAGGTTACAAGTACAAATGATATGTAAACAAGACATTTAAACGAACTATGTAAAAGGTAAAAATTTTACCTTGAAATGCTTATTCTTGTGTTATTTCTAGAACTTCTCCCATAATTCCTGGTCAAGGTAGTTCCAATGCTGCATAGGTCAATTTTTGTCACAATCTTAAGATTGATGTATTCCCACCTCAAAGTTAAGTTGAAGTCCATCCACATAGTTGCTATAAGTTGAAGGATTCCTATAAGTAAAAAAATGTATGAAAGATTAAATTATATGCAAGTATAGTTTCTCATATCCATAAAAAAAATCTATCTAAATTAAGTGTACATATCAAGACCTCCAAAATGTTATCTTTCAATCCCTCCAATACTTTCCTCCAATAAAGAATAGATATTAATACTTTGGATCATATAATTATTCTAACATAATGACATATTAGTTGGCATTTTCTCCATCTAACTATCATTTCTCATTAAACTAAATAGGCAATCTCTCACTCCTTGACTATGCTATGGTAATGCCTTTCAAGGTTGTAAGACCCTTTATGCTTCTTTTAGTAAAGGTAGCTACCTCTTAAGAAGGACCACATTTTGAATTTAGAAAAAAAAAAGTTTCAATCATGTATCCATAATAAAGTTGTAGTTAACATTACTTAATAAGTGAATAAAGTAGTAAATACAAGATTAATCATTATAACAAATGTTTTAATAAATTACCTAACAAATAATAACTTGCATGATAAGCAATTGAATTAAAATTACATTAATCATTATAGGATCTTTTACTAATTTACATAACTATGAAGCAAATTGGATTTATTCAAATATATGATAAGTATAACACCCTAAAAAAACATAATAACATATAATGATAAAGGCAGCAAGTAAAAATAAAAGACATTATAATCGAATAAAGCATGCTAAAACCATATATCCCGATACTCTAAAACTTAAAAACATTACTAAACATAAGATTTAATATAATCCTAAATATAGTGATGAACAAAACTCTCATTATAACACTATTTAGACACGTAAACATCCTAATTAGACAAAATTAGATTTAATCACTTAATAATAAAAAATCTAACAAACATTAAAGAGGAAAATGTACTTGAAAAATTTGTTGATGACTAGAACAATTACAAAGTAAACTCTAATTGTAAAAGAGACATATTAAATTTGATAGCAAAGGCGATACTAAGGAAATAGTTTTCATAAATCAAAAGTGATGGAAAGCAAAAGAGAAAGTGAAAGTTATGCAAACAAAAATAATTATATGATGGTTTCTTACTAGTTTCTTACTAGAAATTGACATATGTAATAAATAACGTAGGATTGGAAGAAAATAGGCATATAAGGCTAAGACAATATTTATAAAAATACCATTGAGCAATTAATTTCAAAATTACTTATTTTAAAAACTAATGTCTTAAGTTTTTTGCCCTTTTAAACATAAAAGTTTGCATTCACTTACGAGCATCAATTATAAATGAAACTAATGTCCTAATGTCATTTTTATTTTCTAACATATTGATCATGAAAAAATGGCATTGGCTTCTTTTTATTGTTGTCTCAAGTTCCCATAGAAGTTTCAATAATGCCATCATGAAACTACATATGTCAATTTTTAGTTTAACTAACATATCAAGTTTCCAAGGAAATTTCTAGAATGCCACTGCATAACTATGGACATCAATTGTTTTAGCAATCATTGTCCTATTTATCCTAATAATTTAAAAAAATGCTATTATATTAATAGAGACATCAATTTTTCTTGTCACTAATGTCTATCAATCATTGTAGATATGCAATTTTGTAGTAATAAGACATTAGTTTTTTCTAATAACCAATGTTATTTTGAGGTTCTTTTTTATTAAAAATATATATAAGAATTCTCCTAAACCCCACAACCCTAGAGTAGTTTCCAAACATAATTACAAAATCTAATAACTTGTATTACTATACAAGCAATAACAATAGTATTCAACCTTTGCATCAGTGTCTTTATGATCAAAATTAATTCTCAAATACAATAAAATGAAAAAAATGAAAAATTATATGTTTTCTTAGGTTCAAATGGAAAAATACATATAATGTGTTCATATTGCAAAAATTAGAAATTATACCTTTAAATGCTGAAAAAGGGCTTACATTGTTATTCCAATAACATGGACATTGACAGAAACACTTATGAATTACACTATGGCAAATTAAAGGCATAAAGATGTTAGAATTAATGCTATAGGTGAAACATTAATTCTATATGCTTTCATAAGAGAGAAATTTATTACCTAACTTTTACCCTTAAGTTTTGCTGGAATCATGTGTTATTCAAAATGTTGATATCATCTTGGCCCTTTGTAAGGAAGAAATTTATTTCCTCTTCTTCAAGAAACTCATATTAACTAAAATGTTAAAAAATAAAAGTAGAAACAAAAAATCCTACCAAATCCACACAACAAACAACAAATAGACATTTATATTTAAGTTTAAAGGAGAAATAAGATATTTGAATGGACCTTAAAGTTGAGAAGAAAACACTAGTAACTGTGAAAAATTGTTGAATTTAAGCCAAGGTAATCTTCTTTATTAGAGAGAAATTATATGGCATATCGTGCTTATAAAAGAAAATGAATTAGTTAATCATTTCATAAGGAACTTTTTGTAATTTAGCATCAAGGACAACCTTCCAGTTTTAAATCACACCTTCATTTTCATAAGTTTTAAGGAGAGGACAATAGCATTGTTTAATATTTCATGTTGGTTAGAAACTAAAATTAACATCCTAAGGTTATGATAACTTTTACAAAAATTTACTTTTATACATCAGCTATATAATAAAACCAGTGTGAAATTTCAATTTTTAATTCTTTATTTTTTTACCCAAATTTTTTTTTACTTTTTAATGTCAATTATTTTTAAAACTGACATTGTATATTACCTATGTCAATTGTTAATAAAAAATTGACATTGTATATTAGTTTTTATTTTTTTAAAAAAATAAAGTTTAACTCTATTACTTTAAAATAGAAACCAAACTTATTACTTAAACAATAGGTTAGGACACTCTTCAAGAAAAACACCACTTTTTAAAGAACAATAATTATACAAAAACACATACAAACAACCTTGAAAATGTATACAAAATAATATATAGATGTACAAATGATTGCTTATAAGCATATTATACATACATTTTTCACTTATAATTAAACCTGATAAGTTTACATTTAGATCCTCTCTCATGCTAGTGCTTATGTATGTATCTTTTTCAATACATATGCAACCTATTTTTCTTGGAAGGTTGTTAAATCTGTTGCACTGTAAGTTTTTTTTTTTTTTTAAATCTTGAAAAAGCTGCATGTCTACACATAATATAATGAGAAAACAAAACTATATTTTTTGACAAGTGTTTATCTAATTGAAATTTAAATAAATTACCATATGGGACCTTTTATTGCTTTTCATACATTTAACTATGCTAGTCATGTATTTGTAGACATAATATCCACACTCCTCATTACTAGCTTTGTGTGGGATGTTGAAACAAACTAATGCAAAATAATATCAATTTCATATAGTCTTAATTACTATGTTAGGTACCCGAACATGCACAAGAATATTACTTTCACTACCACTCATTCGATGTTGACTTTATCAAGCCTTGCATTTGTAAATGAATGTTCATTAATGTTGTGAATGACTTCTTCCACTCCTTTCATAATTCATGCACTAGTAGGCTAAGCTAGTAAATCGTCCTTTCTTTTGGATACACTACACTTAACATGTAATGGTTATTATAATATTATCAATATCAAAATAAAATAATATATGAGAAAATATAACCAAAGAATGAATTAAGGTCCATCTCTACACAAATATACTTTTCATAATATAGTACCATGTAGCATTGACTATTGTTTATAGTCATGTCACATTTTTGTATTTATTCCTTCATGTCTAGCTTGTCCCCATCAATTGCACCCTTTTTGCATCTCTGAAACTGTAGAAGGAACCTAAATTCCTCTCCCTAACATCATGATACAAATGCCTATAATTTTTAGAATAAATTATCCTTAGAATTTGTACTATCTAATATATTCGTAAAACTAAAGAATACTTGAAAGGTAAAGATGAACACACTTCATCCAATTTATGACATAAAAAATTCTAAAACCTCCCTATTTAAAAGCTAGAAGATTTTTGTCCTGGATAGAGGAATGTCATATTCATGTCCTGTGAAATTATTCCCACGAAATAACTTAATGAGCCTTTCACTTGACATGTTCTACACAATAACTCTTAATTTCTCCCTCGATATTTCCACACTTATATTTTTGCTAAGGATGAGCTACCAAAGTCTTTAATTCTTTAGATTTACCACCTTTGCCCTTGTCTTCCTCCCATTTCCTCTTACCATTTTCTTTCTCCAAAGGTACCTAAAAGTAAATTGCAAAGAAATATGACAACTAGACAAGTTCAATAGTATTTTATCTAACTGTAAACAATTAACTACTCACCAGTGGAAAACTTTACCTTTGTAAATAAGCAAATTAAAGCATTTGGCCAAGTTAAAAAAGAGCTAACCACTTGGACCATCATGATTACCTTTTTTGTCAATTATGGTGCCTTATTCAACTCATCACATTTACTACAACCTTACATTGGTCATCTAATAATGCAACATTATGGAACACACAATTAGGGAAAAGTACGCCCTGTGCCATTTTCCTGAGAAAGGGTACCTAAAATAAAAGTTCACACTTATGCTTAACCTAGAATTATAAATAAATGAGTTAATCAGCATTAATTTAATCTTATAATATGATTAGAAAGTGATAAGCAACAAGCAGTACAATAATAGGAATTTATTGTGATAATTAGGCATAGGGATTAAGGTCAGTAGGGTAGTAGCTACCTTATAATGTTATAAAGGTCTCCATCCTTACCTCCTCCTCATCCTTTAAAGTAGCTGGCCACTTGCCAGTCCACTTGAGTTTGACAAGCACATGCCATAGAATTGTCTTTTTTGTTAGTGTTAGTTAATACTCAAATATTCCTTTACTATAAAGATATTTTGTAACTCCCTAAAAGTGTTGCTTAATACTAATAGTTCCTTCAACAACCTTTACATAACTAGGATACTCTAGAGTTCCCAGAATAGCAGTTAATATATCCATCCATCTTGGTGACTGAAGCTCTCCTTGGGTAGCTTGTTATGTAAGCTCATTTTGGCATATTTAATAAAAAATAATTAGTTGTATTTTGGTAAAATATGAATACACCCTATATTTGACAAAATAATAGGATAATAACATCACTTACAATTTGCTAGGTAACTTGTCGACTCTCTTCTGTAATGGATTTGCCCTTCTTGTTAACTCAATCTCTTACCTATAACTTATGTCATTCAATAGGGGTAAAAGTGGTAGATGCTAGATCACTAAATTAAGCAATAGTCTTATCAATAACTTTAGTCATTTCCTTGAAGATGTCCTCTTTAAAGTTCCTATTCCTTCCTTAGGATAGCCTATGTTTATATATATTTTTTATTTAGTTTAACTTATTTTATGCACTCATGACCTATTGACAAGAAAATAAAACAAGTGATGAGAAAACATTATTTCCTATTAATAGTGGGAAAAAAATAATAGTATTGAGATAGCAACAAATACTTAAAAGCACTCTGGATGATATATCTCTATAAACTTGTCTCATATTTGTAGTAGATTTAGCTATATTTTTTAGGGGGAAGTCCCACAAAAGTCCTTATTAAGATGATGTAATCCCTGTTTAATGTATACTTATAATATTTTCACCTTTTTTGCACCAATAGAAAAATGCATTTTTTGTAATCTAGCTATATATTGAATGTAGCCTATAAGGCAACCTACAAATGACAAACATGATTAATAATCTGGCACGTAAATTCTTATGCAAATTTAAAAATTGAAATGGAGATAAGTAGTTTCGTACAAATAAATCTTCCCGAATGGCATCCTTGATGTCTTCTTCCACTTGGTGCAATTCTTTATTCGTAATGGGCACCTTGGTACCAAGGAAAAAAGGTAGGATGTGAAATTAATTCCATTAAGTCTTCATGTAGCTCCTACTTTATTAAAGTTTACCCTTTCCCCCTCTCCTATCTAGCATGCTTGAGGATCAATTTTCTTTCAACTATAGGTCTCTTAATGCCTTTTTTTTTCTCTCTCCACCTTTACCAGAGTTCCTAAATACATCCATGTTTTATTTAAAAAGACTTAACCAAATCAACACAAACATTTAATTTATATGCTAAGCAATATTTGATAAATAATTGTGCACAAACATATGATAAATAAAAAAGGACAACTAGAAATTATACTATCACATTTGGTTTGACCTAAGAATAAAACTTTACTCACAACAAGGTGACATTTCAAACATTGCATTAAAGCAACATTGCATTAAAGCAACAAAGCCATACTAATGTAGAAAGTTACTCCATAAATGTAGCATATTTTAGGTAGAATAAAAATATTATCCCTTAAACATATTGAACACCATAACAAGAAAGAATATAATAATTTACTATTTATAATTTTCTACCTTGATTTGTTCGCTGTTATGACCATATTTATTAGCCACCAAGAGTTAATGTAATACAGATGCAAGAAATAAGATATTTTATATTAAAATATGTTTAATATATTAAACTTAGCATATTCATAAGAGTTCATTTCTTTTTATTCTATATTCAACTCTCTCAATCAGAAAATTCTAGAAATTAACATTTGAGACTTAGAACCTGAAACTTGCAAGTGGCTTCACATGTATAGTTCTATGAATTTTATAGAAACATATAATATGCCATATTTAACAACATAAATTGGCATAAATAAGTAATGCATAAGAAATAGAGAAAGCATATATTTATAAGGAGAACTCCTATATAGACCAAAAATTGTATAAGGAATACAACTTCTACATATGTATGTAAGCTAGAAAAAAAAAGTGCAAAACACATACATCCTAATATATGCAAAAGTAGAATCATATTTACTTTAATCCACATAATAAATACAACTATGAAACACAATCAACTGGGCTTTGATACTAATTGAAGGAAATTACATGACTTTATATTGTCCTAGGTCGTTGATTGTGCATCATAGTATGAAAATTTATAAACAATTTTAAGGAAAAAATTTGATAAAATGATACAGATGAGAATGTTGAGTTTATGGTCTAACCTAAGACTTTGATATCCATATAACTTTTGGATGTCCATATGACTTTTGGAAATTAAATGCTTTTAAAGGTTCAAAGTTAATCTGGATATCATCAATTACATACTTAAATGAATGTAAAAATGCTTCTAGAAAAAAAGGACACAAAAAAGTGAAATTTGAAAGGAATCACTCCTTCCGATGAAAACTTCACTCCTCTTGTTCTTTGAGAGAGATAAAAAGAGGTAGTCTAGTGAATGTTTCCAAAAGAAAGGACTTTTAAAAATAATTTCATGACATGATTCACACCTAATCAACTCATATTAGGTTTAAATACCAATTATACCTATAACTTAACAGTCACTTAATTTAGGGTCTTAAATAATATTAACATTAATAATTTATTTATAAATTAATGTGAGGTTTAAAGAGTAAAGATTGAACCTTGGATGCAACGAAAGACATAAAATTTTTAAGAGACATCAGACGGCATCTGAACCAAAAGCTTTTAGTTAAATATTGAAAAATTTTAAGAAGCAAACACAAAAAAAAAAATTAACTAGGCCATAAAACAACCTAATCTAATTTATCTCAAAACCAAATGGAACATGTAAAATTATGTTCATTTAAAAGTTAATATCCTTGCAAACTAAACTTGTTTGAGTTAGTTTATTAGTTTAACACTCCTACAAAATATCTATCAAATTCTTGGAATTTGATAAAATTACCATAATACTAATGATTTGCTATGATAGTTGTTAAAAGGTGAAGAGTCAATTTAAGGGGAAAAAAGTGTGACAAAGATAAGAATGTTGGGTTTAAGGTATAAATATATATAAGAAAAGCTAAGATTAGAGATGAATATGAGAAAAATTTAATGTGAACATTTTATTTTGCCTATATCACCTTTAAATATATCTTAAAAAATACAAAGAAGGAAAAAATTAGAAAATAAAAAATATTCATTTTATCTAATTTTAATTTTTAAAATTATTAATAGTAATCTTATTCTTCTTTTTTAATAGCACATCATATTCTTTGTTTACTTGTTATCATTTATTTTTATTATCACAAGCCCAAATCTTATTCACATTATATCTTAAAAAATTAAAAAATATTGAAAATATAAGAATTTTTTATTTCTCTTATATCATTTATCATTAAATTTTATTTATATTATATTAATATTTTTCATTTTCTTTTAAGATTGATTAGTTATCTATTTTCAAAATATTATTCATCCTTTTCTCTTAATCATTTATCTTTATTTTCAGGTTTTCATTTATCTTATTTTTTGCATTTTTTAAATCACATCACATATATTAATACACTAGATGATTTTGTTTTAGTTATAATTGATGTGTAGGCCATAAGACCTAGCTTCAAAAAAAATATTTAATATAAAGATAATAATACAATAATATCTCATGGAATTTATTATGCTACTAAAAGGGTCTAAATTCCCCATAAGTTTATTGGGTCACTGAAAAGGTTCAAATGCTAAATGGAAACATCAACTCAAAAAGGCACACTAAAAATTTGCTCCTATTAAAGTCTAAATATTACAATATATCTAGCTAAGGTGTCATGACCCAATTTCTAAACCATCATGATTAGCATAAAAATCTACCAAACATCCCTACAAGCCTTTTTAACCTAAATCTATTTCTTAAATTCATTTTTTTATGAAAATTATGCATGATATAGAAACACAAGGTTGAAAAATCTATTAAAGTTTGAAAATTTTATTAAAGTCTTTTTTACCAAAGTGTAATCAAATTAGAAAATAGCTCTCCTCACTAATGAGGTTCAATCCTTCATTCAATAAATAGAACTTCATCTTCAAATAGGAAATGTATGTGTACATTTTATAAACTTAACATCTTCATTACTAGAAATAGCTTTTCCTAACAAATAGGTATAATTTTTCTTAATATTTGAAAACTTTGCTTGAAAGTTTAAACAAGTAATTGCATTGAAAATCTTGTAGTTTTAAAAGTTCTATGTCACCCTTAAGAAAATAAATTCACGAAAATTTTCTTTTTCTTTCTTTTTGAAAAAGAGTTTGAGATAAAAAAAAAAAAACAACGTCATATATATATCATACTAGGTTTAAAAAGAACTAATGAAATGATTTTAGAAAAATATTTTATGAAAATAAACACTTTCCCTATAATAAGATTTAGATCATGTCTTAAAATGTTGGTATCATAGGTTTTTCTAAATAAAGAAAATGGTTTCATAGAAAGTTCTCCATGGATCTCTCTATGGAGGAGTTAAAAATTCTTTTTGAAATCAATAGTTTGGACAACAAATATGTTAGAATAGGACTAAGTAGTACAACTTAGTAAAATCAATGAATCCTATCCTCTTAAAATACTTTGAAGATAACATCAAATATAAAGATTAGATTCCTTAGAAAATCTTAGCCAAATAAATCCAAGTTTCTTTTGAAAATTGGTTACCATTAATGTCAAAGAAATCATTTTTCCTTCCATTTTTCTTGAAAATTTTCAAAAGCTTTTACGAGTTTGTGTCCCACTTAGCTTTTATATAGGAATATCAATAAATAAGTTATATAATAATATACATCATATATTACATTCAGATAATTAAACATATTTGCTTAGTTATTTTATACAAATAGTTATAGCCCTATTGGAACTTAGATACTTGCTAAAAAAGGTTAAAGTAATAATATACAACAAAACTAGGAATAACAATTAGATGCTACCTATCTAACTCTATACTAATAGCTCATCATCAGCTTTATAATTGTTAGGTGTTGTATTTTTCAAAAGTTGAAGATGATAAAGGATTATCAAAGTTAGAGTTAAAGTTGTTAATGAAATTATGGAAGGTAGGTATGGCACTAGACAGACTCACCAATATGGCAGATGATGGTGGTTAAAAGTGTGTGACAAATAAAGGAACCAAGCTAAGGGATTATATGGCTCACTGTCATTCTCAAGTATAGCCATATCCCCTACCTCAATACTAGCACTTTTAGGAATGGAATTACTGGAAGTTGCTAAAAATTTATTGCTAGATATAAAGCTTTCTAAGAATAGCTTGGTGAGATTAAATAGAAGATGTGCAAGCCTCACTACCTAAATCCTAGACCATTGACTAATGTTAGCACAATCAACCACTATTTTAAATTGAAACTCAAGCTTAAACATGCTAACTCAAGTATGATATATCTTTTGCCAGTAGTTAACAATTCCATCAATATTCTAGTAAAAGTACCTAAAAAATATATCCATAAGTAGAGCAAGTAATAAAATTATTTAGTAAGACAAGTATGACACTAATTTTCCAAACAGTTTTAATTAAGAAAATTGGTTACATACAAGACATGTATCAAACATTTTTTTACCAAAAATACATTTGTTAATTTATCCTTCATATAGAATAATTTATATTAAGACAATAAAGTTACATAATTATTGTATATATAGTACCAATATCTAAAACAAGTATCCAATGACATAGAGGCATAAAGGTTCCTCCTTGTTACTCTAAGCTAGTCTTATCCCACATATATCCTAACCTTGTGCTACCAAGTTAACTTTATTCCACTCATCTTTCTATTGCAACTTGAAAGTCAAGACATTGGACCAATCCCACACTATTTCACAAAGTTTCACATAGTCATGTCGCACATCTAAAAATGGTAAATAGGCTAAGCTTGGTAAACCAGGCCAAAGCCCATATAACCAAGCTTGTTTAAATTAAATCCACTAAGGCTCACATTTTAAGTAGACCTATTTTGACTAGTCTAGTCTACATAAAAGCTTCCATAGCCTATACGAATTCAATTTATACAAATTGAGCATTTAGGCTCACTTTTTTAGGGCCTATTTTTAGCAAGCCCAATTTGCAAAAAAATAAGCATACCAATTTGCCAAGCCTACAAGCTAAAAATCTATTAATCATCCCTATGCATGTCACATATGACATTCAAACTGTAATATTAGATACGACATAAAACCTATGGCAGAAAATAACAAATTTTCATATAGCACAAAGCCAATTTCACATCAAGCTTTCACTAGCCCATCACATGAAACAAGATAAGGTCCAAAATGTTAGTCATAGCCAAAATCACAATGTAACATAAAATTAATCTAGTAAAAAGAATTTATAATAACCTCATCACATTACTAGTAATCATAAGCAGTATTGATGCTTCCATTTCATACACTAGATTATCGATTTGCTTTCTCAAGGCATAATGACATCAACTCATTCTCATAAGCCTTATTCACAAGCTTTCTTTTCATACAAATACATTAGTGCATATATAAGCTATACAATATTTCAAATAGAAAATCGTGCACTAACCTTTCAATCATACTCTTGGTCTCACTACAAGACCCTCAGAGTAGTGTTCAATTTTTTTACAAAACATTCATCATGTATTAAGTACACATTTAACCTATTATTAGCACATATTATTCACATAAGTATAAATACACCATGCCCTATATAGTTTTCCTAGTAGAACCATGTAGTACATAACTTAGTTTTTTCAAGTTCCACAACTACTATTTCTAAACAATTTTAAATCTATACTTCATATATCATTCTAACAAATAAGAAAACTATATTTCCTTACTTATATAAGCATATTGGGTTTTTGCCTAGCAATAACAAAATTACTTAATTCCATTAAACATTAACATTTAAATTAAGGAAACAGTCAAAAATTCGTACTAGGTCCTAACAACCATTTTGTTATTTATAAATTATACTAAAAATATAAAATCTCATCCAAATTTATTAAAAAATTTTAGAATAAATATCTAGATATTTAATGAGCTCATTGAACTTTTTCTATGCACAATTCCCTTTTTATCTAGTTATCAAAATACATTAAAAATATATACTTTTACTTTAAAAAATCCAATTTAAATATCAAATTTTAATGAAATTTTGTGAACATTTTTAGAATAAATAATAAGTCATAAAATATCATTTTTGAAGTATTTTCATGCATAAAACATGTTGCACAAGCCTTTCCTAATTCAAATCATCAATATGACCAAAAATTAACTATTTTATGTTTCAAAAATTCATTTTGTGCATAAATCTTTACAAAATTTTCTAAAAATTTCTATAACCAGACTAGATACTTAAAATAACATTTTCAAATTATTTTTATGTCTCAAAAAATGTTACATCACTTACCATATTGATCTACTATTTATTAATAACAAGAATGATAAGATCTTTTTGTGAGGAATAGTTTTTGATGAAGCTTTTAAAAAAAATTAGAATTTTTGAACCAAGCATTTGAGACATAAAACTTCACAAAATAACCAATTTCAACAATAAAACATATTACATAAGTAATTAAAACATTTTAATAGAAAACTAGCTTTGAAAGAAACTATCTTTCTCTTAAAAATATTAGTTTTGAAACAAAAAATTTTACATAAATCCTCAAGCTCCCAAACCTATTTTTAAACATGTTTTCCTCACAAAAACTTAACAAAAATATTAATAGACATTTCCAAAATAATTCAAAATTTGATGCAATAAGATTTTCTTATAAAAATAGAAATTTTCTTATTTAAAATAGTAACTTATCTGAGATTGCCCTAGATACTTCTTTAAAGGATTTTTATTCAAAAAATTGAATGAAGTTCTTCTAAAACATTCATGTATGTATGGTTGGTGTTTTGATAAAATTTGTTTCCTTAAAGCACAAGAGGACCCATCATTCCTTTTAAACAAAACCATCCATTTTTTATCTCAAAATAAAAAAATCAAGCATTCTAATCTATTAAATCTTGAAGTGGATCATGATGTAACATTTTTGTAAGATTTAAAACAATAATTTTTGTCTATCTTAAGCAAGAAAACCCATGAGCGTCATGGAGCACATCCATAAAGATTTTTCATAAAAACATATTTTTATCAATTGTAGAAATTATTTTCATAACAATTCTTCTTTCATCTCAACATGAACTCAATTTGAGAGAAATAATTACTAAAATTCTTTTTTACTTTCTTTACTAATTCTTTTTGAAGAAATCATATAGAAATCAAAAGAGCTTTTTCTTTAAGCAACATTCCCACCTTCATCAAAGCCTTTTCTAATAAAATATTTTCACTAACCCATCATGATACTCATGATATCACCCAAACTTACATGCCTCACACATAACAATGTTCTTAAAAAAATAGAAAGAAAGGAAGTGGATCTCTACTCACTTTAACTAGCTTGTAGAAATTTGCTTTTTCACCTAACATTCAAGACATTTCCACTAAAAACAACATAGAGTTAGTAAAGAACTTATAGAAGGATTTGTGAAGAGATGAACCCATGAAAGTTTATAAGCATTTACCTTCACCAAGACTCAAATAGCTTAGTCCTTCAATCAATTTCAAAAAAACTCTTAAAAATTATATAAAATCCTATCAAAACTAGAAAGAAATCTTAAGAACTTACTATTTTCCTCTTAATTTGCTTTCTAGTTATTGGGGAGTTTTGGTATGCACAAGAAAAAGTTAAACTTAGCTATTTATAGAAGAATGAAAGGAGGTAGCATCCAAAGGAAGGAACGCATTGTTTCTTCAAGGAAAAAATGATGAAATTTCACTTAGTCTTCATTTTACTATTTTTAATCCATGTCCTACTCATTGTTTCTTGCTATTGTTATGGCTTTCATCATTCAGTTTCATCGTCACTTATGTTATAGCTTGACCAACCATGTAGGAAACTTCTTACCCACTTTCTACTTGTAATTAACTACTAATTAATCACTAGTCAACCTCATTAGGACTTTAATTAGATGTTTTTCCTAATCTTTCCACCAATACCTTTGGAAATTTTCATATTTCCTTTATTTCCCTAAAATCATATATGCCTTAGTGTAGTGGCCCACAATTTCAATTTCCTCTACTTAAGGTCTTCACTTGATGTTTTTAAGTATAAATATCAAGTTACTCTGAAATCATATCAACTGTAGATTTAAGTCTTAAATACTTCTATTTTACTTAATTTTTTCCAAGGTAATTCCTAGTGAGTTTTTTCTATCTACTAATTATAAGGAATATTTCTACTAGTTTTAATGAACATTTCTACAAATCACATGTTAATGAAAGTTACCTAATTTACCTTTGTTAATGTTTTCCTGCTAAATTTTTATCAAGTGTTACATCAGGAGAGGGCATATAGAAGGATACTTTCTCCCCAACCCAAGTCTACCTAGGAAAAGGAGCTCTGACCAATACTCCATTGATGTTATTACTACTGTAGTGTCAAAATGAATAGAGTCCTACAAATGCAAAAGCCAACTAGCAGCATCTAATCTTTAGGCAAGGGTCATATTGGTCATAAAGGTAAAAAAAAAAAACTCTTCCTACTAACTTAGGAATCCTTTGGGGTATATAGCTTGATAGAATTAGTATTAAAGCCTTAACTTAACTTATATGAAAGGCAAACATGCCATGCCTCACTCTTTTTACCATAGGTCCTTTTAGGCTAAGGTAAACAAAAGGTTTCCATGCTCTGTGGAGTCCTTATAAAAGACAAAGCTTAATCACAATAGCACCTTTAACCACTTAGAGGTATTACCATTGCCATTATGCACCACAACCTCTAGTACTCTAACATATATCCAGCATTTTTAACCACTTAATGGTGGCACCTCCACCACTACACACAAGATCTCCTTTCTTTCAACTTGCAATGTACCTTTTATCCCTTACATCCTTGACACTTGAAACCTTATACTAAATCATTAATGCCTTTTTTGTACTCTATGTTAGCATACTCTCCTTATAAATACCTCTAAAAAATGGCAAACAATAAGTTTGTGGAATCCATTATTACCCAAAACCTTTGTATTTATACGTTAGCACATATTTATAGAATGGAAATATCCATCCCCTAAAGAATGACTATTTTATCAAATGATATAATCTTCATTTTATAGTAAAAGTAATAGAATGCTTCTCCCTTTATCTATAGAATGATCTTTTTACATTCTTATTTTTTATATCTTTTATATATTTCAATATTACCTTTCATTAATAAAAAACAAAATAACATCTATTTTTTAATTTTTTATTATTAAAATATTTAGTAATTATATATTTAACAATAATTTTTAAAATTGGATACTGTTTGTTATTTATAAATATTATTTAATTTAAAATTTTATTAAATTAAAATTTTTATATTTTTTCATATAAAATTTTTTGTTAATTATAATTTGGATAATATGATTTAAAATCTAATATTTTTTTATTATTGATTATGCCATATAAATTAATACCATTTTTATAATTTTTTCTTAAGGATTTTTTTTATCATTCACTACTCTCTTTATCAATTTGAATCCTAGTTATTTTGAGATATTAAATATAAAAATAGATTCAAATATCTATTTTATTCCTCATGGTACTAAATATACTTATAAAATAATTATTTTATTCTATTCTATTTTATGAGCAATGTTGCTTTACCCAAAAGGTAATTCTAAAAATTAGTTCTGAAATCACAATGGTACTAGAGGGCTCACATCATTTACTAACCCTATCAACCTTTAATCAATTTTTGAAATTGCAATTCAACTAAAGTTTATTAAAAAAATTAGAAATATTCTTATTTTATTTTAATTTTATAGTGCAAAACACCATATAAAGGACAAGAAATAAACAAGAGAGAAATCAAGGACTTGTGGTTCATACTTTAATTCTGTCATTGCTGCTTAGCTTAAGAAACTTTCTTTTTCTTCTTCTTCTTCTTCTTCCAATTTGATTTTTGTTATTTTAATTAACAAATATTAATAGTAACTCTTGAATTATTGTTAAACATTAAATACATATTCTTAATTAATCATATGAAATGATTTGTTTTCTAATTTTAGTAATATATTAAATGTTTTATTAAAATAAAAACATAGCATTAAATATAATTCTATTATTAAATATATTATTATTTATTATATTACTAAAAATAGAAGGAATATACATTTAATGTGTTATTGTTAAGCATTTTCCTATATGACCTTTAAATGTTATAATTGATTTACATTTACTACCCTAATTCAAACTATATATATATATATATATATATATATATATATATATAGTATATATATATATATATATATATATATATATATATATATATATATATATATATATATATATATGTATATATGTATGTATGTATTTGCTAAAAAATTTTCATTAAAAGAGAAGAGGAACATTGCAAAAACTTCAAAATATCGATTTATTCTTTTCATTCCATAAGATAGCCGATATTATTATAAGTAGAAATTATCACAAAGTGAGATAGCTAGTATCATAATAATAAAACATCAAGAAATAAAATGAATCTTTTACTTTTGAATATATTCCATCCTAATAAATATAAGGGTAAATTACAATTTATTCTCTTAAATTATATGTTATGTGAAAAAAATTCTAATTTTAAAATAAGCGTAATATAACATTTAAATTATAGTTAGTGGGCTATTAACCCCTGTTTAATCTAAATTAATGGTAATTTGATGAGATCTCAAAGTTTTTCATCACTACAAATACATTCATAACAATGTTTTTCCTCCATCTCTTTATTTCTTTGGTAGTTAATGTGTTTTCCATTCTTTCCCCTCTCCTTTACTCACTACAAATTGAATCATGTGTCTCATGATCTGACTTTGTTAAACTAATGCAAGCAAAGAAATACAATGATACATTAAATTAACATAGATATATGATTACTTCAATTATTTGAATTAAGTTGAAGTGACATATAATTATATTTTTTACATAACAAATGTGTAAATTTGAATCATGGTTGATGGTCTTTTTCTAGCATAGAAAATTAAGCTCTAAACTTAGTTGAAATCATTCTTTTAGACTCCTTTATTAACATAACAAATCACTTAAAATTGACATTTATTCCCTGAGCCTTAGTCCAGGAGATGAAAAGATGCCATTAGTCATTGTTGACCTCAGTCAAAAAAGCTGTTATTTTACTCAATAATTTGCAAAATTGCATTCCATTATATTTTGGCTACGAAAAAGAGATAAAGGAAAAAGGGTAGGATACAAATTAATTATGAAAAAGAATAAGAAAGTGAAGAAAGGATATGGTTAAGGCTTTATCTATAAATGAAGAAAAGTTTTGACGTCTTATTGTATTGATATTAATTTAGATAAAAATTTGTCATGGAGGGATTAATTGTCCACTAATTATAGTTTAAGGGTAAAATTATCCTTACATTAAAATAAGAGGATTTTTTTGCATATGACACAAAGTTCATGAGTGTAAATTTTATTTTACTCTAAATATAATATAAGTATTCATTTTCATAAAAAAATATTTTATTTTTGTTTTAAAATTTATAATTTTAATGAAAATTGTAGTATGGATATTCTTAAGTACGTAATCATAAAAGCAATAAACAAATAAAAGAACTAATAATGAAAATTTATTTTATTGATAAATATAATAAGAAAAAGTAAAATATTAATAATTTACAAAGGTAGTTATTTTTTTAATTTTATATGAAAATTAAGAAATAACAACTAGAGCAAAATTAAATAAATTTACATTAACTTAATAGCTTTCGGTCATTTACCGGAGAGTTGAGTTCCAGTGGTCCGTTGCAAAAGGAGGCGAGCGATTTGCTGAGCATCATCAATCTATCATTGGTCTTCGGAATCTCTTGCTAGTTTGTCTTTAGTTCACCTTTGGGATCTCTCTCTGCTTCATTCACAATCCAAAGGTAATCTCTCTCCGTCTTCGCTCGCTTTCGATTTCACCTCTTGTGTGTACAGTTGTGCCTTTGTAGGTTCAGATGATCAATTGTTACACTTGATCTATTTGATTAGATATAAGCATGAAGCTAAATTAGATGAATTTTAGGTTTTTCAACAGTTCCTGTGATGGGAGAACTGGTTGATTCGATTTATCTTCTGTGAAAATTATGTTTATTAATCGTTAGCCTTTTCAAGTAATGAAACTCCTCATCTCTAACGATTTGTGAGGGGATTTGGGTATCTTTATTCCCTCCATTTTCGTGGATTAATTATTTCTCAGGACTAAACAACCGTCTTCATCATCTTTCTAGTTTTTATGACTAGTAGGTAAGGTCTAGTATTAGATTTAATTGACATTTGTTGTAATGGTAATTCTTTGGCCTCTTTGTTCCTCTAACTTTGATACTTTCATAAATGTAGATTAATAATATACTAAGTTGCTACAGAGTTTTGTCTTGCACTTGCTTATTCTTTAAATGATTAAAACTAGAGTTGAGAGAATGATGTATTAAGATTGATCTTCAATACCCTTCCACCTTCCATGCCCTCCTAGCTTACCCTGCTTCGGGTTCAGTTCCTCACATTGTTTAATTTCTTACTGAATGGTGACTTTTTGCTATTTTATGCCATCCACCTTTAGAGGCTCTTTTTTGGTATCATGACATGGATACTGATAGGCGATAAATTTTACCGGGCATGGACAGGATTTTCTTTTAGTAGAACCAAATAAGTATGGTGGGAATATCAGTATTTATTGATAATGAGGGTTCATATCCTTGTGGATTTTAAATAAAGTGAAACAATAGAATGATATGATGGGTAAGGAAGTTTAAGGTAGTAGATAAAGTATATGGATTTTCTGGCTGCAACTAATAGGATTATTATCGAAACTTTTTGATGAGTCCTAACCAAAAATCATGAAGATTTTTTAAAAAAAAAGGAAAAAGAATGCTTTATGGGCTAGATCAGATTGTCCAACCATTTTTGGTTTATTTGGTTGTCATAAATAACAGTTTCTTGAATGATGAGTGTATAACGAACTCATTGGAAGAGTTAGTCAGTGATAGTACGTTGTCGGGGATAGTTTGTACTATTATTCCTATTGTTAATAAAAATATTCTTTTTTTATTGAAAAAAGATGCAGAAAAGGAACAAACAATATAGTAAAGCTCAAAATTTATAACCAGTCCAGGGCACAGAGGAGTTGCAAGTAAATATGGCTTTCTCAAAATAACTACTGCTATTAAATCTTTCTAGGAAACAATACATGCTGCAAAAATAATAAAAGTAATTCACTCTCTTAGCTTTTATTTGTTGGATAAAGTCCTCAAAATTTTTATCATTTGATTGCATTGAAGAATATCCTTTTAATTTCCTATTGGTTTTTGTAGCTGGATCAAGTATGGCATGAATTCCTTGATGCATATATGTATGGATGTCCATGACTCAATGCTTTGTGTGTTTTCTTGACAAATTGAAGGTATCAGTCCCACTGATTGTGTGAATCACCTCGCTTATATGCTCTGCATAACCCACTATGAATTCTTATGTGCATTTATATATCCAGGGACATGTACCTACATATCTATTAGGAATTGAGCCTTTCAGCGCTCTAGCATATGACATTTCTGTTGCATTTGTCAGTAATGATGTATGGGAGTTTGAAATTTCAACTATGTTAAGTGTATAATTTTTTTTTTTCTGGTGGTAGTTTTGCACATGTTAAGTGTTTTTTCTGTTTCTTAGTTATGCTTAAGTTCAATGGAAGTTCACTTAAATAAGTACTCTTTTCTTTGATAATTTGAAAATTTTATCCATTTGTGTTATTAATTTTTTTTTTTTTATTTGTTGTTTACAGTAGCATTTTCCTTCAGAAGCTTGTGGGTGTGATATGGGACAAGACAGAAAGAAGGATGCTGAGAATGTTCCAGCAGTGTCGTCTAAACCTGAGCCATCAGAAAAAGATAATATCAATAAAGATACAGAGAATCCTCGTGATGGATCTAGTAAACAAGAGAAGCGTAATAAGAATACCCCACATTTGTTAAAGGTCAAATCTAAAATTTTGAAGAAATCACAGCTTGCCAAAATTTAAGATGAAAAAGAATAATGGCACTCAGAGGATTCAACGCAAGTAAAGAAATTGGAGGAGCAATAAGAAGTTGTAGAGCAACAAAGAATAAGGCCATAATTCGAAGCGGTCTGTTGAGAAGCAAATTTCAGAAGACAACCATCAGAAAAGAACCGCAGATAAAATGCCTAAAGAGAAGAGCCAAGAAGCTGAGAAGAATAAAGGTAAAGACGACCCAAATAGAAGCCTTAGTGACAAACTAGTTATAGGCAAAAGTTGGAAAGCTTAAAAGCATAAGAGGAAGGTCACTGAGTTGGATAAGAATCATAGAGAACAGAAGAATAAAGAGAAGCTTGTAGAGTCAAACAGGGGTGTAAAGAGTAGAAATTACAAAGTTAAGCTTGGAAGCATGCGAAGTAGTCAACCAAATGACAAAAGAATGAAAGGCTTGGTGGCTTAATCTTCATGTGCAGTTCAAAGACAAAGCCAGACTGTTTCCATTATCGTCTTATGGGTGTCTCAACTAGGAAAAAGGATGTTGTTTTAGGGACCAATCCTGGGCATAAGCTGTATCTTTATGATTTTAATCTTAAGCTGTTGTATGGG
Source organism: Sindora glabra (assembly GCA_020226215.1). Taxonomy (NCBI): domain Eukaryota; kingdom Viridiplantae; phylum Streptophyta; class Magnoliopsida; order Fabales; family Fabaceae; genus Sindora; species Sindora glabra. The sequence goes on from CM035226.1 coordinate 95,584,119, forward strand.
ATTTACAAGTCATCCTCTTTTAATGGCATGAAACTTGAATCTAAAGCTTTTGGTGGTTCCCGTCCTGCTCAAGTTACTGCACCACCCCTTTTATTAGCTTACCTATGTGATTTTTACCGATACGGTTCAGAACTGTAAAGGATTGTCTCCCACTACCTGAAAGCATTTTCAGAAAGGCCATCAAGGAAAATTATGATGAAAAGCACAAGCTCAGAGTAGAACTTACTGCCAGACAAGTGAGAATAAAATGTTGCCTTTTGTGATGTGGCTCTCAGTTTTCTTAATTTGTTTATCATTGTGATATTCGTATCTTCTAGCTGACAGCACTTTTCCGGCCAATCGAAGGTCATTCAGCCTTGCAGCCTATCCCCTCTCCAGCAAAGCCACTAATTCGGAATGGGGGAGCTCATGATGATTCCGGAGTATTAAAGCCCCACTTACACTAGGAAAAAGAGATCATTGCACTCCGGTATCGCATGAATGAGATCGCTAAATTGAATGTTGAGATGAAATTCCATGTGGTTTATTTCTTAAGGATAAGGAATATAGTGCTTACATTCTCTAATTTAGAAAAATTTTGAATCCTCCATCTCATGTTGATCCTGTACCAGAACCCTATAAACGAGATTATGGACCAGGGCACCTTCATCCCTAAAGCCCTATCTATAGCGACAACATCCCCTCGGCAGAAATTTTTAATATTGACCACCATGGTCATTTAACGAATAGTGAATATCAAGGCCATAGTCTTGATGCAAGATGTGACTATTCACAGTTTCACCCTGTTTTGTTGAATAGGTTGGAATATCAAGGCCATAATCATGGTGCAAGACAAGATTATGCAAAGGATCCTTATTATGGAGATCACCATGGTGCATCATCAAGGGACTCGAATGTACTGCCTTTGAGAAGGGAGGAAATCTCCATAGCATCATCTAGGGACCAAATTGTCCTACCTTTGAGAAGAAAGGAAATCTTTATAGTATCAAGGGACTTGAATCTGCCACCTTTGAGAAGAGGAGATTTCTTGACGACCTTACAATGGAAGAAGGTTGAGAGAGGCTGATAGCATTCATAGGAGAGGGCTACTCAAGACAGGTCATACTCAGGACATGCTGTCACTTCGTTTGATGATTAGCGGGTGCGGTACCATCATGGAGCAAGGCTTGAAGCTGTGCCTGAGCTAGATTCTCCTCATTACTCTTTTGCTGGTCATTCATATTCACATAGTTAATTTAGATGTCCAGCCCTATTCCCTGACAAGGTATTTGTATTATCTTCCATTGTAGTGACTAGCAAACTGTTACAAGTCTGTAACTCTTTAATCAAAATGGTGTGGAGTATATTTGCCACTTTTGACCAACATATCAACCTTCTCATAAAACTCACGCGACACTCTTGAAATAAATAACAAAAATCACAAGCTTGCCAACTATAATCGAATATTGTCGAAACACCCATGCATGCTAAAATCGCCCCACATCAAGAGTCTTTGGACACAATAGATTTAAAAAAGAATAATTTAAATAGGGAGCAAGATACTCCGTTTGCTTGAGTTATGCTTTATTTTATAATTTTGAATGTGTAAGAAATGATTACAAGTCAATATACTCAAGTTTCTAACTCAGTATGTAAGTATCCTGCTAGCCTTTTATAGACTTTACCTCCTTAAAATACATTTTGAATATTAATCCACTTGGTATAAATAGATATATTTTTTCGAATCATTATAAGCTTTTTTTTTAAATCCTACAAGTGTTTGATTTGCACCAAATTGCACTAACATGAAGATAAAAATGTGAAAAACCATAAATATAGACTTTTTGAACTCTTGAATTTTTGAATCATGCCAAAATTATCAAAATACCCTAAATTTGAGAAAATTAAGAAAAATTAATATCAAATTACAACCAAAGATCCTTTTTAACATACTTGATTTTTCATTAAGTCTCATCTAAGCATGTTTATATGTCAAATTATCACAATTACCAATTTATGACATTCCCCCTACTTCAAATGTTAATGCCCTCGTTAACATCACAATCTAACATAATTCCATGAAAAATCTACCTATTTTCTTGACACTTCATGTTGATCTTTGACCTACTCCTTTAAGTTATTTCCTTGATCACTTTTGTCTATCTCTTTAAACGCTATGAAATTTCCTTCACCCCAAAGTTTCATTATCACCTCTATAACACTGGTATTTTTTTAACTAAATGCATTCTCCATAAATTTCTTAAAGTGCTACGTTTGTAAAATTATTTCAAAGTATATTGACACCCTCTAGTATTGCTTTTCCACTAGCTCTCCCAAATTTGATACCCTTATAACTCAAATGACTTGTAGTCACCTTTGAAACAAAGTACTCATTCATTATAGCTTATAAGCAATACTTTGCACTCTGAACTGCTTATTAACAAGTGTCTTACACCTAATGTCCCATTATACTAGTGCAAGAGTCAAGACTTACACTTGATCTATGCATAGGCCCTATAACTTTGCTTATAAGTTTGCTTATGTTAATTTTGATCAATTCATAACACTTTACAATATCACTTTTATACTCAATTGAATCCTTTAATCTTTTCTAAATCGATATCTTTTGGGATTTCATTGGCTACCACAGCCCATTCTTGAAGTTAATGCTCTTCAGCATCATAGTCCTTATAACCTCTTCTATGATTATGTCCTTTAACGACTTGTTTGAGCACATCCTTTAATAGCTCTCTCACTTTAACATCTAGAAAAGGGTACTCTAGCTCGAGTTTTACTTTACCTATGCATAAGTAAATATGAACTCATAGTTATTACTAAAAAATCTTTCAACGATGTGATTATATAATGTTAGTCTGCTACTTTTTTTTTTAATCATTGTTGCCACTCTCCAAAGAGACAATGTCACCTAACCCATTATATTAAAGAATCTTATAAAAGATTACACGCTCTCTATTAACCTACAAATTATGCTTATTTCATTGATTCCACTAAATCTTTACCTCACCTATCAACTATGCTCTCTTGAGCAATACTCTTCCAAGTAATACAAATGATCTTTTCGAATCACTTCGACATGATTTTGGACTACTTTTACTAGAGCAATCTATTTATACTCTTCAAGTATAGTCATGCATTTCTACATGATTAAAAGCTTCACCCCTAGACCCTCAAGAAATAGTCAAGCCCTTTAGCAAGATTAAAACTTCTTTCCCTTAGACAGACCATCAATTCACTTATCCCTCTGGATGGTGGTTTAAATCTCTCGATTCCACTATTATGAATAAGCACATAACCAACGTCTTGTGCACATAAACAAGCCCTCTGGCACAAATGCTTGGACTCGATGTACCAATCCATAGTCACTTAAATGCATCATCCCCCTTACACACTACCTTCTCGAGCTGATCTAATCTCTTGTACTGTTAGGTTGAGTTTTTAGTAACAACTTATCCGGGTTTAAAAATGATGGCTTCACATATTTCTTATATAGTATTGGAGGGTCAAGTTTTTAACAATAACTCATTCAGGTTTAAGAATGATAGCTTCATATATCTCTTATATAATATTAGACAAGCCACATTCAAATCAATTGTAATCTATCCAATTTTGGCCCTTTGACACAAATCGAGTTCTAATACTAAAATGTCACCAATCGATAGCTTTTTATTCGAAATCGTACAATGTATACTTACCATTTTTAGCAAACATGTCAATCTTTTTATAAAACTTATACAACACTTTTGAAATAGATAATGGAACTCACAAATCTGCTAATTGTAATTAAATATTATCAAAAGATCCGCATATACCAAATCCTAAGATTACCCACAAGGAGCTTCTAGATATAATAAGCATAAAAAGGAACAATTTGAAGAAAGAGAGGAACATTCTCTTCATTTAGTTTATGTCTCATTTTATAGTTTTGAGTATGTAAGAAATAGCTATAAGTCAACATACTCAAGTCCTAACTTAATGCCCAAGAGCCCCATTGGCCCTTTTAGCACTCCACCTTCTTAAAAAAATATTTTGAATAAAAGTCTGCTAGACACAAATAGACATATTCTTTCAGGGTCATCATAAGCCCTTTTTATAATATTCCAAGTGTTTGATTCACATTAAATCATACCAACACGAAGATAAAAATGTAGGATCATAAATATAAACTTTTCGAATTCCTCCAAATTATCAAACCTTGCTAAAATTATTGAAATACCCTTAAACTTGGAAAAATTAGGAAAAATAGTATATAAATCGAATTGATATCAAATTTTATCTTTAAGTCCTTGACAACATGTTTAAATTTTTCTACTAAATCTCGTCTTAAATCAATTACATTTGCTTGTCGGATTGTCACAGCTACCAACTTGTCACATAAAGTATATGTTTTGGTAATTTTGGATTGTTTAGAGCATTTTTGCTTTATATCTAAACTCTGGATGCTGTATTGTAAGTTACAATTCACAGTAAAAGTGCTAGCTTAAGAAATCTCTCTTGAAGTTTGGATTTATGTGACCATTAACCCTAGTTTACACTTGGTGATTTCTTCCAAATCTGACCTAAATAGTTTAGGTATCCATGCATTGACGAGCACACAAATGAAACATTGGTAATTGACACATGAAACTTGGGAAACTCTTTGATTTGAATAAATTTATAGTTATCGCCCAAAAAACATACATTTTTAGTCCTTTTAATCTACAAATTGATTAATTTTGGTCCTTTAAATTTAAAATAATTTATTTTCATCCTCTTAGATTTTCAATTTCAACAATTTTGATCTACCCACCAACATTTTACTTCATTATTAATAGAGCTCCTAAGTGATTTTGAGTCAACATTTTAAAATTCATTTTTAATTATTTTCAAAAAATAAAATTAAATATTTAACAAAAATACTTCCATACTTCTCAAGTTCCCCTTCGTATCCCAGTTGTATAATCCTTATCTTTGAATCTATCAACAGTCCCATGAACGAAGCCACTTTCAATCTCGGCTTATCAAAGTTGTTGCCATGGCTCCAAACTCGATACCTACTAATGTGAAGTAGATCGTCAATGTTGCGTAGAAAATATCCCAATTATTGCAAAATTTATTAGGCTATTGATCTGTATTAGTCCTTTAAATCCTTTAAATAAAATTTCCAAGTGAACCAAACAAAGGACAATGGAAATGATACAAATTAACTAAAGATGCCATTTGGGTATCTCAAAAATTGTACAAATTTGAAAACCTAGTTACTAAAAATTGTAGAATTGAAAAAACAGAAAATGAAAGCCTTGTGACAACTGTGATTTATGGATATGTTTTGATTTCAAAGAATTAGGTTTGCATCTCTCCCACATGTTACCTTTGTTTCTTATTTTTACCTCACTGTGTCATTTTGCTACTTTAACCTTCTGTTCTCTTCTTCTGCTGGCCAATCCTCTGTTTCTCTTCAACTTAATTGATGGAAGTTGTCATAATGGGCTCACCTCCACGAATTCATCTTCTCTTCTTTTCTCTTTCCCTTTGTTTGTATACTGAAAAATAGAATTCATTTCATTTTTAAATGAATTCTTTTGTTTAAAATAAATTATATAAAATGTGATTTCATTTTACTTTGAAATGAATTTTTTTATTTGGAATTTTATTAAAATTTGTAAAATTCATTTCAAATATTTATATATACAATATTATCCTCAAGAATGAGAGAGAGAAAATTTAAAGAGAAAGAGATAACTATTAATAACTTGAAAAATTAAAAGTAAAATTATTAAATAAAAATATTACATTTGAAATGAAATGAATTTCTATTAAATCCTATCCAATTTTATGATATTTCAAATTGGTGATAATGTAAATAAAATAAGATTTTAAAATGAAATGAAATTTAAAAAATTTAAATTCAAATATAATTTTTTAATAAAAAGAAATGAATTCCAATTTTAAAGTGTGCCAAACAAAGGGTTTGCTGAAACCACTTTTCACATCACTATTATAAATTTACCATTGTTCTTTGCTTTATTTTAACTTAGATCTGAACCTCTTTTATTGGTTATAAGGAAAGGAGATTACAAATGGAGAAGAAGCAGAGACCTATGAATGTTTCTAGATTTTTTTTTTCATTTGGTTTGTTTTTACCCGATGTAGCTAGTAAATTTTGAAAAAACATTATGACAAATCAACCGCTTCCATTAGAAATCGAATGGTGAATTAATAGTTGGACGTAATCGGATCTTATTTGAATTTTTGAAGAACCAAATTTATCAATGGCAAATTATAAGGAAAAAAATGCATTTAAGCCAAACTCTTTTTGATCAAGTAAACTCAGGTAACTTGGAAAACACGCTCAACTAATTTCTCTTCTTGGGATTTGCACTCGGTTAATTTCTTCCCTTGTTAATCAGTTTATTTCTTTGATAATCTCTTACTAGGATATTCATAGTTTTTTTATAAAAAAAATTACACTACACTAGTACACAGTACATTAAAGGAAGGGGAGGAAAACCCATCTACCTACCAAAAAACCTAAAAATGTAGAGACTCCACGTTTGTGCTATTGTCCTTCTGTATAGAAACCAAAAATTACATGGATAGGAAGCTAAAGCAAATGGCATATGTCCTGCAACACTGCCTGTATCTGTAATAGTGCCACCAACGAATTATTTAGCAGATGATAAACTGAGGCATTCAGCAAGATAAGTTATATTCTGCAACCATTTCTGATAGGCAAATTGGCTAAGAAAATACGGAGCCTCTGAAATAAACCTTCTTTCTTTCCTGTGTGTCCTGTGGGACAAAAATCTCCAAGTAATTGCAATCCAATTCCCCATTCAATCCGGGCTTAGACACAAAGAAATCTCCTACAAATTTTTTTTGTAAACTGCAAACTAAACTTGCACATCTAACTCGCAACTGCCCAAGGTATGCTGCTCTATTCTAAGATACTCTTTAGCTCGATCTGGAATCCTTTAAACAGTGACATGCTGGTATTCTTTCATAAATTTGGTCCGAAGTTTTAATGCTTCTTCAAATTCATTATTTTTGCCTTGAAACACCTTTTGATTTCCACAAAACCAAATCGTATAAAATAACCAAGAAATGGGTATTGTTAGATCTTGATTAACATCAGGATACATTTTGGCTTGTTGTAGACAAATACATGTCCATTGAATGGGATCGGATGGTTGCAGTCCCCCAGGTCTAATACTTAGATAAGACCGAAACCAGATGCACCTTGCAAATTAGCAAGTAAGAATAAGTGTCCCATAGTCTCTTTTCTTGTTAGACAAAAAGGACAGTTAGTAGGGACGTTGATATTTCTTCCATCCAATGCATCAGATGTCGGTAAAATATGGTTGCACATTTTCCACAAGAATACAAGAACTTGAGGGGGTAACTTAAGCTGCCATAGTTAACTTTGCAGGTGTAAATTAGACAGCATCAACAGTTGGTAGCCTTTACGAACTGTGTAGATCCCATTAGTGGAAGCAGTCCAGGCTAACCAATCCTGGCTCCCCAGTAGAGAAATAGGAATTCTAGATATCTCTGCAACTTGTAAAAGATAAAATTGCCTTAGTTTACTGATGTCCCAATGCTGTTTATCTTCTTGAAAAAAAGTCAACTACCCTCAGCTGCCTCTGTAAGTTCGTTCATTATTTGATACCAGAAAGGAGATTTAGTATCAATATTGGTACCATCTTGCACTTGCCACCTAAGATAGTCTGTCAATACACCAACATTAGATACAATCTGCTTCCGTCTCCAAGAAATTGTTGATTTAAGCTAAAAAAGATGATCCACCTCCCCTTTACCATATTTTCCAACTATTACTTGAGCCAGTAAGGAAAGCAGGCTTGGAGATCACTCTCCAAGCCTGTTTACCCAGCATAACCCTATTAAATTGAGATTTGTCACTCCAATATAAAATAATTTGTGTTTGTCTCTCTCCTAAGTTTATATTATCAATTTCATCAAAAAATAATTACATACATTTAATGTATTATATTAAGTTATTTAAAATAATTGCGAATAATTTACTTTGAGCTCCTTCAAAGTTTGCTTAAAGTACACAGAACCGTTAAGAATTTTCTCAAATTTGCTTTGCTTGTAATTTAATTTTCTCAAATTTATTAGAATTCTGGACACTGCAGACAAATGAGAAGGGAATAATGAGTAGAGAGTGGGTTCAAATGGGTGAATGTAAATTTATTCTAAGCCTTGTAAATTTACATTCTGTGCTTCTAACTCTCACAAGCCAGATGTCAATTGGCTGGTTGGGGCCCCCAAGTATCATTCCTTTTTTAATTTATTAAGCAAAATGTTTTGAGAAAATTCTTTACAGTTCTATCAGTGCTTTCAATTTAATTTGTGTTTGTTTCTATAACTGGGGCCCAGGATTGATAAAGCTGGACGGAATCGGCTCAGGCTCACATCTGAAGGCTTCTCAGAAAACTAACCATAGCCTTGAGGCTGAATACGGTGATGATCAGAGACATTCTTCATCTTCATAGAAAACCTACCAAATCCGGAAGTTGGCATTGCTGGTTCTGCCTTGCTCCACAGCATCGAAGGCAGTAGGAATACGTATTCTTCCCACAGTCTAACTCCACTCTTTACAATTATAGCATGTTTAATGGGATAAAATGAAATAAAAAAAGAACAAATATGGAATAAATATTCCATAATTATGTTTAGTATAATCAGTAATAAAATAGGTATTTATTTATACTTTTATGTTTGGTAAAATAAAATAATGTAGAATGGAATAGAAAATTTTTAATTAATGACAATAATATCATTATTATAAAAATAACAAATATCTTACTAAATAATTTAATATTATTAAATATATAATATAATTAATAATAAAAATTATCGCAATTTAAATTTTATTATCAAAATTATAATTAACAAAAAATTTATAATAAAAGTACAAAAATTCTAATTTACTAATTTTTTATATTAAATATTTTTTTGTAAAAAATACAAAAATGTCATATTTTAAATTTTATTATTAAAAATATAATTACTAAAATATTTTAATATATAAATATTTAAAATTAATATTTTTTATCATATATTAACAAAGAATAATGTTAAAATATATAAAAAAATATGAGACATATATATGTGAAAAGGCCAACTCATAAATGAAGGAATGACCATTTCTATTTCATAATATATATCAAAAAAACTTAGTGGCCATTCTCTTTCCAATATTATTCCATTCCATCAAATCAAACGCAATCTAATAGAATGGAATGGGAATGAAAGAAGGAATAGATTTAAAATGTGTTTAGTATGTATTATAGTATAGAATTTTTATTCTCAAGGAATGATCATGTGTTCCGCCGGTATAAAAGATTTTGAAAAAAATTTTAGACATTAAAACCAAAAAAACAAATGAAGTTTCTCTTTTACCATCCATCCGCCTTCCCTTACTTTCCTCCTATTGATCTTTCTCATTGTCTTCCTCTTTCCTCATAACTCCCAAACATTCAACAAGCAATTGACTAGCAGAAAAATATGCTAGCTCTTACATTTGCTCCACTTCTATCTTAATCAAAACTCATGCAAATATATAATAAAATAGGTTTAGTTACTAAATTCAATTTTTGGAAATGTTTTTGTTGAGAAGAGTTTACTATTTACTACTCTCATCTTGAATAGAGATTAATATTATATCTAATAAAAAAGTATAAAGATACCCTAAGTATTAAAAAGAAGTGTCAAATATATGGATGAGATCATAGTATGCATAAGCTACACTATAGGTTGTAGCTAGAGTGGTAATTTTTAACATAATACAGTAATTCGACATAAATAAAAAAATCTTTATATGGGTTTGGATTGAACTTATACAAATTTAGTTTGTAAATGGGTTAACTCATTTAATACAAATAATTAATAAGTAAGATTAGAATTGTAAACAAGAGTTAAACTATTTAAAAATTTATATTAAAATTTTAAAAATATTATTTAAAAAATAATTAATAATTAAATTGTAAATAGTTATATATAATAAAAATATAAATTCATGTTTTAATAAAATAATAATAAAAATTTTTAAAAATATTTTGTTGGAAATATTTTATTATCTATTGCACTCATCTCGAATAAAGATTAATCTCATATCTAATAAAAATGTATAAAGATACCCTAAATGTAAATAAATAAATAAACAAGTGTTAAATATATGGATGAGATCATGGTATGCACAAACTACTATATAAGTTGTAGTTAGGGCAACAATTTTTAACACAACATAATTACTTGACATAAATACGGAACCTTTAAACAGGTTCAGGTTAAATTTATACGAGTTCAATTTGTAAATTAGTTGACTTATTTAATATGAATAATAAATAGATAATATTAGAATTGTAAAGAGGAGTTAACCCATTTAAAAATTTAAATTTAGATTTAAAAAAATATCATTTGAGAAATAATTAATAATTAAATTATAAATAGTTATGTATAATTAAAAATATATAATTTATATTTTAATAAAATGATAATAAAAATTCAAAAAATATTTTTTCAATAATTAAAAATATTTTTTATAAAAAAATTAATAAATGATAAAATTTAATAAATAATTTAATAATATAAATTTTATTAATTAAAATTATTAAATAAGTTAGGCAGATTGATCTGACATGAATTGTGTTTCTAATATCATTATATGTTTTTTTATTAAATTGAAAAGAATTTAAATTTTATGTAGGCTTAAATAAACTTAATCAGTTTAATTTGCCTCACTTAATATATAGTTAAGCCACGACTGATGAATTAACATAGGCCACAGTCCGCGACTGCCTTCCACTTTTGAATGAATTGCACGGAAGATGGGAGGAATTTGGCACGAAAGTGTATAAAAGTGTGTGTGAAACCCAAAATCACAAGACCAAACCAGATGTAGCTACTTCAACAATTTGACATCTTTAGGGTATTTTTCTTTCAATAATATTCCTTAGTAATTATTCTCTCTCTCCCTTGTTATATTATATGTAGTATTTAACTATTTTCATACAAATTAAGAAAAGTGACATGGTGTGTTTATTTTTATTTAAAATTTTAAAATTATCCTTTAATACAAAATTTAAAATAATTAAAAATAGAAAAAAAAATATAATGACGAGACCAGTTAAATATGATGACTACACCAATGCAAGTAAGTTGAGGGTAGAAAGATCAATATATCATTAGAAGATAACATTTTTTAATAATAAAAAGAGTAATCAAATAATTAGACACACACACACACAAAAATTAAAATCCGAATCTTACACGTAGTAAAAGGTACAAAACTTTCAAAAAAAATATTAAATATCACTTGTGTTAAATGTTCCCAATAAAAAATAACATTTATGCATAAACTCCAACATGGTTGAATATAAATAAAGAAATGTAATAGAATAAATTTATTGTGATATTTTAAGATAGATGTATAAAATAATAAATTACTTATTATTAAAAAGTAAAATTAAAAAAATACTTCATTAAATTTTTAAAGTAACAAATAAAAAAAAATAAATTTTTTTAAATATGAGAAATAATAAAAAATCAAAGAAATACATGTAAAATGGTAACTTAATTTTAGGATTTATTTTTTCTCTTTTTTTTATACTTTTATCAATTTTTCAAAAGAATTTTGTGGAAACGTATTGACCCGTAAAATACGAGGGTGGGATAAATTTTGTCCTCATTAATATGAGATAGGATAAGGTAATATTTAATTTATAATAATAAAGATCAGATAGGAGAGTAATGATCTATCCCGGCCCACCCACCGTCCTCCTCGAAGATGGGAGGAACTTGGCGAGAAAGTGCCTGTGATAGGAGAGTAATAATAAAGAATTTGCCATCCTTGAGGTCTCCTTTTGTACTGCCAAGTCAACTAAAGTATCACCCCTTTCCAAGCGAGGGTTCGTTAGGCAGTTTTGTCGTCATATATATGAGGAGCAGTATGCCACCATCTCGAAAGGGTTGTACTATACCCCAATATTTTAAAATTCGGTTGGATTATTGATTCGAAAAAATAATGAAAACATGATCAAATAAATTAAATCGCTTAAAATAGATGGTGAAATTGATTAATATGATTTTATATATAAAATTATAATATATATGTAAAAAAATTAAATTTATTTAACTAATATAAATATGTCTTTAAAATGTAACAAATAAATACTGGGGTTGTGCTTATATTAGTGCACAATAAATTTGAATGCAAAAGTAAAATTATTTTTATTTTAAAATGATAGCTCAATAAAAAAACTGTATCCTATTTTTATTTCTCTTAAATTAAAATAAATTGAGAAGTAAAGGAAATTCAAATAAGTAATATGTACAGTGTAATTTTTATCAAATAATTATATAAAATCTAAAATTTTTATAAGTTAATTCCAAAGAAAAAAAAACCTAAGTAATTTATTATTTTATATAAGTACCATCATTTTCACAAAAGTTGTCAAATGAAATGGCTAGTCTAGTGGTAAAGCCAAGGGTCCTATCCCAACGCTTTCACTTGTGGTTTTATTTTGCAGGGGTTGAACTTGGATTTCAACTGTGTGGACGGAAAGGTTTTATCTTCCTCTCTTACACCAAACTAATTAAATCATGCCAAGTAAGTTTTGTGGGCCCTCTTTTTACTTTTAATAAAATAATACTTTTATATCACACCATCCAACCATGGCTAAAACAGTTCCATCTCTCAATGTTTCACTTTTTTTAACTTTTTCTTAAACTTTCCCCGCATGCCATTTCATTCTTTCTATTCACTAATTGCCCTTTTATTGTCTTTTTGCTAAAATTTCTAGTCCATTTTACTCTGGCTTTTCTCTTCATTTGCAATACAGTGCAGATTTTTTTTTATCTTTGTTGCAACGAAGACAACAGCAGAGACAATCCTACTGTTTTGTTTCTAACATAATAATACAGGTAATATTTATTTATTTTTCTTTTTAATAGTTATATATTACTCATTACATTATGAAGTTTTTGAAAATTTTTATATGTCATTATATAAATTTTGAGAAAGCTAGTATGATTATTTTGTTTAATAGTTTAGTTATCTATATATTTATTAGAATAATTTTTCACTATTTTGTTAGGCTCATTTTTTATTTTAGCTTGTAGTATTTTTACTCTCTATGTCATTGTAGCGATATTAGAATGATGGAAAATGGATGTGGGAGTTCAAGGCATATAGTTTGTCAAATTGAAGAGGAATTAATTCATGAGGAAACTTTTAGAAAGAAATAATAATAGAGTAAATGTGTTAAATTTTATAGACCATGAACTTGACAATAAATAATTTATGGAAAAATTTGTGCATAATGAAGATGAAGCTTTTGACTTCTATTGAAATTATGCTTACATGAGTTTTAGTATTAGAAAAGATAAGAAGTACTTTATAGGAAATCCCTAAACACTTAAAAGAAGAGATTTTCATTGCTCTAAGGTGGGATTTAAGAATAATAAATCCTCAATTGATGAAAATTAGTTGTTAAATGATAAAACTTACAAGAACTACAATACTAGGACTGCATGTCAAATCATGGTAAGTTTTACTATTAACCAAGAAGGAACGTGGACATTGAGCCGATTTATAGAAGAAGATAATTATGAATTTGCATCACATGAAGAAATGCATTTACTAAGATCTTCAAGGAAGATTTCAAGTGAAAAAGGTAGAACTTTAAGTTCAATGTTGGATGCATGTATTAGAACAATTAATGCATACTCATATATGATTGAAGAAGGTGGAAGAGTTGAAAATTTTGAATTTTCTAAAAAAGGTTGTTATAATTATATTAATGCTCAAAAGATGTCATTAATTAAGGTTGGAGACTCTTAAAGCTTGGTGAATTACTTTAAATCTAAAACTAATGATGAAGGAGAAATGTTCTATTGGGATGTCCAAATTGATCTATAGGTACGAATGAGGATTTTTTTTGGAAAGATTGTAAATCTTACATAAGTTATGATTGTTTTATAGATGAGGTAGTTTTTTACACTACATTTCATATGAACAAATATAATTTGGTATGTCCACCTTTTGGGAGGGTAAACCACCATTGAAAAAATGTTATGTTTGAATGCACATTTTTGTTAGATGAAACAACTTCATCCTTTAAATGGCTTTTTAGTACTTTTTTGCAATCAATAGGCAACCAACCACCAAAAACAATTGTCACAAATTAAGATCAAGTGATGACAAATGCAATTGTAAAGGTATTTCATAACACATCTCATCATTTGTGTTTTGACATATTTCTAAAAATGCACCTTCACATTTGGCTGCCTTGAATAATGATCAAGGCTTTCATAATTTGTTTGATAAATATATGAAAAGGTGTGAATTTGAAAAGGAATTTAAAGAAACATGGAAAAGAATGATATTGAGATATAATCTTGCAAACCATAAGTGGCCTAATAACTTGTACAAGATTAGAGAAAAAGGGCATGTAGCCCATAACAAAGATATTTTTGATTGTGGAATGAGAGCTTCTCAGAGAAGTGAGAGCACCAACAATGTGTTGAATCGAATAACTAACAAAACTACTTCTCTTACAAGCTTTGTTGTTAGTTTTGAAAAGTTGGTTAAGAAATAGCATAGAAATGAAGCAAAAGGAGATTTTCAATGTCATCAAAGTAGGCCTCCTCATACCAATATGTGTAGTAATATTTTGAAACATGCATCAAATGTATATACTCATAAACTATACAAATTCATTGAGAAAGAGTATCTTGATGGCAGTAGTGCTTGTGATATTAATGAGATTAGGGTAGTTGATTGTTTATATAGATTTAAGTGTAAAATGTAAGGAAAGGAGGAAAATATGCATGTTGTCTAACTTAACACATCAAGAATGGAAGTAATATGTACATGTAAAAAATTCATCACATTAGGCATACGTTGCTGCCATGTATTTGGAGTTTTAAAATAGAAAAATATATTTATAATTCCACATCAGTTTATTTTAAAAAGATGGAATATGGAAGAAAGGAAATGGATTTACTATTATGATACATGTATTATGCCAACTAATGATGGGAAGGAAGCTAAGATTTTATTTTGCAATAAGGCTATGAAATATGCTTATAATCTTATACACATGAGTCAAGGAAAGGAAGAGACAAGAAAACTATTATGAAAAATTTTCAATGATGCCTACAAGGTACTTGAAAATATCATAAGTTCTTCACCTTTGGATGGCATTCCTATTACAAAAGAAAAAATTGATGAAGAGACATGTAAAGCAAATGAAATTTCCATCTTAGTAGCAAGACTAAAAGGTGTCTCCAATTCAAGATTAAAAGGACACCTTGAAAAAAGAAAGACAAAACTACCAAGTAAATGAGTTTTATAATTTTTTTTGCTTAAATATATTATATATTTCTTTTATATTTATTTAGTATTTGAATTGTAGAAGTTAAAAGGAAGATAAATCAAACTAATAGAGGTGGTGAAGTTAAAGACGTCATACCAATATTGCCCCCACTCCAACCAATGCTTCCTTCACCATTTTTCAACTATCCAATACCATCTAGTCATCCAAATATTTATTAAGATATAATTCATTATTTTTTATAGCACATAAGATCCATTTAATCTACGTGTAGGGTTTTCCAAACAATTCCTATGGGCCTCAATTTAATGGTTCAAGTTTTGCTTATTTATCACTATTTCAAGGTGTTGGTAATGGACAAATATTATCTCATATATTATATTTATTATGTTAAATCTTTTAATTATTTATAATAATTTCCCACTAGTTAAAAGCTTAATGGTATTTTTAGTATTAATATGTAATTATTTTTGCAAGAATTAAGCAATTATAAATGGAGGCAACCATTCAATGGAAGTTAGTCAATTATTAAAGAATAACCAATATCTCTGTTTAATAAAATGCTTTTGCCAAATTATGCCAATTCCAATTGTTTAACTTTTAGTAATTTTCTTTCAATCATATATATTGCAATAAATGTTCAGGGCATGTTCTACCATGGAATTATTATTCTTTTGGAATCATTGAAATATATAATTATATAGAATGCTTTTGAGTGTATAGTAATTTGATTGCTTTGAAAGTAAATATCATTAACCTTTTGTTTAGTATATTAAAAAATAGAATTCATTTCATTTTATTTTTAAATAAATTTTTTATTTGGGATAAATTATATAACATGTGATTTCATTTTCACTTTAAAATGAATTTTTTAAAAACTTTATTAAAACGTATGGAATTCATTTTAAATAATTATATTTATAATATTATCCTTAATAGTGGGAGAGACAAAATTCAAAGAGAAAAAGAGATGACTATTAACAATTTAAAAAATTAAGGGTAAAATTATCTAATGAAAATATTACATTTAAAATGAAATGAATTCTTACTAAATCCTGTCTAATTTTATAAGATTTTAAAATGATAATAATGTAAATAAAATAAGATTTTAAATAAAATAAAATCTAAAAAATTTGAGCTTAAAATGAATTTTAATTTTAAAGTGTGCCAAACAAGGGGAAAGAGTGTTAGAAAAGATGTCTAATACTCTCTTTTTTCTATGAGAGCATATATATTTCTCTAATAAATATATAAATTTCATAAGGAGAAAATAAGCGTGTAATAAATTTAAGGAATGGAGAATAATATTACTCTTTTGTTAAAGAATAATGCCATACCACCCAATGAATTGTGCTAACAAACATTAATCATTAGATTTAAGACAATAGATCATTCACTTCTGAATGAGCCACATATGGTTTTTGCTAATTTCATAATCAATTTGACTCCTTATTTTTTGGGATAGGTAGTATTTTTCTCTGTTAAATATTATATGGGTATACACCGCTCAACAAATAAAAGAAAAATAATTGTAAAATGAAATGGGTTTTACAAAAAGGAAAGAAAATAAATTTAGTGAATGAAGAAATGATAAAAAAAAAAGTTTGTAGAATGAAAATAGTAATTGTGAATTGTGAAAAAGTAAAGATAATGTTAAAATCAGTTTTTCTGAACCCCCTTAAAGTATGAGTGGAGACATGCATCAAGAGGAAGGCAGAAATTCTCAAATGGACGGATCTTCACGGATCTCAAAATATCAGATGGATTTCACTGGTCCAATTAGAGTAAACCATGCGAAAGAATTTAAGGTATGATTCAGATTGTTGTTTGTCCGAAGTCCTAATACAATTGGTTATATGGATCTGATGGAATTTTAAAACCTTGTCGTATAAAGGAAATGAATAATTATGAATATATATAGCTAAACCATAACTTTTTGAATAAATTATTACAAAAAGTTAGACCTAATTATACTGCATGCCTTCTTGTTTGAGAAATTAAAGTAACCTTCCTTACTTTATATATGAAATGAGCCATGACGTCCATTAGAAGGGTTGGCGGAATTGCTGCAAAGTCTCGAAATCGTGGGCCCCACGAGGTTGGCAATTTTGATCAAAATTTTGTTACATCTTACCCTTATAGTATGGATTTACTGGGGCTGAGATGTGGCATACGTGGGGTGGAAAGGAATTGAGAATAATATTGTCATAGTCAAAAGTAATGTTTTAAAATTTAATCTGCCCACCAAAGTCAAGATTGATGTTGTTTAATTGATCGATAGTTGAATCGATCATCATATTTTTATTTATAATAAATTATATATTATATATACATATATATTATTATGTTTTTAAATAATAAATAAATATTAATCATATTATAATCATAATAATCATTTAATATAATTTTAATTTAAATAAAAAGTAAATTATAATTTTTTCTCATTCAAATTACTTTTACATAATTCTTAATTTTTTATTTAATAATTATTGCAAATGATAAAATATTAATTTATAATAAAAACTATTTATCTTGATCTTTATAGTTTATTACCATTCAAGAAATTTTGTTAATCCATATGTACAAGAAAATTTTAATATTTTTCTATTTTTGAGTAATTTAAAAATTTTAAAATTTTTTAATAAAGAAAACTATGATTGTTGACCTTTTAAATTAAAAATCTTAAAGCATATATTTTATTTATCTTGCTGATACATATAGGATAAATTAGTTTTCAATAATTTTTTCATTTTATATTATATCTTCTTAGTTAAAGCTTCCTTAATTTTTTTTCCTTTTTTATATTAGGCTTTCAAATTGAATTGGAATTAAATTTTATCAATTTGCCAAAAAAAATTTGTAGATAGGTTGAGTTACGTCACCAGTTCAACCTAGGGTTTTACAGGATTGGATTGAGCTAACTCAAATTTTTAGCAAAACTAAATTTAAGGATTGAATCAACTTGTTTTTTTAGTATGTATGCTAGTCTAACCGATTGAATTGGGTAGATTAGTGCAAGTTTCAAAACAATTGTAAAAAGGGAAAAATATAAAAATATGAATTAACATTGTTCAAATAAAGTTGGAATTAAATTAAACCAACTTGTGAGTCATTATTGACTCACTTTGAAAATTGGTATAATGGGATAAATTCAATGAGTTGAATCTAAATTTGAAAGGTTGAGCTAATTGCTAAATGAACTAAATTTAATTTATGATTAAATTGAATATTTGATTTAAAAATTAATTCAATAAATTAATTATATTTATAAATAAATTTTAATGATATTTATGAAACTTATTATTATGATATTAGATATAATATTATATATTATATAGTGTATTTAAATGAATTTGAATAATATTTTTTATAAAATTTTATACCAAATGAATTAAGTTAATGAACCAATTACACAAGTTCACTCGATTCAATTTAATTTACTTGATATTTTATTTCATTTTATTAAATCAAATAAAGTATTAAATCAAGTTGAATGTTTCATGAACTTAATTTAAATTGTATTTGAATAAAAAAAATTATTCTTCGAGTTTCAAATTGGGTTAAATTTATTTGAGCTAAGCCGATTAGAATTCCACTTAATTCATACCTACCTCTAGCTCAATCACGCATAAGTAAACAAATTAAATATATAGAAAAAAAATCATTGTAATCCCTGAGATATTGCAGAAAAAAATATTATTAGTATCATAATTTTAAATTACAATTCTAACCTTTTCTAAGACTTCCTGCAAAGATACAAAGACGTTTATTTCAGTAAGTTGCAACTGAAAGCCGCAACATTAATAATATGAGTAGTGTCATATGGGTGTGAGAAAGGGAAAGTTTTCTTACATTAAATTGATGGTTCGACAAGAAACTGACCAAGTGTTCCGAAAATTGATGTGCCCGAACACATGACTTGTGGTTTAACAAGGCAGTTGAGAAAGGGAAGTTTTCTTACATTACATTACATGGCTTCTTGGAGAATTGCCAAGTAATTCAGCGCAAAATTTAGGAGATGTTTTTTCGGGCATTTCCCTACGCAATTACAAAACACAAAAAATTATCGAACACATCAAATTTATTATGCTGCATAAATAAGTGAGCATATATTGTGAAAGAAAAAAAAATGCAAAATACTCCTATCGATTTAGAAGTTGCAACATTTTACTTTCACAAATTTTGAAACTATGCATATCAAATTCTTTAATTACATAAAATTTGCATTTAACCCTTAATATTTATTTAATTAATCTTTTTACTAAATTACTTAATTTTTTAAAAAAATTTTAAACATGAATCATAATATTATAATATATTAGTGTATTGCATCATTTTTTACATAATTTTTATATTATATAATTAATAAAAATTAAATTAAATAAATATAATTTCAATTAAATACTTAAAAATAAGTTATCAAATTGGGTGGAAAAAATGATATAATATAATAACATACAATAGTAGTGCGATTCTTGTTAAAAAAAGTCAATGAAAATAACATATAATTGATAAAATAATTAATTAAGTAAATATTGAATATTAATTATAAGTTTTATATAATTAAAGAAATTGACTTGTATGTTTTCAAAATTTATGAGGTAAAATACAACTACCTAAAATTGGTGGAAACATTTTATATTTTTCTCTATTATGAATTTGCATTCTCTCTTGTACTTTTTTTTCTTTTTCTCTTGCCGTATATCTAGTGAAATAGTATATAAAATTTTTTATGGGTCTTCCTGCATGTTAAAAAAAGCACTTTAAATTTTATTACATATAATTTTTTTTTTTTTGTAGATAACACAATTACTAAAGAGAAAAATAGGAGAATACAAATTCATGCATTGTTCCTAACGTAGTCAACACACATAACCAACCAGCAAGCGATTCCTCAGTGCTTATCAATGAACTCTTTGACCCTTGCAATCAGAGCATCCGTTTGGGCCCCAGTGTTTGGGTCCTTATCCATTGCCATTTTGTTCAAGTAAAAACTGTGATGCACTCCTTCGCTAACGAACAGCTCTATCTCTTTGTTGGCTTTCTTCATGGCTTCGTAGTACTCCATCTCCGTATCTACGATCAAATCCATCTGCGCCAAGCAAAGAAGAAACGGCGGCAGATTCAGGCCCTCAAGCGGCGGAGCACGGGATCCCATGGGGCAGGTTATTGGGTGGTCCTTGGTGGAGCCAACCGGCAGAGCTAAGCCCAAGAACTTGTCCAACATGTCCAACGTTAAAAACTGCGTCTGAGGTTTCTCTAGCTCCGACTTGCTCCGCTTGGACCGGAGAAAACCCGGGTGGATGGGGATCCCTCCGGCCAGTCTCAGGGGTTTTAAATCCACTTTTCCGGCTCTTGCTGCCACTTCATGGACGAGATTTCCGCCGGCGCTATCTCCGATGAGGAAAACCCGGTTGAAATCCGCATGTTGCTGGAGCCATGACTCATTGGACTCGCCTCTGGCCACGGATTGAAGCCAGAGAAGTGCACAGAAGCCATCATCGATGGCGGCAGGGAGGCGGTTCTCCGGTGCCCGCCGGAGGTAGGGAGACATACAAATGACTCCGGCGGACCGGGTAAAACGGCTGTAAATATAGTAGTACATATACCAATCAGCTTCACTAGTGCAAAACCCACCGCCATGAAAATGGAGGAGTATTGGCAGTTTAGTTTTGCCACTAGAGTTTTGCTCCGGAAGGTAAATCCGGACACGGCGGCCGGAGCTCTTATCGGTCACAACATCACGGGTGGCAACCCCTTCCTTGAATTCCTCATGTGGAGGCACTGATTCAGCCATGAACTTGGCTTCCGGCGGGCCGGTCCATGTCCGGTCGACGGAGCCGTCGTCGTAAAGTCTCAGCCAACCGGATATCTCGTCCACAAGCTTCCTTTCGTGCACCATGGCGGATTATTGTTGGACTGAAGAGAAAGTGTTGTTACTTGGAAGAATGTGTGAGGTTGTGCGTGAGATGCCATGGCTTCGGCGGCTTTATATAATGGGCAAAAGTATGGTGAAAGTGGTGAGAAAGTGAAACGAAGCTTCAACGAAATTTTCGATATGAAAAGGTTAAAATTTAAAAGGTGGAAATGTTTTCCATGAGAATCTTTTGGGAGTTGACGAATAACAATATGCAGCAATCAAATATTGCACTCCAAAATATTAGTTCACAAAAGTGAACTTACTTTTCGATAATGCCACTATTGACTGAAAATTAATTCCTACCCTTTTCATACTTATTAATTAATATAAAAAATGTTCACTTCGGATAATTGTGGGACATTATCTTCTATTGTAGTGGGTCCATTATCTTCTATTGTAGTGGTTCCAAGTGCTGTACTAAATAAATTTAATGTGGACAGAAAAAAAATAGAGAATGCTGGATGCACGTAAGCAATGCTTTAGCATACGCACTTGCTGTGAGCTCATAAATTATATTTTATGCTTTTACATAATTAGTACACACGAGTAAAGTTAGTTTTATTTTTATGTGATTACTTTTTCCTTACTCCCTTTTTTAAATTAAAAAAGATTTTATTGACTTATATAAAAAGGGGCTGATTTAATATATTTTTTAATTTAAAAGTAGGCTATACATACATTCATACATACACATATTGTCATAATCCAAAATTGGGAGCCATTATTGGCACATGATCCAAGATGAAATATACACAACCCAAGCCATGCAAAATTTCTATAATACCTGAAAACCTTTGACTTTTGGTACTTGTTATTTAAATATTCAGTTGTGTATATATAGTTAATAGCCTCAACATGAACATCACATTTTTCTTCATCAATATTATATTCATATTTTTAACATATTCAATGGTTAGAACTTTCATCATTTGGATTTTACACTAGACATAAATATAGTCTATCGCAAATTTTTTTCATATTGTAACACATTGAAAGCTAGATTTAGCCAATGAGTTATTAAGCAATTCTAAAAGTTCAAACATATACTTCAATATAAAATAATAACTTTAACTCTTTTACTCACACAAATGATGTGTGCAACTTACTAATACACATAAAAATAATAGTGAGTCATTGAATTAATAAGCAAATAAGCAAATAACATGTACCTAGTGGCATTGAGACAAGTTAAGGCACAAACTTTTTATAAAAATCTTAAAATTTACAATTAAATCAAGTACAATGAGAATAAGTTGTAATAGAAAGATCATGGTCATCAATTAATAATAAAACATAATTAAAGAGTTTTCATCCAAATCATATGAAAGATAAATAAAGTATTTAATTCATAATAGTATAAAAGAATATAAAAGTTCATCAATAATGTGACTTGGAAATAGAGCACTTTAAATTGATTCTAAAACAATAATCAAGATGGAGGTTCTTAATTTATTAAGTGCACAACTGATAAGGTAAGTGTCATGACTCAAATCCAATCATGATTAGTGTAAATCTTGTTATCCCATTTCTAATAGTCTTAATACTATTTACACTAGTTTTGCCTATAAAAAACCTCCCTATTTTCGTGAGGGCTTAATGTTATTATAATTTTTATGAAAAAATGAATAAAATCTCTTCTATTTTTAAACACTTCCCAAAGGTCATGCACCCTAAAATATAAATTTATAATATTGACAGATTCAACAACAACCTAAAATGCACATAAATGCTACACCATCTCAACACATAATATTTATACAAACTTTAATAACTTCACTCTTAATTTAACAATTAAAATATCCTAACATGTCAGTCTTTGATCTTCCATAGATACAACGAAGTTTGAATACACTCATCTTAACGTAAAAACATTAAAAATAAAAAGGAATGAGCTACAAGAACTTTGTGACTATATATCTACCACAATCATACTTTTAATCAATTATATAAAATGATCATATACTAATTAAGTATTAAAATAGAAAATAACTACAAGCTAACTTCTTAGATCCTTGAAACATGTGAAACCAAATCTCAGGTTGATGTCTGTACTTGCATTCAACTCAAATTTCTTATTTCATATCATAAATCATAATAGTCTTAACTATTTGATTTACACAATATGATCATAATTTCACATGCAACTTGCTCTAGGTAATCATCAAATTGCCAAATAGTCAACAAGGCTCAATCACAACTAAATCATCACAATCACATTAAACGAAGGCATTCTAAGACAAATAGATTTTAATATCGCATTGCAATACATAACAGTTTATAATAAATACACATGCATTTACCTTTTAACTCTCAGTTAATTTTATACCCTTCATAAGCTTTCCATCCTTATTTCTCCCAAGCCAACCTTATATCCCACTCACCTTATATCCCACTCACCTTATTACTGTAAATTTTTCACATGGTATTTATATAATCACCCCCATCACATTTCATAAGTCTAATGTCACTCATGGCATAATTCATAGTATGATATACATACTAGAGCTCAAGCTCTACATATCACAATTACAATGTAATTTCAACATGAAATAGTAAATTCATCATCATAAGGCAATATCAAAGCATATAATAGTATATATAACAATACTATCATACTTTCTTGCATGGCTACATCATTCATTCATATCTTAATATAGTTTGCATTACATTTTCTAACATATAGGTAATAATGTAAACTCAATCACAATTGATCAACATTTAGTATAGCACCACCTTGCTATCTAAGCATGGTCAATCATCATCTACACAAATTGATAATCATTATCTTATCATCAAAATCATTTTCATATCACTCATGCATGGCTACAAAGGTGATTTAATAATAAATCATAATTCATGGCTACACTTTTAAGAATTCATGGGTATATGGATATACAATCTGTATCATTTATAGAAAAAATTATAAAATATGACATTTAAATGACATAATATTAAAACATGAATTTAGGGTAAGATGTGTACTTACCTAATGGTGCACATCTATTGCAAAAACTTAAAGTAGTTCATTTTCACTTTTCTTCTTTTCCTATTCAAAAATTTATAACGATAAATTATAATTACATTGGCTTTACTCATTTCCTTCCCAAAATTATTATTTAGGGTTCTAATCATAATATCTTATTATCTTATATCATAAATTCCTTATTTTCTTTCTTCTAAAGTTAACCATGAGATACCTAAACAAACAATTGTGTAGGGATTTTAAAGCAAGCTTATCCAAGTAAAGTTATTAAACTTAATGATTCACGAGGACTCTATTTACATTGCTTCATCTTACTGTACGCTTATTTTATAATATTTTTATTCTTTCTTCAAAGAATCAAAAATCATATATATTAGGGATTTTTTAAATCAAGCCTTAAGCACTAAAAATATTAAATTTGATAATCTGGATGTGTTCTAGATATGTTATTGTAACACTTTAGAGCATAAGATTCTTATTTTCCTAATTCTATATCAAGTAACTAAAATATGATGATAAAATGGGTTTTTTCTAAAATAATCTCAAGTTAACTTAGATATTAAAACATAATGCTTTAGAAATACTCCGATCATATCATATTAGCATTCCATAGCATAAAAATCTTATTTTCAAGAGTTATTAACATGTGTTTAAAATTGCTCATTATGTAGGCTTTCTAGAATATATAACCATTGCTAAAAATATTGTAGTATACAATACTCTAGAATGGTTCTACTAATGTTATTTGAACACTTTATAGCATGATACACACGCACACACATTTTCATAAGCATCATCATATGTTTTCAAACTTGCACAAATGGATTTCTTTGCATCAATCTAAATCATAAAAAATAATAACGGCTTTTTGTATAAAAGAATTTAACACAACCCTAACAGGCCACGGTAACTCGCCGACATCAGAATTGGCCAAGCTCTACTGAAAAAATGAAGGAGTTCTCTCTTGTTGACCTCATTTCAATCAATAACTCCTTATACTATGAAGTTTCCAAGTTGGAGACCAAGCGCTCCTCAAATGTGCTATGGCATGTGGTGGCTAGAGGAGGAAGATTTAACGGTTGTGACATATGCTTGATCTCGAGCCCAACCAAAAGTTCTCCATGCATAATTGACTTGAGAAACTCCATGGGGACTACTTACCATGCTAGTGGCATTAACACAAGTGGTGAAAGGCACCAAGTGCAACAATAAAAACTACCTAATAGAGGCAGATGAGAAGAGAGAAGGAAGAGAAAAAGAGAGAAAGCTAAATGAAATAAGAGAAAAAGAAGAAAAAATATAAAAAGAGCCTTGAGTTTTCATCCAATGCTTCTCATACAATGTAAGCTCATTTCCTTTATGAAATTTAACCTTCCATTTCAAATAAAGTCAATCCTAATTGTTCATTCATTTTTTTTTATAGATCCATTTTGTTATAAAACTCCTTTTTTTATTCTATTATATTTAATAAATTTAAAAATTTCCAAATAAGTACATATAAAATTTCAATATCTCTAAGTAGAAATTGTGATATTTAGATTTCCTTTTTGAGTAAAATAAATAACAACCAAAATTTCAATCATACTCATAATTTATTAAATACTTAATATGGAAGCCTTCATATGAACCATTTAAATATATCTAAAAGAGATAAAACTTTAGCCAATATAGTATAATTTTAGTATTACAATGAATAAGATTAACTATCTCAAAGTTTTGAAATAAAAGAATTTAAATACAAATTCGGGGTTATAGTAAGTTAACTAACCCATCACATCTCATAATGTGACGCATAAAGCTATTGGCTCAATCAATTCCATTTTCATTTTTTTGTAACCCATCAAGTTATTAGGTTTTAATTTACATGTATTGGCTAACTCATGGGTTAGCAACATCTCTATTAATGGAGTTCGAACTAAGGTTCACTAAGGTTGACATCTTCACCATTGCCAGTTCTAGTTTTCCAACTAATCTTCTCTTTAAATGAGTTTAAAAAATATTAGAAATAATTATTATAGAAAGTAGTTTTTATAAAAGAAAATTTTTTAGTAAATCATTTCAAATGACTTACCTATGATTAAACATATTTCAAACCATATAATTTTCCTTTTTATACGATTTGTATGGATTTAATCCATGAACCATCCATAAACATTGTTTATATAACGGACAAGAGTATGGTGAAAGTAGTGAGAAAGTGAAACGAAGCTTCAACGAAATTTTCGATATGAAAAGGTTAAAATTTAAAAGGTGGAAATGTTTTCCATGAGAATCTTTTGGTAGTTGGCGAATAATAGTATGTAGCAAGTCATCATCAAATACGGCAGCCCAACATATTAGTTCACAAAAGTGAACTTACCTTTTCGGTAATGCCACTTTTGACTGAAAATTAATTCCTTGCCTTTTCATACTTAATAATTAACATAAAAAAACGTTCACTTCGGATAATTGTGGGTCATAATCTTCTATTGTTGTGTGTCCGAGTGCAATGTATTTGTACTAAATAAATTTAATGAGGACAGAAAAAAAAAATAGACAATGCTTGATGCACGTAAGCGATGCTTTAGCATACGCACTTGCCGTGAGCTCATAAATTATATTTTATGCGTTTACCTAGTTAATACACACGAGTAATGTTAGTTATATTTTTATGTGATTACTTTCTCCTTTCTCCCTTTTTTAAATTAAGAAGGGAGATTCTATTGACTTATATGAAAAGGAGCTGATTTAACAATTTTTGTTTTAATTTAAAAGTAGCATGTGTGTGTACATGTATATTGTCACAATCCGAAGTTAGGAGTCATGAGTGGCACATGATCCAAGAGAAAATATACACAACCCAAGTCATGCAAACTTTTTATATTGCTTGGAAAACATGTGGCTTGGTACTTGTTACTTAAAAATTCATTTGTGTATATATAGCTTTCACACTTTTTTTTAATCAATATTGTATTCATATTTTTAACATATTCAATAGTTCTATCAAGAACTTTTATCATTTCATCATTATATAAGCATTTTATGGTAAATATCAATATAATATATAGCAAATTTACTCATATTTTAACACATCAAAAGCTATATTTAACCAATGAGTCATGGAACAATTCTACAAGTTTAAATATATATTTAATATAAACTAATAATTTTATCTCTTTTGCTCAAATGAACAATGTGTGTGACTTACCACTACATAACACTCCTCTGTTTATTGTGCCAAGGACATTGGACTCAAAGTCCACTCCTATCTAAAAAATTATAGAAAACACAATAATAAATCATTGAATTAGTAAGCAAATAACATGTATCTCAACAGAAATGAGATATATTAAGGTACAATTTTTTTTATAAAAATCTTAAAATTTTCAATTAAACCAAATATAATGAGAACAAGTTGCAATAGAAAGATCATGATTATCAATTAATAAAAAAACATAATTAAGAAGTTTCCAACTAAATCATATGAAAGATAAATAAAATATTTAATTTATAATGGCATGAAGGAATATGAAAGTTCATTAATAACATGACTTGGAAAAATAGCACTTTAAATTGATTCTAAAATAATAATCAAGTGAGAGGTTCTCAATTCATTAAACACACAACTTATAAGGTAAGTGTCATGACCTAAACTTGATCATGACTGGTGTGGATCTTTCTATTTGATTTTCACCAATCTTAATACTATTCACACTAATTTTACCTAGAAGAAATCTTTATATTTCCATGGGGACTTAATTTCATTATAATTTTTATGGAAAAATGGATAAAGTCTCTCCTATTATTGAACACTTCCCAAGGGTTACACACCATAAAATATAAAACTTGAATATTAATAAACTTGACAATAACCCAAAATATATATAATACTGCACCACCTCAACACATGTAATATTTACATAGACTTTAATAACCTCACTCCTAATCCAACTATCAAAATCTTCCAACAAGGCGGTCTTTGATACTCTGTAGATGCAATAAATCTCAAATACACTCATCTTAACCTAAAAATATTATAAATAAAAAGGAATAAGTTATAAGAAGTGAGCATATATCTATGACAACCATACTTTGAATTAATTATATAACATGGCCATATGCTGATTAAGTATTAAATTAAAAAATAATTACAACCAATTTCATGGATCCTTGAAACACATGGAACTAAATCCTGGGTTAACGTATTTACCTGCACTCAACTCAAATTTCCTTTTTCATATCATAAATCATAATAGTATTAACTATTTGATTTACATAACATGATTATAATTTTGCATGCAACTTATTTTAGGTAATCATTAAATTTCCTAATAGTTAACAAGGCTCAATCACAACTAAATCATCATGATCACATTAAATGAAGGCATTCTGAGATAAATAGATTTCAATATTACATCATGATAAATAACTATTTATAATAAATACAAATGCATTCACCTTTTGACTTTTAGGTCAACTTTGTACCCCCATGAACTTTCCATCCTTGTTCCTCTTAAGCCTACCTTATACTTTACCCATCTTATTATTAGAAATTTTTTATACGATATTCATATCATCACTCTTATCACATTTCACACGTTTAATGCCACTTGTGGCATTATTCACAGTATAATATGCATACTAAACCTCAAGCTCTACATATTATAATTATAATGCAATTTCGACATAAAGTAACTAGTTTATCATCATAAGGCAATATCACATTGTATAACAGTTAATATAACAACACCATCATGCCTTCTTACATGACCACAACATTCATTTATATCTTAATATAGGTCACATTACATTTTTTAACATATAGATAACAATGTAAACTCAATCACAATCAGTCAATAATTAGTATAGATTCACCATGCTTTCTAAGCATAGTCAATCAACATCCCCTACAAACTAATAATCATTATCCTATAACCAACATTATTTTCATATCACTTATGCACAGCTATAAGGATGATTTAATAATAAATCATAATTTATAATTATAATTTTAAGAATACATGAGTAGATAGATATATGATTCATAGCATTTTTAGAAAGATTATAAAATATGACATTTAAATGATATAATATTGAAGCATTATTTTAATGTAAGATACATACTCACTTAATGGTGCGCATCCACTATAAAATTCAGAGTAGTTCATTTTCACTTTTCTCCTTTTCCTATCCAAAAATTTATAACAATATATTATAATTATATTGGCATTACTCATTTCCTTCCTAAAATTATTATTTTGGGTTTTAATCATAATATCTTATTATCTTATATCATAAATTTCTTATTTCCTTTCTTCTAAAGTTAACCACAAGATACCAAAACAAACCATTGTGTAAGGATTTTGAAGCAAGCTTATGCAAGTAAAATTATTAAGCTTGATAATTCATAAAGACTTCTACTTACATTGCTTCAATTGTATACTTATTTCTTAATATTTTTTATCCTTTCTTCAAACAATTAACAATCATATATATTAGGCATTTTTCAAATCAAACTTTAAGCATCAAAAATATTAAATTTGAAAATCTATAGATGTTCTATGTGTTATTCTAACACCTTAGAGCATAAGATTCTTATTTTCCTAGTTCTATATTAAGTAAATAAAATATGATGATAAAATGGAATTTTTCTAAAATAATCTCAAATTAACTTAGATATTAAAACATAATGTTCTAGAAATACTCCAATAATATCATACAAGCATTCCATAGTATAAAAATCTTATTTTCAAGAGTTCTTAACATATATTTAAAATTGCTCACTATATGGGTTTTCTGTAATATATAACCACTATTGAAAATATTATAGTATAATACTCCAAAATGATTTTGCTCATATTATTTGAAAACTTTATATTATAATATATATATATATATATTCATAAGTATTATCATATGTTTTCAAACATGCACAAATGGATTTCTTTGCATCAATCTAAATCATCAAAAGTAATAAGGGTTTTTTTGTATAAAAGAATTTATCATAACCTTAAAAGGTCATTAGTAGCTTGCTGACACCAAAATCGGCTAAGCTCTATAGGAAAAATAAAGGAGATCTGTCTTGCTATTCTCACTTCAATCAATAACTCCTTACATCATAAAGCTTTCAAGTTAAAGATTAAGCACCCCTTAAGTATGCAACGGCACACAGTGGCTAAAGGAGGCAAATCCAACAATTGCAACATGCACTCAATCTTAGGCTCAACTAGAAGTTATTATGCACTATTGAGCTAAGAAGCTCCAAAAGGACTAGCTACCATACCAATGGCACCAGCGCTAGCAACAGTGTGCTAGGCACAACAATAGTAGCTACCTAATAGAGGCATGTGAGGAGAGAGTGGAGGAGGAAGGGGGAGAAAGAGAGAGGAAGAGAAAGCTAGGTAAAATGAGAGAAAAAGAAGGAAAAAAATATAAAAAGAGCCTTAAGTTTTTATCTAGTCCTTCTCATACAATCTGAGCTCATTTCCTCTATGAAATTTCAATCTTCTATTTCAAATAAAGTTAATCCTAGTTATCTTGTTCATTTTCTTTAAAGACTCATTTTCTTATAAAACTATCTTTTTATTTTATAATATTTTAATAAATTTAAAATTTTCCAAATAAATACAAATAAAATTTCAATATCTTTGAGCAAAAATTTTGATATCTAGGTTTCCTCTTTAGGTAAAATAAATAACAACCAAATTTTCAAACGTACTCATGATTTATTAAATACTTAAAATTTTATATGGAAGTCTCCATATGAACCATTTAAATAAATCTAAAAGAGATAAAAACTTTAGCTAGTTTGATATGATTTTATTATTATAGTGAATAAAATTAACTATCTTAGAGTTTTGAAACAAAAGAATTTAAATATAAATTTGAGGTATTATAATAATTTAGCCTACCCATCACATCTCATAATGTGACTTACAGAGCTATTGGCTCAATCAATTCCATTCTCGTTTCTTTATAACCCATAAGATTACTAAGTTCTAATCTACATGTATTAGCTAACATATAGGGTTAGCAACACTCCCTGCTAATGCGTTTCAAACTAAAATGCACTAAGGCTAACTTCTTCATTGCTACCAACTATAATTTTCTAACTAGTCCCCTTCTAAAATAAGTTTAAAAAATAATAAAAATAATTATTATAGAAAATAATTTTTATAAAAGAAAATCTTTTAGTAAACCATTTCAAATGACTTAGTTGTGATTAAACATACTTTAAACCATATAGTTTCCCTCTTTATACAATTTGTATGGGTTCCATCCATGAACCATCCATAAACAATCAATCAAGATTTCTAACCTTGCCATCATCATACAATTTCATAGTTCATTTCCAAACATATCAATTATTTCATTTTCATTAACTTAAAATTATTTCATCAATTGTAAAATCATGGCTTTTTAGTACATTCAAGCAAGCTTGTTCTATAAACCCTTCATCTTCATTAGAATAACTCATACAAATCATTTAAATCATTGTATTATTATTTTAACAACATTTCTCATAGCCATAACTTAAAGGAAGGTTTTCAAAATGTTTATCCTAAGAATAACTAAAGTTCTAACATTCAAAGGAAGTAAAAATATGGATAAAATATAATAAATCAATAACTAATAATTTGAAAATATACAAGTAGTTGGAAAATATAAAAATATGTTGGAATACACATGATCTAATCACCTTTGGAAACTAACAAAACTTCTATTCTTTATCTAGCATCCAAGATGCATCATCTAAAATAATATAAAGATAGTAAAGAGCTTTTAAAAAGAATTTAAGAAGATGAGAAGGATTCATTAGAGTTTAAGGAGTCCTACATCTTCCAAGCTATCTTCAAATGCTAGAACTTTATCAAACTCCAAAGGATCTCTCAAGAAACTTCCTTTCTCTCTCTGAAAATGAAAAAGATAAAGCAGCTTGAAAACTCAATTTTCTTTCACTTTCTCTCTAATCCGTGAGATGCTTGCTAAGTATGAGAAGGTCTTCATCCTAACTATTCTATTTATGGTGAGATAAAATGAAATGTGTATGTGAAGTTACAAAAAAAATGTCCTTCCTTCTTTCTCACTAGGAATTGCAGCTTGCTCTCTTCTTTGGGTGCAAGTTTGCTTAATAAAAAAGATGACTAAAGATTCAAAAAAAATGCTTAGTTTGATCTCATTCTAAGACATGGAATATTCCCTTATTGCTTACTTTGTGCTCACTTCAAGCCTATTATTATCTTCCCACTAACCAAATTACCATAATTCCATTAATGACTTGATACCTTCCCAATTTACCTCAAAAATCATGAGCCTTTATGCTTGCAATTCAAGGTTTCCATTTTTACATTTCTTCATTTTTTAGTATTTTGAGTGATAACCTTAACCTATTTCAAAATTCTATCACTAATTCATTAGTTGAATTAATTTTAAATTAAAATTATAAATTATATACATACATACATACATACATACATATACGTACATATATGTAATAAAAAATAATAATTATATGCATAAACATATATACATTAGTATTGTATATTTATAATAACAAATCGTGATAAAAACTAAAAATGTAATATAGTAGAAGTTAATGATACAAGTGAATAAGTAATAAAATATAAGTGATATAATAATATTATGCTAAAAATATTGAAAAATATAATATAAATTTAATTGATCTAAAATTGTGAAGTTATTACACCTCAATTGTTGTGAAATTATAAAATTCTTATTATTTACAAAAGACCATATATAAAATTTGTGATGAATCAATTTACTAGTTTTGACCAATTTTTGCAATTTCATACCAATTCACATTCATTTTTGATTTAATAGCCCTAACTGGATTAACTTACTAGTTTGTTCATTGGTCTAATTGGTTGTTTCAGTCCAATTTTCAAAACCATGATTTTTACTCTACTCTATTGAGGTTCTTTCTATAAATGGATAAGATTTACCTCTTAATGAATATGAGTTTTTGAAAGTAAAGGAGTAATATCAATTTGGTGCAATAAATAAGTTATTCATAATTTATTAACTTAATTAACAAGCTATATGTCAGTCTTCAAATGTAATTTATCCATTAGCATACTAACAAAAAAATAACTTTATAGGATAATTTGTAGCTTATGATTATCCTTTTTTTTTTTATAAATTCATCCTTCTTCTTTTTAGTTAATTGAAATTCATGCCTTTAATTATGTAAATGTAGTATAATAAATTTAATTTTAGTTAATTATTTTCTTATTTTAAAATATAATAATTAAAAATAATTATGTAAATAAATATGTAATATCATAAA
Source organism: Sindora glabra (assembly GCA_020226215.1). Lineage (NCBI taxonomy): Eukaryota > Viridiplantae > Streptophyta > Magnoliopsida > Fabales > Fabaceae > Sindora > Sindora glabra. Next base: position 95,617,646 of record CM035226.1, read on the forward strand.
ATATAATTATTATATTTCAAGTATTTTTATTTTTATTTTAAATAATAAATAAATAAAAATTGAGTAAATAAATAAATATATACTATTATAATTATATTTTTATTTTGAAATCTCAATTGCATATCTTGTCTTAAAATAAATATAAGTTAATTTAATTCATATATCTATTTATATTAACATATTCTTTTACATTACTTTAAATTTTTAACTAGTTAAATAACTAATTTTATAAAATATCTTAGTAATAATTAATTAGTTTATTAACTATTAACTATAAATTATCTATTATTAGCTATTAATTAGTTTATCGACTATTAATTAGCTTATTAGCTGTTAATTATCTTTTCAACTATTAGTTAGTTTATCATTCATTCATGTGAAACATAACTAAAATAATATAGGTTTGATTCATTTATAAAATAGAATGGATTTGAATAAAAATTTTCACTATTTTGTATAAAATAGAATTCTAAGCCATGATAGAGGGAAAACAATGAAATGGCAAAACTTCTCTGTGCAAAAGAAAAAGAGACTTTATTCTACAACAACCAAAAACTTAATAGAGCTAATTCTAATAGTTTTTTTCTAGGAAAATTTAAGGCTTCTCAAGACCAAAATCATTAGCATCCATGAAGTTATAAAAACCATCTTTTAACATCATGTTGGGTGCTTATGAAAAGGCATTTTTTGAGTCAAAGGATGTTTTGGATGCTAGTAATCAAGAATGTGCTTATAAGTTGAATGAGAATGAAGTGTTATTTAAGTTGCCTAAGGAAATGAAATGTAAACTATATAAGCCATGGAAATTTACACTAATTAATAAGGTCTATGGAAAAAGTTAGTTTCTAGTACTTAGATTTTAAACTTAGATCTTTGTTGCAACTTAAAAGTTTGTTATCCATTCTTGAAATAGGTAATGATTTTTTTATGTATAGATTTGATTCTTAATCAAATCATGCTATCATACTTAGTGAGGGTCATGGTTTATTATGGCTTATTTTCTTACACTTAAGAAGCAGGAGCCTTTCTTTAAGCTATCAATAGTTACTCTCTCTTCTATTGCTATTTGGATTCATTTCCTTGAATTGCTATTAGAGTTTTATAATCCTTATATTTTCACTTGACTTACAAGGAAATTGGTTCAACATTAAAAGTGTATGCTTATACATTCTTGGGGGATAAAGGTAAATATGCCTATATGTATCAAATGTTTTAAAAAATCCATGTTATATGAGGGATTAAGTAAAGTTTGCTTCTTTTATGGAAAAATTAGCCATTAGAAACTTGTTTATCCTTATGTAGAAAGGGAAGTAGATAAAGGCTTTGTTTCAAAGTTAATTTGTGCTACTATTTTCAATAAGCCCCCAATAGTGCATACCATAATGTTGCTAAAAGTTCCCTAAGTAAAATGAAGGGCTTAAGATGAAAAAAATGGACAAAGACCCTTATAGGCCTTGTATATTAGTTAAAAAGTAAAAAACCAAAAGTGGCCAAAAAAACTAGTTTAAAGGAAATGACTAAAGAAAGCAGGCCATATAAGAGATCTAATGATAAGAAAGGAGTTTTCATTTTTAATGCTACTTCAAAGAAAGATATGCAAGTCAGCAAGAATGTCAAGTTAAGTAAAGCTCTTGGGCTTGGAGGTAATCAAGATAAAAAAATAATCTTTTTTAGCCCATTCTAAATTTATTGACATAGGATTATTGCAAGATGAGATTCTTAGGACTACTTCCCTTCAAAAGTCTCAAGAATCTTTGAGGCTTTTTCCTTTAGCAAAATAAAGCTCAACAATAACTAAAGCTTTAATTTCTAGTAATGTCAATGAGTAGCATGTCTTAGAGCTTGGACAGGAAGAGTGAAGATGTTCAAGAGTTTCATATATGTAAGGTTTTGATATGAACAACCAATTTTAAGAAGTGTTAAAGGAAACAATGGAATAAATATTGATAGATCTCATTCACATCCTAAAGAGCTACAATCCTATACAACAAATGGCATGGAAAAGGTTGAAACTTTATAAATGACTAAAAAATGCCAATGTTCTTTATCGCCTCCAAAAAGAAATAAAGGATGCTCTAGTTTTGTTAATGATAATTCATTTAGATGACAACCCTAGCTAGAACACCTAGATACATGACTAAATCTAACTTTAAAGGAAGAAAAGCCATTAATTATATTTCCCTTAAAACTATTTCACATGGTAATAAGGAAAGTATAGCAGCAAATGATGTAATTGTAAAAAAAATGATTGTTGGTGCAACAACCCCACCATTAATATGTAACATAAGATTTTTATAGTGTAAAATATGGCTAGGTAATTTTGATATAATCTGAGATTATCTCAAATGGTTTAAACCATTTCTTTTCCAATTTAATGAAAGAATTTAATTTGACTTATACTATTGTTTAACTTAATTTTACAAATAAAGTTAATTCTATTAGAATTTAAAAATTTTCTTCTAAGTTTAAGGTACCTCCCTTGGAGGGTTATATAAAATACACATTATTTGAAAAATAAAAATCCTGGTATTTGTTCTCCTTGTAGTTTTACATTAAAAAGTAATTTTTAATGAATTTTTAGAAATCTAAAATGATCATTCTTTAGAAAACACTATTTTTTTAAATATTTCAAAATTTGACATTTTGAACTATAACCTAAAATCTAAATTTTTATTCTTTGAAGTTTTATTTTTTTAATTTTTTTAAATTCAAATGTGGGGTATTTTCTTATTCACATTTATATCTTAAGTAAATGGAGTACTTAAATAGAAAAATTGTAAATAAGGTTACTAAAGACATAAATGTAAATAAGGTGTTCAAAATGTGACCCAAAAACCCCAATACCTAGAAAACTTATTTTTCCATTGAAACAAAATCAGAAATAGAACCAAAACAACATAGAGCCATAATAAAACCTTCTCTTCTTATTAGCTCTCCTCTTCTTCTTCTTCCTCATCGATTACTAATCACTTAATATAACTCTTTTTCTTCACATTTCTACCCATTTTCATCCACTTTCTCCCTATTTTTTTGTTGTTGCTCTTCTCATATTGAGATTTCTCTTGCTAGTTTAAGGGTATGGAGATTTTGAAATTCTTCTTACTAGTTTGTTATTTTTGTTCTTTTTTTTACCCAATAAGGTATTGAATTTTCATGTATACTTGTAAAATTAATTTTTGATGAGTTTGGAATGATTTGATATTGAAAATGTTGATTATCATAGTTGAAAACCTTGATCAGCTACTCATAATTGAAAAGAGTATGGATTGAGATTGATTTAAACTATTAATATATGAAACTATTTATTTTTAATAATTACCTTATATAATTGTTACTTATATATATACATGGTGTTTTGCTATTTGTATAAACTTGTTTAGGAGAAGATTAGTTAGAAATTATAACTAATAACAATAATGACGTTAGCCTTAATATACCTTGGTTCAAACCCCAATTAGCAAAGGAGTTGCTAATCCTGTGTCGACCAACACCTATAGATTAGTTAATGGTAGCCTAATAGGTTGCTTTAAGTTGAGAGCTCTCTTGTAATTGTTATTTCATGAGTGAAATGCTTATGTTTATTAATCATAATAGAAAATCTCCCACCCCAAAGTGTAATTTTAATGGTTTATATATTTTAAAATTTATTAACTTTGATTTTGATTACTTATTTATCATGAATAAATTGTAATGAAATTTTTACCATGAATCTATGTTTATGATGATTTCCTATACTATGATTAAAGAACCTACTATCTACTCTTTAGCTTAAAACTTATGTTTTAGTATTCTACTTCTAATTAATATTCCAATTTCTATTTTATCAAATATAATTGTATAACTCTTATGATATCTTTTTGCATTGAAAAGCTAATTAATTCTTTCTAAGGAAAAACTCATGCCATATCTTGTCCCATTTTCATTGAAAATTCATATTATCTATTCACTAAGTCAATGTCTCACTCTTTTTGTTGTAATATTTTTCAAATAGGGATTTAGCTTCGGGTCTATTGTTTATAGCTCCTTAAAGGGAGAGGAGTATTCTCTTATGGTGAGTCACATACTTTGTTCCTGTAGGCTTAATGTAAAACTTTTACATATTTTTTAATATTATAAAATTTTGAATGCTCTTATATATGCTCTATTAAACCTACCAACAGGGCATGCTTCTGTTGATTTAGATATATGTGTCTCATTATAATTGTGAAGGATTATTTAGATACAAAATGACATGGATATTTTATTAATATATGGATTAATAGGTGAATATTGAAAAATAAGAAAGTTTATGTGGGACTATATGCATGTGAAAAAAATTAATGAATGTATAATGGTTATATGCTATCTTAAGTTTAAAATAAGTTACAAGTTATCCTATGATGTTTTAAATTAATATGGCCTATATGGTTATATTTCTTCCTTAGGGTCATGCACCAATCACAACCCCTAATTTTCCAGTCATGACAGTAAGGTTGGAGGAATGCAAATTAATCATTAGAAGGCAAATCAAATATTTATCTAGTTTAATTAATGCCTTAGTGTTTAATGTACAATCTCAATCTATTGAACATGGTGGTTCAAGATTAGGTGTTATTTGGGAGAATGATAATAAAGTTCAAAACCATGCCCAACCAAATGTCATGTAGATTAAATAAAATTATTCTTCAAATAGTTTCATCTAATTTAGCTAAAAATTAAGGCATTGGTGTGTAAAATGAATGAGGTTTTCAATATCATGATTTGCTAGAGAAAAAATTAAAATATTAGTGCTTACTAAGATAAGGTTAAATAGTGATACAAGTGCTAAAATTAGAGCTTATTTGCCTTTCAGTAACATAATTGGATTTATAGGTGGAATTTACTATGAAATCAAGGTATAGGTGGAAGTGCCAAATCAAAAATAAGAAATACATGTTGTTATTAAGGTATCCCCCAATTCTCTAGATTGGTTATTGAATGGTATTTATGCTAGTCCAAGGTTAGCTAATAGGAAAATATTATGGAATATTGTTAGTTATTATAAGTTCTCATAATCTTCCTTAGTTAGTGTGATAAGACTTTAATGAAATTACTTGTCAAGCTAAAAAGCTTGATAGGGCCCCTATTAAGATGAACAGAGTAAATTTATTTACATAATGTATTAATTATTGCAACTTAATTAATTTAGGGTATTTAAGTCCTTCATATACTTGATTGAATTCTAGATTGTTTAATTTTGCCATTTTTGAAAAATTAGGCAAAGTATTTAGTAATGCTAGTTGGAGTTTGATATTTCTTGAAGCTCATGTTTTTAACTTACCTAGATTCCTTTTAAATCATTCTTTAGTTGTGGTCCCATTATAAAACTCATAAGTTAATCTTTTAGAAAGACTTTTTAGATTTGAAACTTATTAGTTTTTCTCATCTTAACCTATAGACATTTGTAGAGGAATCTTAGAGGTATTCTCCCCCCTTTAATATACTATTAATAATTATATAAAAAAAAGGTTTCCTAGGTGGAATGTCAACGTCTTTGGCAATCCTTTTAAACAAAAAAGTGGATTTTTGCTAAAATTAAAGGTGTTCAAATTTCTTTAGAATGTTCTTACTTGGAATCCATTTATAAATTAGAAAATTCCTCGCAAAAGCAATACCTTCAAATCCTTAAGCAAAAGGAAGAAATACTAGCCTTTAAGTTTAAGATATAATCGATTCAAGATAGGGATAGGAATAGGAATACTCTTGTTTACTATCTTTCCACTATCATTAGAATAAGCAAAAAAATAAGATAGTTAAGCTTCAAAATGGGGTTAAGGAAAGGATAGCAAATGTTGGGGATATATAAAAGCATATTTTTTTCTTCCTTTATGGATAAGTTATTTGTAAGAAATTGTGTTGTTTCAAATAGTTTTCTGAAAACTAAATTTTGGAATACTTTTTTGTGGAGAAAATGTGAAATCTAATCTTATTTCTTCCTTAACCATCCTGAAACTTATCATGCTTTATTTTTCCCATAAGGCCATTAAAACTCTAAGTCAAAATGGTTTGCATTCAATTTTTTTTAAAAAAAAAATTAGGCTTAGATGGTGATTCAATCAATTGTTCTATTTTGCAAGTGTTTTCTACCTTTGTCATCTTAAATGGATAATTAAACTCTTATTTGTTTACTCCCTAAAGGTAGGAAATGTAGTAATAATATAATCATTTTAAGAGAAATTTACATACAATTGATAAGAATAGGGCTAAAATTGGTAATATGATTATTAAGTTAGATTTTAAGAAGGCTTTATCTAGAATAGGGTTTTATTAAAAAAAAGTCTTTACATAATTTTATTTTCCCTTTATTTAGATTAATTTTGTTATGAGTCTAATTTCTAGAGTCTTTCATCAACTTCTATTAAGTGGGCATAAGCTAAGTTCGATTTACCCATCAAGAGGTCCTGGATAAGGTAATCCAATTTCCCTTTACATTTTTATTTTGTGTTTTTAATATCTTTATTTCATCATTAAGGAGAAATATCCTAATGATCTTTTGAAATATTCTTTTCAAATAATTTACTAACAATGATTACATAATTTCTTAAGCTCTTTATACACTAAAACTAAAAAGAATGAATACAAATAAAAGTAAAATAGAAAATGCAAATAGAATTCAAACAAAATATAGATAGATTTAGATAATATGTAGAATGCAAAATAGAACACATAATTAAATTTGGGATGGGGTTTGACACAAAACTAAAATAAATGTATTAAACAAAACAAAAAAAACATAGAAGTAGGACAGAAAGAAAATTAATAAAACAAAGTAATCAACCCAAGAATTTGAGAGCTTTTAATGTAGATTAATCATAGATTACAAGATATTTAACTATTCAAATTAGTTCTTCAACCTTGAATTATCTAGAACCACTACAATAATTAATAAATCTTATGCTAGATAATCATCTAAAATTTGATCAATTAGGATTAGCAAAATTAAGTAACCATTATAATTCATAAGGAAACTAGATCAAAATTAATTTTAAAATAGATTTCCAATTGAATTGAGAGATTAAATTAGAAACTTTTAATTTAATCTCTTAACCCTTTATTCCTATATGTAAAATCATGATTAACTAATCATAACTTAACATAAAAATAACAAAAGAAGAAAATTCACAAGGTTAAATACAAACTATACCAAATAAGCATTTAACTCATGCAATTTCAAAGTAATTAGCACAAAGAATTAGGGAAAAAGAAAAAATAATTAGAAAAAATTAACATTACAAATTAACATCTCATAATTTAATAGAAATGAGTCTCAAAATACTTAAATTAACTAGAAGTTTAGCCCTCATGACTAAGGAACAAAAAGCTTAAAGAAAAGAGAAAAGTTATTTTTTTGGTAAATTGTGTAGTGTCTAGAGTCTCTTTGCTTTTGAAAGCACAAAACCTTATATCTAACTTACTAACCTCTAAAATCCTATTGGACTTAAATCATATGCCTTTTAGGGTTATAAAAATAAAACCTTGCTAATTTTTAGAAGCTCAGAACCTATTTTACAAAATAATGACTTGCAAGAGTTATAGTAGTCAATTTTCATATATCTAAATTCCATCCAATGCAAGACCACCTAAACTATATAGTTTTGCTAAACTTAAAACATAAAATTGTAACGTTAGGTCTAAGAAAAATTTAGGCACTAGTTTCATATGAATTAGACCTCTAAAGCTCCATATATGACTAAAAAGTAGAAGTTAGCTCAGTTATGACAACAACAAGGCTTTAACTTCTTGGCTAAATTATACCTTGTAGACATCTAAACTGTGCTTTAACATAATAGAGTTTTCTTTAAGCTTTCTAATAATATAAAAATTATCCCAATCTAATATTCAAAACTTAAGATATAACTAAAAACTTAAAATAATATAATAATTTAGCATTAACCAAATAATTTTAAATCATTGTAAAAGTAACCCCAAATTATAAAATAAGGACCAATTCTATGAACTTAAACATATGTAATACATTAAGAGGCATAAAATAATAGGAAATAATATATATAAAATTTTGCATATCACTTATCCTTCAATGTTTTGATCTTTTCATTATCAATGCATGATGGCAATTAGGTGTGTTACCCATCATCCTATAAGGCTTTTATAGCATAATTTATTAATAGAGCATCAATGACACTCCTTGCTTTGACTTTGATAGCAACGAACTAGTTATTATGATCCTTTTACAACTAAGGTATGGAATGTAGTATATTTACACAACTTGTTGAACAAAGATAAAAGGATAGAACTTGTTATAGTGTCAAGATGCCCTAACTTTAACAATGTCATATTATTTATGCCATTTTGTTTCCCTACTAAGAGTAGGATAAAACTATTCACAACTAAACATCATTACCTTTTTCACTAAGAACCCACCATAATCTAACTCGATGACCTCTTGAAGTTTTTTTGTAGTAATCATTTTTTAGTGTCCATCACTAAATCCTTTGATACACACATTAAAGTAAAAAGGTAGACTTATATTGGCTCTATTATTCTATATTAATTTTATAAACATTGACAAAATACATAAGCCATATGCACACTTTTCAATTTGGGCCTCATACTACGTCAACTATTTTTTTTTATCAATAACCATCTTCTTTACAATTAGAAACTAATAATGAAACAAGTTTACATTGCTAGTGTCAATAGAACCCATGTGTAGAATTAAAACTCTAATGTGAGGGGGATATGACTTAATTAACATAGTTATGAAGCCATGATAAGAATTCCTTTTCAATGTGGATATTCACCTCCTTATTGATTATGGTTAAGTCACAATGTTTATTCAAAGAGGTTGCAATTCATGTCATATCATTAGTTTTTATTAAAGATTTATGAAATATATATCATTACATTAATTGAACTCATTCTATTGAATACTTACCTCACATATAGTTGCATCTTATCATAGTTTAACAATGCACACATTTGAGTGATGAGTATTCCTAATTTAACAAAAATTAACTTTTGCATCCTTCCATTGGATGATCAAGATAATTGAATATGAATAAACATATTCAACACCCCCACCATTATCATTCTTAATAATTTCAATCTTTCTAGAATGCACATAGGATTTAAAGTAATACAAATAGAAAGTGGATATTTTCTCAATAAGGTATGCTTCACATATGGACTTTTCCATATAGGCCTTATTTTTTATCTTTTTCTTCAATATATGAAAGAATCTACTAATTAATGAGATATATTAATTATTAATAGTTTAGAGAAATAATTAAATGGATGACTTATTAACAAATTTACTTCTCAAATGGAGATATCTAATGGTTTTGGATAGGGCCTCGTACCAAAGTTTTATAGGGTAAGTGCATTAAAAGCTGCTCTATTGAATAAAAAAAGGCTAGATGAAATATTTGCTCCAACTTGTAAATGATAACATGAATATTTTATTTTATTTACAATAATTGTTCTTCTTATAAGGAATTTGAACATAAGTCTTTGAAAAATAAACTTTATTCAATTAATGTATTCCAAATAGACTCCAACAACACTTTAAAGTTAATAGATGACTTTTTATTCCTATTATCATTCCATAAATACATGACAGACATGGCTTTTCATTCCAATTATCTTAAGTTCTTATAAATTCACACATCTAAGTTTGAAGCATAATTATCTAGAAATTAATTTTTATCCACTCAAGCATTGCTCTTTTTTTACTTCTAGTCAATGTGTAGTGTGGCTTAGACTTAAATATCCTCCCACTACCTTACTAAACTATCTTAAGTTTGTTGTGCTTACATAACTCAAATAAATTTATCCTAACTTTTGCATTATCCTTTGTTTTACCATTCATATCCATAAATATATTAAATACATTCTTCTTAATATATATAACATCCAAATTATGATAAATATAATTTGCCTACTAGGAAAGTAACTCCTAAAAGATACTTTGCTTTATCTAATCATAGGTTTCTCCTTAGCCTTTAGTATGTATTGTACGCCATTCGTCCCTAACCTTGGGTATATACATAACCTTTTCATAAAAAGTTTCACCATTAATTTTTAGGGTAAATAAGATTCAATTACCTTAATTTTTCTAAAAGTATCTTGGTTCCTCCTAAATAGGTGAGCTAAAGGTAGCCTACATCATTGGCAATAAAAAATAAATTTTTTCAATCATATTTTAATGTAAAAGCCTCAAAAAACTCCATACATATAGGGTATGCTATCCTCCTATATGTTTACTAACCTAACAACATTCCATATACAGGATAGTTATTAATAGTCCACAACAATGGCTTGTAAGGTAAAATTTTATTTTTAAGATACATTATATGTATGTACATCATCTTCCTATAACATTTTCAATTCATCTATCAATAATCTCAAGTATACATCGATGTTAACCTTTGGACCATTAGTACTCGAGATAATTAAACTGGGAAACATGTACTTTTATTTTATATGCATTTATAGAAGGAGATTGTAAGAGGTTATAATTATAGGCTAGTATAAATAGGTTTGGCCAGATTGGCCTAAAAGAGTGAAACCATTTGCACATAGGCCTATTTTCACATTTCTAAGATCATGAGTAAATTAAAAATGGATGTGATTAAAGTATTTCCATAATTCTTTATCTAATGAATATGATAGAATTCCTAGCTCATAAGGATTTTCATGATATCATGTTATTAAGCTAGTAATGGACTCTAATGCATACTCTTTTGGTGTCTAAAAATAAGGGCAAGTACTATAATTTTTGCTAGAAATGCTTACATATCATCCTAAACTGGATATTTGGAGTGTGTAATGAGGATAATTGCAAAAAGCACATTCCTTCTTATCTGTATATTGCTAGTAATAAAACATACAACTATTTTTGCAATAATTTATCTTCTTATACCCAAAGCTTAACTTGAAAACTAATTTCTTCATTTTGTAAAAATTTCTGAGCATACATTCTCTTATCAATTAGCAAATTTTATTATAACATTACTTTGAAAGTTTGTAGCCTGATTTTACATTTAATAACTTAATTGTAGTAAATAACATAGTGTGGTTGCTACATACTTCATACAAATGTTATCAAGCATTGGCAAACATAAAAAAAAACTTTTAAGCATTGGGATTAAGAGATTCTTTTGCATTTATGTTAAAATATTCTCCAAAATTTATATAAGTAGCATCCATTACTATTGCCTTGTACCTATTGCTTGGTTCTTTAAACCAACTACTTGCTTTTCTCTTTACTTTGGATTATTAGGTTTATTTATAAATTAAGGAATTTATTCTTTATGGACTGTTTACCATCAATAATTGGCTTTAAATATTCTCCTATAAAAATGTTTAATCATAATATCAGGCATGAAAATCTATCTATATTCATAATTAGTACATAAACACCTAATCTTTTGATTTTTTGAAAAAAAAAACTCCTATATACAATTATGTATAATGAACTGATTCAATCTACTAAAAAATTTAACTCTTATTCATAATTGATTAAAACCTACACTATTATACGTCTACTGCCTATATTTAAGCACATCTATGTCTATTCTACTTCACATATATATGTCATTAAACAATTTATCAACTACTATTAAAATAAAACTATATTGCAATATATAAGTGAAGTATATTTTAAATTACTAATTGTTAACTATTATAATTCTTTCTTTGCAAGTTAACATCACTTATATATACTTATCCAAAAGTAATTAATTATATAATTAATAAAACTAATGCAACCATGAAAATAAAAATCAATGTATACATTGTAATACCTTAATCAAAATAGAAACCTTAATTACATTAAAATCTAAATTTTCCTTCATCAAACCCTAAATCATCATGTTTATAAATTCAACCTTGATTCATAATTCTAAAACATTCCAATACTTACATATTATATGAAAAGCAAATGTTAAACTTCAATTGCTAGAGAAATGTTAAAAAATTCTCACAAAACTATCAAATAAATCATAAGAAATAAAACTTACTTTTCACAAAAAAATAACCTATTAAAATAAAAAAGATGTAACAAGGAAGTTCTCGGAAGCGGTAAAAGGTAGTAAAAAGGCTAGAGGAAAGTGGCTAAGGTGGTGGAGGCACAACAACAAAGGGAAAATACATTTACTTGAAATAGGGAGTTAATATCACATGGCTAACATATTCAAAGAATGATGATGAAATTAGCTATAGATATTCTCATCTTAAATTTAAACTTAATAAAACGGTGTGCTTTAATTAGAAATGAATTTACTGTTTTTGTTTGGTTGCTTAATTCATTGAAATTTTTACAAACATTTAAATTTTTTTCTTGAGAACTTTGAAATTTCATATAAATTTCCATTAAAAATATTTTTTTATTTTGATATTAATTCTATGAGAAAACCTTGCACGTTATTTAGTGAGAGAATTAGTGATGATTAAAGAATGGTCTATCACTAATTCTATCATTAAAATTTTATTTTTAATTTTTAAAATTTGGCTAAAAAATTAACTGTGCAACATGTATTTCGTTATTAAAAAGCCATTGCTAAATTGCAAAATTCTTATAGTGTTTTCTGATGAAAAAATCTATTTTAGATTTAAGTATATCATTTTTTAATATATTAGGAGAGGTCTAAGTGGATTTTAAAACTAGTAAAAAGGTTTATATAATTTCATTAAAATCCATAAAAGATCAATGTATTTTTCTCTATATATACATAAATGTAGGCTTTTATCTAACACTGCCTTAAAAAAGGGTAGCATCAATATTATCTCATCCAATTTTTTTATAAGATAAACTTACATGAATTTATATCTTTATTACATGATTTTATAGTAAACTTATGTGAGATTATAAATATGTATGCCTTGCTAGAATTTTGATATGAATTGAATGGTAGCCGCCTTGAATACCATTATATTCACAAGTGATAACATAAGTTCTACATTTATATGAAGCATATGAAAGTATTATGTTAAAGTATAGCTTTATTACCTAATTTAATAGTAAACTTGCATGAGATTATAGGTCATATATATGCTTTGTAAGAATTATAGTCTGAGTTGTTTGATAGATGCCTTAATATGCCATTATATTTACAAGTGATGATATAAGTTTTGTTTATACATGAAGTATATGGAAGTATTGTGGTAGTGTATAACTTTATTGTATGATTTTATGATAGATTTGCATAAGGCTATGGGTCATATGCATACCTTGCAAGAATTATGGCCTAACTTGCATGATGATTGACTTGAATGTTGTTATGTTCAAAAGTTATGCCATAAGTTTTACATGTACATGAAGCATATGAAAATACTGTGTTAAAGTATAAGTTTGTTGCATGATTTTATGATAGATTTGCATACGATTATGGTTCAAATAAATGTTTAACTTGCATGATAGCTACAATGGATCTCATTATATTTAGGAGTAATAACATGAAATTTGTATATGTGTAAGTATATGGAATTATTGCATTACAATATAACTTTGTTACATAATTTTATGGTAAACTTGCACAAACTATGACAAGTTATAACTTTTTATAAAATATTGCATGATTTTATAATAGTTAAGGTTGTATAATTTATGTAATGAATTATAAGTATTTTGAAAAAAAATGCATAATTTTATAGAAATTTTGCAGCATTAATGCCATTAAATTTATTGTAACTTTTTCATGAAATATTACAATATTTTCATAATAATGATAAGTTGTACCATTTATGTAAGAGCAAATTACTCTACCCTCCGATCAAGTTTGCGAAAAATATGTAAAACTCACCTTTAGTTTGAAATCCTACATGAATCTCCCTTCAAGCTAAAAAAAGCATTACCCATAAACTTAAGGAAACTAATGAAGGTAAGATCTATTAAGTCAAGGGAAAAAGATAATTTTTTACACAATAATCTTGAAAATACCCTATTTCAACCATAATTTTTACCCGTTAATTTTTCTTTTATAAATTATGATTTCTACAAGAAAATATTAACTATTAATATAACCACTTGACATGAAATGCATAGGCTACCATTGGGACCTTCTGGTCTAGTTGTAAACACTTGGTATGGAAAGGCCATATTCCCTTCCCTTCCCTTCTAGATCATTCACTTCTTATGTAATTTAAAAAAGAAAATTCAAAACTTATCAATTAGATACTAATTGGATTTGAATAAACTTAATCTCAATGAGATGCATTTGAAATAATTTATATGTAAATTATTGCATTACTCTAGTGAATAACAACTATCAAAACTCGGATGATTTCTACTAACATAAATTTTTTTGGTGGAGTTTACTTATTTTTTCATAGGCTTTAACCATAAGTCCCCTTCTACCAATATAACTAAGCTATACAAGATCCTTATGTTCAACATCTAAACTAAAAAAATAGTTAGTTAAATCATAGTGGCCTCCAAACTACTCTATTACAAAATCCTAACTCCATGATCAATCAATACCCTAAATTTTAAATTATACCTTGTGTTAGCATTAGCAAATCTGTGTAATTAGAAGTGTTTTCTCTTTTCCTAGATTATTGATCAACTACTTAATAACTCAACAAAGGGTTAGCCTTTCTTAAAGCAAAACAAGTAAAATTATTTTAGCCATAGACAAAATTAAAATAGGACTTTAAATAGCATTATCAAGTTCTCCGTGCATTATAAACTCGATACATTAAGGTGCAAAACTTGTACCAATGATTATCAAAGTGCAGAATTGCAACTATTCCCAAAATCGCACATTTCCTATGCTTACATGTCTATTACAATTCTTAATGGTGATTGTAGATCTAGTTTTTCTATGTGCAAAGACTTATTTCATAGCTTAAGATATCTGCCACTCATCTCTGCTTAATCTTTAACTTCCAATTGCAAAAACAAGGCCAAAATCTAAAGCTACTCCTAATAGGTTGAAAGTTCCTTAGGTTAATTCTTCCAACTCAAGAATAATTCATCTATTAAGGTCATTGAACTAGAAACATCTAACTTATTTGAACCAAATTGCACGAAGAATAAAAACTATGCGAATAGCACAAAGCCATTGCCATTTCAAATAATGATGAAGGTGCAATGTTAATAAGGATGGATCAAATGTTTGGATAGGGAAGTTCGAATTTAGGTTTTAGTATTTACTATTGACAAAGAGGGGAGAAAAACAAAATTGACAAGTTTTGCTCCTAACAAGTTATAATGGTTATTTCATTATAATTTTTTTAAAAAAATTACAAATAAGTATAAAGGAATAAAAAGGAGAATGTTCCTTATTTTTTTATTAAATAGACTAACATATAGGGTTTAAAAATAAAAGAAAGATCTATATAATTTTATACTATAAAGGAAGAGAGCATATTTTACTCTTTAACTAAAGAGTTGTGAGTATATGAAACAAATGTATGATTTTAAATGAGCTTTGTAATATTAAACGATTTTATTACAATTAAATTTACTTGCAATTTTTTTGATAAAATATTATAAATTTATGATAAAAAGTTGCAAATATAAGTTTCTTTTTCAATTAACTTGCAAAAAGAAGGATAGAACTTTAAAGTATTCATAGTAAAATTTGTAATATTTTTATAATATTTTAAATTTATATCAAATATATATCAAATCATAAAAATGAAAGAAATGGCAAAAATGGGAGAAAAATATGCATACAACCTCCTAATATAAAACTTGTGGGGGGATGAGATTTTCACATTCATGTAATTTTTCTCAACATTAACGCCCCATAAAGATTAATGATTAAGATTTTGACACACATTTACAAGATGATTGAATCATCCTTACTCTACCTAAATGAATATATAAGGTTTTATTATCTCACATTCCTCTACTTTCTAATTACAAACTTGATGCTAATATAACTAAAGTCAAATCTCTTCAATAATATATTAAAAAAAGACCAAATTTCTCACCGTTGAATCTAATGTTGGTCAATAATGTATTTACTGTTCATGGATTTTTTTTACTCCTCCACATAAAGTTAAAAAAAGAAAGAAATACGTTATATTGACGAGGGTTGTGTTTCAATATGTATAAAAAATGTAAATTTTTATATAAAAATTTACATTTTTCCAAAAATTTCAAAAATGTTATAAATATTACACGTAATAAATATAAAAAATTTACAACTTTATTATTTAAAGTTATATAAAAAAAATCTTCAAAATTTTCTTCTTTCTGTATAAAACATAATTTTTAACAAATAATTTTGGAAAATATGAATATTTTTTATGATATTTATAAAAGCATTATCAAATGTGATTTTTTTTGGGAAAACACAAAGGGTAACTCGTAGTACAATTATTAAAATTAGAGTTTTATTTAATTTAGTGGTAAGCGCAAAATTTTTATATTAGTAAATAATGAGATAATATGTTATTATAGAGTTAATATTTTTTCCAGCAATGAGAATGTTTCAACATTTGTAAACGAATGTTGATATAAAATTAATTTATATAATAATAAATTAAATTCAAATTCATATTAATTTAATAATTACTTAGGTTGTATATTAATATTATTTAGGAAAATGAATTATTATCTACTTATATTATTTAGGGAAGCGAGTTATTATTTATAGCTTGTATATTATTGATTTATACTAGTAACAAGTTTTAATTAGAATATAAAGAAAAATGAGTTAGCAAAACCTTATATATTCATTTCATTTAAGTAGAATATTGATGATTCAACTACTTTTTAAATGGGTCAAAATTTTAACTGTTAATGTTTATGTCCAAAAAAAACTTGTCCGAGCATGGAATTCTCGCCTTATTTATATTTATGTAGCAGAAGTAATGAATTATTTTCTATGTTCTTTTTTTGGGAAGATTACAGTGATTTCAGGAATTTTTAAATTTTGAGTATGTGGATAATTTTCTTCCGTTAAATGAAATTATCAAAAATTTAAATAAACTTAAAATTATGACACAACACCTAAAATTTAAAAATCCCTAGGTACATCAGAATTTCCCTCCTTTTTTCTAAAACGTGAATCTCCTCTGTGCTGACCAAAAGGGGCGTACATCAGACCCAACAGCCTACGATTTATCCTTTAGCCAATGTGGTTCTCTCATCAACGCTAACCCAGCAAAGATGGCCCAACTTATCGTCCGTGACTGGAAATTTGGTTGTGTCTCAATTAGCCCTGTGCAAGATCACGTGGGTTTTCGCCGACCTTCTCTCTGCACACCCAGCTTGTAATACGCAATCATTAACCTAGATGAATTTAATTTATCATTTAAAAATAAAATTTTAAAATAAAAAATTATGAATAAATTTATTAACAAGTTTAAAATAGTTGTAGATTCCCACATCTTTTACTTTTGAAACGGCTGAAAATAAGATTTTATTTTATTTTTTAAATAATTTCTTTTAAATAATGTTTGGACTCAAATATTTATGGAAAGATTATATTTTTTTAATTTTATTTAATAATTTATATTTTATTACATCGTTCGGGACACTAAACTCCTACTCCTACTCGTACTCGTAGGATCCTTAACAAGCACCCTTTTTTCTAAAACGTGAATCTCCTCTGTGCTAACCAAAAGGGTCGTACATCAGACCCAACGACCTACGATTTATCCTTTAGCCAATGTGGTTCTGTCATCAACGCTAACCCAGCAAAGATGGCCCAACTTATCGTCCGTGACTGGAAATTTGGTTGTGTCTCAATTAGCCCTGTGCAAGATCACGTGGGTTTTCGCCGACCTTCTCTCTGCACACCCAGCTTGTAATACGCAATCATTAACCTAGATGAATTTAATTTATCATTTAAAAATAAAATTTTAAAATAAAAAATTGTGAATAAATTTATTAACAAGTTTAAAATAGTTGTAGATTCCCACATCTTTTACTTTTGAAACGGCTGAAAAAAAGATTTTATTTTATTTTTTAAATAATGTTTGGATTCAAATATTCAAGGAGAGGCTTCATTTTATTTATAATTGCTGTTTTAATTATATTTGTGTCTTTATATATGAAATCCATTAAATTGATCAAGGTTTTTACTATAATCCATCTCATTTATTCAATAAAATTATGAAATGAATTAAAATTTGATTATAAACGAAACCATAGCGAAGTGAAGGAGATTTAGAGTGAAATATATTTTTTAAAGGAAGAAAGGGGAGTGAAAATTGAAGATGATAGGTTTATCAAGATTGAAAATTTATTGTCAACGTTTCTCCTTTTTGTCTGCCATTTATTTTAGTTGCCATGATAAGGCGCGGATAATTATTTCAGCAGTCAGTATAACAAGAATATTATATTTTTACTCTTTTGCTTTTACTCAATCGTACTGTCACCTAAAGGAAAAATCCATTCTACCCCACACCACTTATTTAAGACTGCAGCAAATTCACATCCACATTTAAATGTACCCTGGATCTATTCGTATACTTTAATTTCCCTTGGCCATTCAATTTATGATTTTGTTGATAGTGATTTTTTTAATAGATTTTTAGAATTTTTACTTTTGAATAATTTTATAATATATGATTAATATAATAACATATAGTGTATTATTAAATTTAATTATTAATAATGTATAAATTTTAATTAAAATAAATTTATTATATAATTAAATTTTTATAATATATTAAAATCTCTTCCTTCATTTTTATATCGAGTAGGCCCTACATTTTTTTATTGAGATTCAGCCAATACAAGGAGAGAGATACTTCGAGACTACCATACATTATGAGAGGGCTATGCATTTTGTTGGAGCACATGAATGTGAGAAGAAATACCTTTGAGATGTTTATTGGAGAGTGGCTCCATTGTAATCCTACTTTTGGACCATAATCTCCTTGTACAATTTCAACCCTTTATGTAGCACGTAGTAATGTAATTTGTTGATAGCATTTTAATCAAGTGATATTTAATATTCACTAAATATTTGGCCTTTTATTAGATTTTGGCTTCGATTTTAATTTTTCATATGTATAAGTCTGGTGAATTAATTATAGCTACTATGACATAAAAAAAAATCAATTTTTTATTTTATTTCCACCTAGTTAGAATTTTATTTAAATAATATGTATGTTATTAAATATAAATGAAATCATAACAATAAACTGAATTTAGCTAGTTTTGTGTACTTTTGATCTAATGTGCGCATGTAAGCGGGGTTGCGCTCACAATATTGGAATTATCAATATTAGCAAAATATTGGTCAACAACAAGAAATTTTTAAGCATTAATATTGTATTTATATCTTAATTTTAATCTAAAACTAAGAAATTGATTACTTGATTAAGCTTTAAACTTGTTGCGTATGTGTATACTTCGATTAGCATTTTTATGAAAGACCATAATTATTAATATTCTATCGTAAAATAATGACTTATAACTTAAAAGAAAAAGCAAAAGGATGCAATATGTAAATGCATGCCACAAACTATTATTATAAAGAAATTGATTGAATCAATTACAGATGTCAATAATGGTAATATATAGTATTCTCGTTCTATTATTCTCACATTTTCATTTATTTTTCTCACAAATAAATGAGGATTAAATTTCTAATTCTTATTTTCATATGAAGAAATATGTTCTCTCTCTCTCTATCTAAATTAAATGTAAAAGTGATTTTTAATCAATAAAATTATACTAAGTAGCGAATTACAAATGAGTACGTCAATTTTTTAATAATAGATAAGTAATGTTAAAATTAATCAAATCGTTTGCACGTAAGTAGATAAATTATATGAATATACACAATATTTAATTTTTATTTGTAAAAGTGGTATCGATTACATTACTAAATTTCATAATTAGTTTTATTTTTATTTTTATTATAATTATTCATCCTTCTTTTTATTTGTAATGATAAAATAAATAAATAATATTAAATTTGACTGTTAAATTTTATCTTAATAATATCAAATACATGTCTAATTTTTTTGTTATATTCTTTCTTTTGATCATTTTTTTCAGTGTTATATGTGAAAGGAAGGATGAATTATTATAATAAAAATAAATTATTGATAATATTAATTATAAAATTTGAAAGATATAATATTCACTATTTTTATAAATAAAGGACTAAATTGGAATTTCACAATTATTGCATTGCATGACAAACTGAAAAAAAATAAAAACAAAAATTGTTGGCCAAGTGAATCCGAGCACTAAAATGTTTATATATTTGGATTAAATGCGGTGGGGGAGATAAGATCTGTGGTTAAGTGGGGATCAATATGTGTTAACGAGTAAAATTTAAAATTAATAAATATTTTAAATGACACGTACATTTGAGCATGAAATTTTAAAAAAATATATATTTAAGTTCATTTATTTCATAAAAATATTTTTTAAGAAAATATCATTTATATATATTAATTAAAGAGTAATATATGATTTGTATTAATACTTAAAAATAATATTTAAAATTATGATGATAGAAAAATTACTTTCTTTTAAATTTTAATAGTTAATATTGAGTAAATAAAATACTCCTTTTTATATTAATATTTTGTAATTATATTTTTTTTAAAATATTTTTCATCAAAATAAATAAACTTCACATGCATTGAAAATTTGATTCTGCCTTTGGTTAAATGCTGGGAACGGCATCTTGAATATACTTCAATGATTAACAAATAAACATAATCATGAATGGCCATCCAACCTTCAAACCTTAAAAATAAGACTTCGAAGTTCGAACAAATAATACTACGTACGCATTCAATCCACTCTACACAAGTCTTTTAAATTTAATTTATTATCCATATAAATTAATTTTTTATTATTTTATTTATATATTATTATATTATTAAAAATTATTAAAAAAATTTATTGTTAACAAAAATTTTAATTATTATTATTTTTAATAAGATATTAATTTTTTATTCATTAATGATATAAAAACTTTTACACTAATAATGATAATAATTAAGCTCATTTAATGTAAAATTAAATGAATATTTTTAATCTCCATAAACATTATTTTTTTCATTCTTATTTTTATATAATATTTTTTATTAATTTTATTCTTATAAAATATTAATTTATCTAATAAAGGAATGAAATTAATTTTCATATAGATAATAATAGAAAATTAAATTAAAGAAGTTAATATTTTATAATAATAAAATTAATATAAAATATTTTATAAAAATAAAAGTGAAAAAAATAAATTTTACATGTGTAAAAAGAGAGATTACTCTAAAACTAATGAACATAAGAAAATTCTGGTAAAAATATGTGCCCAACTAGCATTCTTTATTCCCCAAAACGTGTTCTATTGGTTTTCCTAACAACCAAATTATATGATCAAATGAATTTATTACATCTGTTTCACACTTAGTGATTTATCATATTTATAATTTATTATTAAATAATAACAAATTTAATAATTATAGCGAAGAATTACAAAATGCATGGGTACTTTGAATCTCAAGTTTTTTCATTTTAAAACCTGATTAGGTGACCTCAAAGTAATTAATTACAATAAACAAAACATTGAATAGATTATCTTAATTAAGCCATATCATGAAACAAGTGGAAGCATGAAATAAATTATTGGGGTTAGGTAGGTAGAAGGTTCTAGTCAAGAAGACAGTTCAAGGAACCAATCCACGCCATTACTTTCCTCCCAAGAGGACTTTGAAATGCAAAAATGCTTATATATAATGTGGTCAAAACTAAATCCCCAGCACAGATCATATAAGATTTAAGTTCCGATTATATAAAATAAATTATATAATTAGAGTATATATTATGATTGAAATTTTCAAATGAATTATATAGCTTTTTAAAAAGCTTTCCATATACATTAAATTTTATCTATAAACTATCTACTCAGTTGAGGAGTGAAAAAGAGCGAATAAAATAGAATTAAGATGAATTTTAAATTCTCAAAATTAAAAAATATTTTTAAATCTTTTCTCTCTCACAATTCTCTTTCACATATCATTTTAAAAAAAATTAAAATTAAAAAAATCCTTTTATGTTCGTATTTATATTTTGATATATCATTTTTTAATTTTTATTTGACAATATTAAACTATATTTATTATACTTGTAAATAGTGATAATATATATTATCTTTCATACTTTTTATGATTTTATCCAAGGTACTCACTGAATTTTATATTCTTAAATTGATATATTGTAATTTTTTCTATTAGTTTGCTATACATGCATCCACACATAAATATCGGTATGTTCACACATGCATATGTGGGTTTATATATGTGTTGGTCTTATACCCCTATAAAATTTTAAACTTTTAATGCACAAAGGGAAAAGAAAATTTAGATATATTAAATAGTTATTTTAATTAAAGTGATTTGTTTATTTTAGTTCTTATACTTTTAGGATTGAAAGTTTAAGTTTTAAATAAGGGAAAAATTTGTTAGTCAAACTAGTTTCAAATAGAAATTTTAGGCAAATGAGGATTAAAATAATTAGATATGCAAAAAATGAAAATTTGTTAACCAATTTCTTTGTTTTTTGAAAATCTTCAAGCATGTTTTCTCTTATCAATTAGCAAATTTCATTATAGCATTTCTCTGAAAGGTTGTAGTTTGATTTTACAATCAATAATCTAATTGCCACAAATACCACAGTGTGGTTACTACAACTTTCATACAATGGTTGTTATGCATTGGCTAACATACCGTAAAATCTTTGAGCATTGGAATTATGAGGTTTTTCTACATTTATATCAAAAAAATTTCCAAAATTCTTGCAAGCAGCATCCATTATCATTATCTTGTACCTGTTACTTAATGCTTCAAAACCACTACTTGTCTCCTTTGACTCTAGATTGTTAGGTCCATCTTTAAATCAAGGCATTTGTTCTCTATGGGATGTCCACTATCAATAATTAAGTTTAAACATCATTGATAAAGATGAACAACCATAACATTAAGTACATAAATCTTCCCACATTTACACTTAACACATAAACATTTTATCTTCTAATTTTTCAAAAACATCTCTTGTGTACAAGCATGTGCAATAAACTCATTCACCTTGTTAATGAGTGCAACTCTTATTCACAATTGATTAAGACCTACCCTTTTGTACATCCATTACCTATGATCAAGCATATTCATATCTATTCTACATTGCATATATATGCCCTCCCATAATTCATCAATTATTCTTCAAATAAAACTATGTTGCAATGTATGAGTGAAGTACATTTTTAAATTACTGAATTGTTAACTATTATAATTCTTCCTTTACGATAAAACATCACTTATATATACACACACTTATCCCAAAGTAGATTAATTAGAAAATTAAAAAAATTAATGCAATCATGAAAATAAAAATCCATTATACATTGTAATACCTTAATTAACTTTGAATCATAAAGTATCAAATTAAATCAAAATAGAAACCCCTATTACATAAAAACCTAAATATCCCTTCATTAGACCCTAAATCATCAAGTTTATATATTCAACCCTTTTTTAGAGTTCTAAAACATTCCAATATTTATACAATATATGAAAAGCATATGTTAAACTTCAAATACTAGAGAAATCAAAAAATTCTTCGCAAAATTTCAAACAAACCTAAAGTCATAAAACTTACCTTTCATTAAAAAAAAAATAATTGATTAGAAGATAAATGACACAACAAGGAAGCTCCCAAAAGTAGTGGGGAGGCCACATGAGGGTAGTAAAGGTGGCAAACATTTAAAGGAGATAATATGCTTCTTGCTAAAATAGGGAGTTGATGTTGTGTGGCTATTATATTCAAAAGAATAGCAATAGACATTTTCATCATAAATTTGAACTTAATAAGATAGTGCACTTTAATTGATGATGAATTTATTGTTAGATTATTTTTATTCCATCGCTTAAGTCATCATAATTTTTTGCAAAAATTTAGATTTTCCATCAAACGATTTTCAAAATTTCATATAGATTTTCCTTACTAAATCCACCAATAAATTAAAAAATATTTTTTTATTCTGATGCTAATTACATGAATAAACCTTACACATTATCTAATAACAAAATTAGTGACAACTAGGGAATGGTATGTCACTAATTCCATCGTTAAAACTTATATTTATTTTAATTTTTGAAATTGAGTTAGAAATTAATTTTCCATCATTAAAAATCCATTGCTAAATTGTAAAATTCTTTTAGTGTTTTTTGATGAAATATTTAATTCTAGATCAAAGTATATCATTTTTTAATATTTTAGGAGAGGTTTAATTAGGTTTTGAAACTAGTATGGAGGTTTATATAATTTCATTAAAAGTCATAATATGTCATTGTATTTTTCTCTATATATACATATATGTGGGATTTTATCTAGCACTGCCTTTAAAAAAGGTAGTGTTAGTACTATTTCATTCAAATTTTTTATAAGGTAAGCTTGCATGAATTTATAACTTTATTACATGAATTTATGATAAACTTGCATGAGATTATAAATATGTATGCCTTGCTAGAATTTTGATATAAATTGAATGGTGGCCACCTTGAATACCATTGTGTTCACAAATGATAACATAAGTTCTTCTTTTATATAAAGTATATGGAAGTATTGTGTTAAGGAATAGCTTTATGCCTTAAAAAAGAGTAGTGTTAGTATTATCTCATCCAAATTCTTTATAAGGTAAACTTGCATGAATTTATGACTTTATTATGTGATTTTTTGATAAACTTGCATGAAATTATAACTATGTACACCTTGCTAGAATTTTGATATAAATTGAATGGTAGCCATCTTAAATACCATTGTATTCACAAGTGATAACATAAGTTCTACTTTTATATAAAGTATATGGAAGTATTGCATTAAAGTATAGCTTTATTGCTTAATTTTATAATAAACTTGCATGAGGTTATAGATCATAAGTATGCTTTATAGGAATTATAGTTCAAGTTGTATGATAACTACTCTAAATGTCATTATATTTGCAAGTGATGACATAGATTTTTTTTATACATGAAGTATGTGGAAATATGGTGGTAGTGTATGATTTATTAGTAAATTTGCAAAAAGTTTTAGGTTAGATGCATGCCTTGCAAAAAATATGCCTAACTTATGAATCTTATTATATTTGCAAATTATGTCATAAGTTTTGCATGTACATGAAGCATGTGAAAATAATATGCTAGAGCATGAGTTTATTGCATGATTTTATGATAGATTTGCATACGATTATGGTTTATACACACACATACACCCCTTACAAAAATAAATGTTTAACTTACTTGACTGTTACAATGGATGTCATTATATTTGAAAATAATAACATAAGACTTGCATATGTATAAGTATATGGAAGCATTTCATTACAATATGACTTCATTGCATAATTTTATAATAGACTTGCATGAAATATGACTTGTTATAACTTTTTTATGAAATATTGCATCATTTTATAATAATTAAAGTTGCAAAATTTATGTACTGAATTACATGTGTTTAAAAAAAATGCATAATTTTATATAAATTTTACAGCATTAATGTCAATAAATTTATTGAAACATTTTCATGAAATGTTATAATATTTTCATAATGACAAGCTGCATAATTTATCCAAAAGTAAATTACTCTGCCTTTCTATCAAGTATATGAAAAATATGCGAACTTACCTTTAGTTTGAAATTCTACACAAACCTTTCCTTAAACTAAAAAAGGCACTATACATAAAATGCTCTCTTTCAACCATAATTTCTACCTATTACATTTTCTTTTATAACTCATGATTTCTATTAGAAAATGTCAATTATTAGGATAAACACCTAGCATGAAATGCACAGGCTACCATTAGGGCCTTCTACTCTAGTTGTAACGACTTGACATGGAATGACCATATTTTCCCTCCTCCTAGATCATTCATTTCCTATGTAATTTAAAAAGGAAAATTGAAAACTCATCAGTTAGATATGATTGGATTTGAATAAACTTAATTTCCATGAAATGCATTCAAAATAGTTTACATGTAAATCATTGCATTACTTTGGTGGATGGCAAATGTCAAAACCTAGAAGAGTTCTACCAATATAGTCAAGCTATACAAAATCCTTATAGTTAGCATCTAAATTAAAAAATAATTAGTTAAATCATAATAGCATCCAAATGACTCTATTACAAAATCCCAACTCTATGGTCAGTCAAAACCTTAAATTTTCAATTATACCTTTTATCCACATTAGCAAATCTACACAATTGGAAGTTCTTCTTCTTCTTTTGGATTATTAGTCAACTACTTAATAACTCAACAAGGGGTTACCCTGTCTTAAAATAAATCAATTATTTCATCCATAAATGAAATTAAAACAAGACTTGGAATAACATCATTAAGTTCTCCATACATTATAAATCCAATACATTAAGGTGTGAAATTTGTAACAATGATCATTAAAGTGTGAAATTACAACTATTCCTAAAATTACACCTTACCTATACTTATATCCTAATTACTGTTCTTAATAATGACTATAGATTTAGTTCTTCTACATGCAAAGACTTATTTTACAACCTAAGATCTTTGTCATTCATCTTTACTTAATTTTTAACTTCCAGTTACAAAAACAAAGCCAAAATCTAAAGCCACTCCAAATGATTTTGCAAGTTCTATAGGTTAATTCTTTCCACTTAACAACAATTCATCTGTTGATGTCATCAAATTGAAAATACCTAACTTGTTTGAACCAAATTGCATAAAGAATAAAAACTAAGCTAATAGCATAGAATCATTATCATTTTTAAATAATGATGAAGGTGCAACACTAATAAGGATGGATTAAATGTTAGGTTATAGAAGTTTGAATTTAGGTTTTAGTATTCACTAATAGAGAAGGGAGAAAACCAAAATTGAAAGCTTTTACTCCTAACAAGGTACAATGGTAATTTATTAATAAATTTCTTTAAAAAAATTTATCAATATGTATAAAGGAATAAAAAGGAGAATATTCCTTATATTTTCTATCAAATGAACTAACATGTAGGATTTAAAACTAGGGGAAAGATCTATGTAGTTTTAATGTACTACAAAGGAAGGCAATGTCTTTTACTCTTTATCTAAAGAGTTGCAAGTTTGCAGAATAAATGCATGATTTTAAATGAGATTTGCAATATTAAATGATTTTATTTCAATTAAATTTAGTTGTAAATTTTTTGATAAAATATTTCAATTTTATGATAAAAAGTTGCAATTACAAATTTTTATGATTCACTTGCAATAAAAATGTAACATTTTAAAGCATTATAGTAAAATTTACAATATTTTTATAATATTATAAAGTTATATCAAATAAATGTCAAATCATAAAAATGTGAATAGAGAAAAAAAGAAAGAAAATTTACACACAACCTTGAAATATAAAAGTGTGTTCATGTGGATAAGATTTTCATGTTCAAGCAACTTTTTTAGCCATAAATGCCTATAAAGATCAATCATTAAGATTTTAGTGCATTTATAAGATGGTTAGGTCATCATTATTTTATTTAAATAAACATATAAGGTTTTATTAACTCATATCCCTTTACATTCTAATTACAAACTTAACACTAATATAACTAAGACCAAATCTCTCACTAATATTAAAAAAAGCCATATTTCTCATTGTTTAATGTAATGTTCATTAATAATGTATTTACTATTACATGATTTTTTTCCTCCTAAAGTTAAAGAAAAAGAAATATGTTATATTAACAAGGATTGTGTCTCAATATGTATAAAAAAATATGTTTTTATATAAAAATTTATACTTTCTTAAAAATTTAAAAAATGTTATAAATATTATATGAACCAAGTATGAAAATTTTATAACTTTGGTTATCTTAAAGAACGTAGAAATTGTGCAAATGGATTAAGAGGCAATAGATATTACCTAGGTATATCTTATGTGCTTTTTTTTATCTTATTAATTTTTTAATGATAAAGAAAATTTTAACCTAGAATTGCCAAGGCACTAGTAAGAAAGAGTTTGGCAACAAATTTAATACTCTCTTAGGTTTAGTCTATTCAAAGGTTCTAATTACCCAGAGACAAAGATTGAAAGTGGTGGAGCAAAGGACTTATTTCATTTGATTAGGTTCAATAGCTAGTATTTATGGATGGTTTTTCTAGAGGTATATAGGTTACTTGGTTTTTCCAATTTGTTCATTTGAAAGTCAATCCTAATTATAAGGGGAGCTAACTTTAATCTTTGATTTATATGAATCCTAACTTGAAGATGAAAACCATTTTGTAGAATGATCTTTTGAGAATCAATCATGTTATGCCCTTTGCTTGTTTGGTGGTAGGAGATATGAATGACATTTAAGACCTGTTAGAAAAAAAAAAGTGGTATGCGTTTTAACTAGTACAAAGCCAATATTTTCAATGATAATATTAATACATGCAATCCTTTAGATGTTGAGGTGCAAGGAAGTAAATTTACTTGGAAGGGTCAAAAACTTCCAAACTGTCCATAACCTTTCAAAAAATTAGATCGGGTTTTATGTAATGTGAACTGAAGACTTAAGTTCAAGGAAGCTTATGTTAAAACTGTTCCTAGATATAATTTTGACCATCATTCAATTGTGGTTAATCTTTTTGGTTCCCAAGGTGATATATTTTGTCATAATAACTATGATTAAGCTTATGTTAAAACTATTCCTAGATATATTTTCAAAAACACTCTTTCAGATTTAAAGCTACTTAGCTAACTCATGAGAATTTCCATAATTTCTTATCTTCGTAATGGAAGAAAAACTCTAGCATAATTGTAGACCTTAGAGATTGACTTTAAAAAACTAAAATCAAAACATCTTTAGGCACATCCATAATGAGACTTTCTAGTATTCAAAAAGTGATAAAGAGGAATTTGCTTTGGCCATTTTGTTTATGATTTAGTTGATAAGGATATTTTTAATAGGCTTTTAGAATTTTCATTTTTGAATAATTTTATGATATACCATTGATAAAATAGTATATGATGCACATTTAATTGCTAATATGTCATTATTAGCATGTAAAATTTCACTTAAAAAATAAACCTTATATATAGGCTAATTTGATGGTACACAAATATACTATTGAAATTGAAAATGCTCATATCATTTTTATATTAAGTAGTTCCTACATTTTTTATTAGGTTTCAACCAATATAATGAAAGAGATACATCTAAGCTACTGTTAAAGAGAAAGCTATATATTTTGTTGGAACACAATTAATATGAGAAGAAATATCTCTGAAATGTTTGTCAAAGAGTGATTCTATTGTAATCTTACTTTTGCACTATAATTTCCTTGTCCATTTTCAACACCTTTATGTTGCACATAGTAATGTTATTTGTTGATAATATTTTAATCAAGTAATATTAAATGTTCATTAAATACTTTGTCCTTTGATGAATTTTGAATTCGATTTTAATGCTTTATGTGTATAAGTTTGGTGAATTAATCATAGTTATTATGACAAAATAAATAAATTTTATTTACACTTAGTTAAATTTTTAATTAAATGATGTGTACATTTCTAAATATAAATACACTCATAACAATAGCCTAAGGATGGTAATAGACAGGCTTGGTATGGTGGTCTCATTAGAGGAAGTAAAGGAGAATGGATAGCTAGTTTTTCTAATAGTTTAGGAAGTTGTAATGCTTTGAAAGCTAAATTGTGGAGCTTATGATGGATTGAAGATGACTTGGAATATAAGTTTTAAAAATATAATTTTAGAGATTGATTCTCTTTGTTTGATCCAAAGTTTAAAAAAAAGGGTTGGAGATTTTGGTATAGAACTTGCTCTAATTAAAGCTGTTAAAAAGTTATTGCATAAAGAATGGAATGTTCATATCTAACATGTTTATAGGGAAAGACACAAGTGTGTCGACTGGTTGGCAAATTTAAGAGCTAAAAGTAATTATGAGAATTTAATTATGGAATACCCTCATATAGGGATGGAAATTCTTCTTCTTGCTAGTGATAAGGGTCACCTTCTTAAGAGAAGTTATCTAATATTTTTTTATTGATTTGTATTTTATTTGTTACTCTCTTTTTTTTTGCTTATGCCCCTTAGATTCACCTAAAAAAAGCCTAAGTTTACTTAATTTTATGTGCTTTTGATATATGCTTTGTTTCATATAGTAGATAAGTTAGTTTACAATTTACTAATATAGTTAATAAATTATAAGTTAACTTTTAGAAATATTTCGCATATTAGCTGATTAAAAATTTTTTTAATTTAATAAGTTGTTTTACATAACTTATAAGTTACCACTTTTTAAATTTTTTTTCAAATCTATCATTATTTTTTTATTAAATTTTGGATAATTATATTGTTACACTAAACCCTTGACAAACAAAATAAATAGATAAATAAATAAATATATGATATTATGAAATATAATTAATTATATTTTAAGTAATTACAATTTTATTATAAATAATAATAAAATAAAAATTATATAAATAAATATATAAGTTCATAAAATATAATTAATTAAATATTAAATATTATATTTTTATTTTATATATTTTAATTATGTTAATATAATTTTATCTTTAAATAAATATGAATTATTTTAATTTATATATATTTTAATTAATATATTATTTTATATTATTTTTACAATTTTAACTAATTTAACAATTAATTCTGTAAAATACTTCTTATACCATTAGATAACTTATCAGTCATCAACTATAAATTATATATTATTAAATATTAGCTAATTTTAACTCATTAATTATTAGTTAGTTTATCAGTCATTTGCGTAAAACAGAACCATAATATCAACTATTAGTTACCTTATCAATTATTATTATTATTATTATTATTATTATTATACTTATTAACTACTTGTGTAAAACAGTCATAATATGTGCATGCATGTGGGGTTGCATTCATAATATTAGAATTATCAATACTAGCACAATATTGGCCAACAACAAGCACATTTTTAAGCATTAATATTGTAATGATATCTTAATTCTTATCTAAAACTAAGAAATTGATTACTCAATAAAGGTTTAGCCTTGTTACGTATATGTTTACTTTGATGCATTTTCATGAATGAACATAATTATTAATATTCTATTATAAAATAATGACATATAATTTAAAAAAAAAAGCAAAAGGATGCAATATGCAAATGCATGTCCCAAACTATTATTATAAAGAAATTGATTGAAAATAATTACACACGTCAATAATGAAAATATATAGTATTCTCGTTCTGTTATTCTCATACTTTCATTTATTTTTCTCACAAATAAATGAGGAATATAATTCTAGTTCTCATTTTCATATGAAAAAAATTGAATGTAAAAGTATTTTTTAATCAATAATACTATATTAGGAAGGGAATTGCAAATGAGTACGTCCATCTCCATCTCTTTCTCTCTCTTACAAAATTGAATGTAAATGTAATTTTTAACCAACAATATTACAAAAGGAAGAGAATTGCAAATGAGTACTTCCATTTTTTAATCATAGATAAGTAATATTAAAATCAGTCGAATCGCTGGCACGCAAGTAGGTAAATTATATGAATAAACAGAGTTATACATAAATATAGTATTTAAATTTTTTTTTTACAAAGGTGGTATTTACTATGTTTTTAAAATTTTATAATTAATACTATTAATTTCTTATTTTTATTTTTATCATAATTATTCATCCTTCTTTCCGTTTGTAATATCAAAATGAATCAAAGATATTAAATTTAATTATTAAATCTCACTTTAGTAATATTAAATAACTGGTTATTTTTTATTCTATTCTTTTTTGATAATTTATTTTAGTATTATGTGTGGAGAGAGAGACAAATAATTATAATAAAAATAAAAATAATTAATTAACAATGTTAGTTATGAAATTTAATAGATGTAATATTTGATATATTTATAAATAAGGAACTAAATGTAACATACACCACATTGCATGAGAAATTGTTAAAAAAGAAAAAAAATTGCTGGCCGAGTGAATCCCAGCAGTAAGATGTTTATATATTTGGCTTAAAGGCAGTGGGGAAGATAAGATCTGTGGTTAAGTGGGGATAAATTTGTGTTAATGACTATAATTTAAAATTAATAAAATATTTTAAGTGACACGTACATTTGATCGTGAAATTTAAAAAAAAAATTACTTAAGCTCACTCGTTTCGTTGGATTTTTTTTAAAATATCATTTATATATGTTAGTTAAGGAATAATAAATGTTATTTGTAGTAATAATTAAAAAATAATATTTAAAAATATAATAGTAAAAAAACTTCTTAAATAAAAAATTATTTTTAAAATTTTTATATTTAATATTAAATAAATAAATTACTTCCTTTTATATTAATATTTTATAATTATTTTTTATAAAAATGTGTTTCATCGAGATAAAGAAAACTTAATACACGTTGAAATACATTTGATTCTGCCGTTAGTAAAATGTTTGGACGGAATCTTAAACATACTCATGAATCACCATATTCGACCTTCAAATCCTATAAAATAGGACTTCGAGGTTCGAACAAAATATTTTATATTATTAATATAAATTAATTTTATCTTATTATTTTATTTATTTATTATTATATTATTAAAATTGTCAAAAAATTATTATTAATAAAAAATGTTAATTATTATTATTTTTTCTTAGTGTAGTGTCAACTTCTTATTCAATTATATGAAAATTTTTATATTAATAGTAAATAAAATTTAAATTTATTTAATATAAAACTAACTAAAATTTCTTTTTAATTGAACCTTATGAATTTTTTTTCATTTTTATCTTCATAAAATATTTTTATCATATTATTTTTATAAAATATTAATTTATCTAATTTTATTTAAAATTAATCTTCTTATAAATATTTAAAATAAAAAATTAAATAAATTAATATTTTATAAAAATAAAAGCGAGAAAATGTAAATTTTATAAGGATAGTAGAGATGATTACTCTAAAACTAATACACATAAGAAAATTGTGTTAAAAATATGTGCCCAACTAGCATTCTTTATTGCACGGAACGGGTTCTATTGGTTTCTCTAACAACTAAATTAAATTACTTAATTATATATTTTATTTTTTACTTCTATATTACTTTACAATTTAATCATTATTTCTTTTATTTTTATTACTCTACCATAATTTTTTCTTCTTTCTTCTTTTCACATCTACTATTATTTAAATTTCATATGCTAATATCATAAAATAGTATATATATATATATTTTTTAATTTTGTTATAAATATATTTTAGATAATTTTTATATGCACTATTATTTACAATTTAGATGTTAATGTTACAAAATACTATAAATATATCATGATATGTTTAATTTTACTATAAATACATTTTAAATAAGTTAAAATTTTAATATAAAAGGATTAAATGAAATAATTAATTGTATATTATATTATTTAACGAAAGTAACTAAAAATTTAAATCAAATTTACTTTTTAAAATTTTCTCAATATTATGTTTATATTAATTTTTAAATATCATATTTTAAATTAAATGTACAACAATTAAGATTTTGTCAATGCTTTATAACTCATGCATTAATTCACTTTCTTTTATCTATTTTTTTGCTCACTTTTATTATTTATAAATTAGACAATAATATCACTAAATAGTATAAATATAACATACTAATAGCATTAAATATTATGATACAATACAACTTATTTTATATTATTACAAAAGTATTTTAAATAATTTAAATTTTAATTTAATTGTAATTTTTAGTTATCCTATCCTATCTATACATTTAAAACAACATTTCTCTTTTCCATTTTATATTATTATTTCTTGTGACGTGTCAAGTTATTAAGCCTTGTAATTTTTCATTTCTTGCTTAGGCTATTTGTAGTATTAGTTACTAGCTTGTTGCCATTGATAATGAGCTTTTTCTCCCACAAAAAACAAGCCAACTTCTGCGAAAATTAATGGTGCAATTTTTTGGCCTTATTTTCACACGGACTAAGTTAAATAAATAAAAAAAGATTAATTACGGTAGTGTTTCTTCCTCCTAAGATAGCTATTTTTTTTAGCAATTAAAGTGTCATAAATAGATTTTCAATATCAATTTATGATGCCATTAATGTGTTAAAAATTTCTCACTTAATAAATTCCTAAAAATATTTGCCCTCTTTCATTGAGGATGTCAACTAAAGAACAAAAGCTAATGTTCGCTCCACTTTGCTTTTATGATTTGAGCTACTTTTTTAAACGAATGGCATCTTCCATTTCAACTATTTTTTTCAAACGATTGCAAGATAGATTTTGCTAATATGCTATTACTTAGAGTGATAACAAAATGGAAAGGTTTTGTTTCATTGCTTCGAGGTATGGGTTTTGCATATGTGATTGCAAGACATTGAAAGTTTATATGATTTGTGATTTTTGAGCTCTGTTTCTGTATTTTAATAGGTAACTTTTGTATTTTATATTCAATTATTTCTTCTCTCTAAATTTATTCATGTTTGCTTTAATCTATGATCTTTTATTTTATGACAAGAACCTCAAAGTATTGATAATACGCATGAACAAAATTGAAGCAAAATGTGAAGTGTCTCTTTGGTTAGTGAGCTGAGTTGCAACATTGAAGATAATTTGAGAAAGTTTGAATTTTTCAATTAATTTCATTGGTACTTTATTGTCATTTTTTCTTTTTCCCTATATTTTTGTTGTGATATAATTACATTATATTATATTATTATAAGAAAAAAATTTATTATATAGGATGAATTTTTATTTTTATTTGAATTTTATTTTCATTGTTCCAATTAATTTCAAGACTATCTTTTCTATTTCATATTGTATGAATGCTTGAATTTAGTTTATCAGATAGAGAAGCTAAGGTCAATGAAGTATGGAAGTCAGCTTCTATGTGTTGATTGCTAATTATATCTCTATTTTGTTCATTTCTATTGAACTAATATACTACCCTTTTGATTATTTTTATGTACTAATATGTGTTTATAGGTATTGTGAGTGCATAAAGGTACTAACATGCATATTTTATAATGCTCGAGCATATATTAATTTGATGGGTATTAATTTACACTCGACTTCTAGAAGCTAAGATCAATACATATGAACCAATGATAGAAATGTTATTTGTGGGTTTCGTTTTTTAATATTGTTTGCCTTTCTAAGTTTCAGAGCTTCATATTTACTTTGACTAAGTTACTCCAACTCAAGTAATGAGCGTTTTGCCTAGGAGATAGGGATGCTTAATGGGCCCGCCTCCAACTTGCAAGCTTGGCGAATCGGTCTGTGGGCTTTTTCACTAATTGAGCTTGCCAAAATTAGGGCTACAAAAATGCAAGCCTAAATAGGCTTAGCCTTTGTAGACTAGATCTGTGTGACTTGTGAGTCAGATTGCATGCCAAGCCCGTTAAATAAGCAAAATCTATAGGTTTCACAAGCCTTTATATGAATCAAACCGATTAAAATAAGTCTGTATTAAATAGGTTCACACGGGTTGGAGCACCCTACTATGAGAGTGTGTTGTTTCTTCTTCATGATGCATAGTAATAAATTAGTGTTTGCTATATATGTTTTTCTTATAACTTATAACAAGTATATTCAATTATGTTATTGGCGAATTTAGCAATCTCATGTATAGCATAGGCTCAAAACTAATTATTAATATTCTCTTATAAAATAATGACATATAATTTAAAGAAAAGCAAAAGGATTCAATATGTAAATGCATGTCCCAAACTATTATTATAAAGAAATTGATTGAATATAATTACACATGTCAACAATGGAAACATATGGTATTCACGTTCTATTATTCTCACACTTTCATTTATTTTTGTCACAACTAAATGAGGATTAAATTTCTAATTCTCATTTTCATATGAAAAAATATGTGTGCTCTCTCTCTCTCTCTCACATACAAAATTGAATGTAAAAGTAACTTTTAATCAATAATATTATATTAGGAAGGGAATTGCAAATGAGTACATCCATTTTTTAATCACGGACAATTAATGTTAAAATCAGTTAAATTGCTCCCGCACAAACAGATAAATTATATGGGTATGCATAATATTTAATTTTATTTATAAAAATGATGTTTATTATATTACTAAATTTTATAATTGGTATTATTAATTCTTTATTTTTATTTTTATTATAATTATTCATCTCCCCTTTTATTTGTAATGATAAAATAAATTAAAAATATTAAATTTAATTGTTAAATTTTTATCTTAGTATCATCTAATATATATTTAATTTTTAGTAATATTCTTTTTTGATCATTTATTTTAATATTATGTATGAAGAGAAGATCAAATAATTATAATAAAAAAAAATTAATAATGTTAGTTATGAAATTTAGGGATGTAATATTTACCATCTCTGTAAATAAGAGAGTAAATGTTATTTACTCTAAATTGCAATTAGACAATTATTGCATTGCATGAGAAACTGAAGAAAAAAAATGTTGGCCAAGTGAATCCGAGCAGTAAAATGTTTATATATTTGCATTAAATGCGGCGGGGGAGATAAGATTTGTGGTTAAGTGGGGATAAATACGTGTTAATAAGTAAAATTTAAATTAATAAAATATTTTAAATGACACGTACATTTGAACGTGAAATTTTGAAAATATATTTAAGTTCGCTTATTTCATTAAAAATATTATTTATATATATTAATAAAAAATTATATATTGTTTATATTAATAATTAAAAATAATATATAAAAAATATAATAATAAAAAATAATATTTTTAAAATTATTTTTAATTTTTATATTTAATATTAAATAAATATAATATTTTATTTTATATTAATATTTTATAATTATATTAAAAAAATACTTTCCATCAAAATAAATAATTGTTTACGGGCGTGGAAATAAATTGATTCTGCCACTGGCGAAATGTTCGAAACGGAATTTGAAACATACTTCAATGATTGACATGATTGAGTAGTAAATATAATCATGAATCACCGTATTCAACCTTTAAATCCTATAAAGTACGACTTCGAAGTTCGAACAAATAATACTACGCGCAGACACATTCTATTTGTTTTCACTTTTCACACAAATCTTTTAAATTTAATTTATTATTAATATAAATTAATTTTATTTTATTATTTTATTTATATATTATTATATTATTAAAAAAAATATTATTAATAAAAAAATTTAATTATTATTAATTTTTAGATATTAATTTCTTATTCATTAATAATATAGAATTGTTAATTATTATTTTTGAGATATTAATTTTTTATCTAGAGAAAAATTTTATATTAATAATTATTATAGATTGAATTTAAATTTATTTAATATAAAATTAACTAAACTTTTTATCTCTATAAATTTTTTTATTTTAATTTTTATAAAATATTTTGTACCAATATTATTCCTATAAAATATTAATTTATTTAGTTTTATCTTGAAAAAGATGAAATTAATTTTTGTATAGATAATAACAAAAGAATAAAATTACATAAATTAATATTTTATAATAGTAAATTGATATAAAATATTTTATTAACATAAAAGTGAAAGAAAAACAAATTTTACAAGGGTAAAAAGAGAGGATTACTCTAAAACTAATACACATAAGAAAATTGTTTTAAAAATATGTGCCCGGCCGGCATTCTTTATGGCACGAAACGTGTTCTATTGGTTTTCCTAACAACCAAATTATATGATCGAATGAATTTATTACATCTGTTTCACGCGTGGTGATTTATCATATTTATAATTTATTATTAAATAATAATAGTAAATTTAATAATTATAGCGAAGAATTACAAAATGCATGAGTATTTTGAATCTCTAGTCTTGTCATTTTAAAACTTGATTACGTGACCTCATGGTAATAATTTAATTCCAACTAATATTTTTCATGCGTGTTAATTACCATGAACAAGAGATTGAATACATTATCTTAATTAAACCAAATCATGAGACAAGTGGGGCGCATGAAATAAATTATTGAGGTTAGGTACCGAGAAGGTTCTATTCAAGAAGACAGTTCAAGGAACCAATCCACACCATTACTTTCCTCCCAAGAGGACTTGGATATGCAGAATTGCTTTTATATAATGTGGTCAGAACGAAATCCCCAGCACCTATCATGCAAGACTTAAGACATGATAGTATAAAATAAATTATATAATATATATATATATATACTATATTTTTAAAACTTCAAATGAATTGTATATATAGACTATCTACTTCGCAGAGGAGAGAATAAGAGTTGATAAGATAAATTTTAAATTCTTAGAATTAAAAAGAAAATCTTTATAAATCTTTTCTCTCTCACCTCTTTTTCACATATCTTTTTTTAAAATTAAAATTAAAAAGATTCTTTTCTATTAGTATTTATATTTTGATTTAGTATTTTATTTAATTTTTATTTAACAATATTATACTATATTTATTATACTTGTAAATAGTGATAATTTATATTACTTTTCATACTTTTTATGATTTTATACGAGGTACTTATTGAATTTTATACTCTTAAATTAATTTAATATAATTTTTATTAGCTTGTTATGCATGCATCCATACATAAATTGGTATGTTCATGTACAGATATGTACATTTATGTATGTGTATTGGTGTTTTGTCCCTTTAAAATTTTAATGTGCAAAGGGAAATGAAAATTTAAATGTATTAAATAATTATTTTAATAAAAATGATTTGTTTATTTTAGTTCTTATGCTTTAGGATTGAAAGTTTAAGTTTTAAATAGGGAAAAAGAATATGTTAATCAAACTAGTTTTGAATAAGAATTTTAGGTAAATGAGGATTAAAATAATTAGATATGCCAAAAAAATATTGTAAAATTCATGTAGGGAAAAATGTGTTGAATAAAAGAACTAAGAATTGTAAGTAATTAGAAGTATGAGAATAAGGACAGAGGGGATTTTGGATAAAAGATAAAAATGCCATTACATCCCTTTAAAAACCTATTTAGCTCTCTCTCTTTTCATTTTTCCCCCTAACTGAAATCTCCACTCCTTATCCCACCATTCTCTCATTTCTCCACTATACTTTTTCAACAAATCTTGAAAAGGGAAGTAAAATGTTGAAAAATTCTTCATATGATCAAGGCAAGGATTCCTAAACTACTTTTAATCTTACATTTTACTTTGAAATTTGTTAAAGCTCCACTTTGAGTTTGAAATGAGAAAATTAAACCCTAATGAAAAGCCATTGAAATTTTAGATCATTAGGGCTAATGAATGATGGATTCAACCTTATAAACCTTTTTCCACAATAGGTGAATGAACAACCTAACTTAAATTTTCAAGATTTACATAATTAGGGTTCATTTATGAAACTTGGAGTTTTATGGATTTGTGATAAATAAGGTGTTTTATTTTGAATAAATGGTGTATAAATGGTGAAAATGGACTATACAAGGTTCTTATATGAAATATTAATGGATTAGTAAAGATTAAATGAGAAATTAAGTGATAAAAGAGGTGTATGTGTCACACATGAATAGTGGTTTCATGATGAAAAAATATGTAAAAATCTAGTATAATGGTCAACCATTAGACCTAAATAGTTTATCATTGCGTTAGAAACTTTATTTAAGATTTCTATCTGAAAGTGAATGGTCAATTGTTGGGTTTCAAATAGTCAACTATTACTCCTCTATTACTAGAATATGATGACATATGTTGATGCTTTAGTTCTTTAATCTAAACATAATAGCGACATGAGTTACTACATAAATTGGATTAATGATTCAAATAATGATTTCACTTCCATGAATAAAAGAAACTAATAATATTAAAGAGATACCTTAGTACATGGATGGAATTAAAGTTATAAGTATGTATGAATAGAGTTTAAATGTGATTGTGTTGTTATAGACTTAAAAGGATTTAAATGTTATGTTATTATGACATAATACCTTATTTATGATGTGTTATAATTGGTGGTGGCCATGCAAGAAAGGTGTAATAGTTATGTTATTTGATAAATGATTCATTTAAATGGATTGTGAAATGAAATATGTGTATGAGACCTATTATCAAAAGGACAAATAGGAATAAGGATAAGTTATGAGAAGTATTGCATATATAAGAAATATTAAAATAATATGCATTTGGTATATGAGAGTTGTAATGGTGGAGATATCATATGTATACACAAGGTCCAATAAACATTTAAAAAGGTATAAAAGAAAGCCTAGAGTGATAAGGATAAGTTTATTAAAGTATAAGGATGATCCAAGAGTCAAAAAGAAATTTATTTGCTTTCTATGTGTTGATTTAATTATTGCATTGAATATGTGATTAGATGTGAAAACTAGAAGGGTATGTATGCATAAGAAATGTTGTAAGTATTGGTTGTGAACTAAATGATTGAACATTATTATGACTTTATTGCAAACCATAAAATGATATGATCCTATGAAATAATGAACATGTATGTCAGATTAACAATGGCATTGACTATGGGAAATTGTTTATGATGATAATGGGTCTATTACAAATGATTGTATTGGATTATGTAAATTTTAATGAAAATGTCATTGTGGTAAATTTGCTTAACTATATAGGTTGTAAGAAGGTAAGTTTAATCAGTAAGCCATAAATTAAGTATTTATGCTTTTATTTATTCTATAATGTTTATTCTCTAAGCCCAAGTTTATTCTCTAGTGTGTTATGAATTTGCAAATCATGTGGTGAATATTCGTCAACACCATTGATTAAAGCTTCGAGGAGTTCATCAAGTAAGGCTTGGGCAACATGGGATAATGTATGATAAACATTTTTATGCTATCATTTGTATTGAATAAAATAGGTAGCAAGCTAATAACTATATTTAAGTTTTATAAGAGCTTGCAAATCATATTTCTTTTCAATTAATAATATTATCATTTTTGTAATAATACAAAAGTTTTCTTAAACCATCTAAGAATATTATCTAGGTATATTACAAATACAGTTCAAGCTAGTAGAAACTAAGAATTGGGTTCCATGTTGATCATGAATAAGGTTAAGTTTAATATCAAAGCATAGTCTAGGTTCCTAGCAAAATAAAAACCTTAGGTTGTATTTATGTACTACCTAAATAGGCATTAATCAAAACTATACAAGTGGTATGTGTGAATTTAGGATAATGTACTTGTTAATTGGTTGTTTGAAAAAATTTTGGTGTATATAATGATCATAAATGTTGTAAGATAAGCGTGTATGTGTGTATAACCTCAGCAATTGAAAGCTATCTAAAAGTTTATGGGCCTGAAATAGTTAATGTGATAAAGGAAATGGTGGATAAGGTTCCTCATCCAAAGCTGCAAATATATTGTAAAAAGTTATCATGATAGGGTCAACAACTGAATTTGTTTTTGTAATCGACAGTAATGACTAATTGATGCTATGATGGTATGGATTTATTATTGCTATTGAGGAGTTTTTGGAGCTTGAATATAAGTGTACTACTTATAATAAAATAGAAATAAAGGATTAAAAAAATCAAATTAAAAAAAGTGTGTATATCTAGATGGATACATCTATATTTATAGAGGGGTATTTAGATCAAGCTATTGTGTCATAATTAATTGGTAAATTTAGATGGTTATCAAAATTTGTAACATGAAATGAAGCGATGAGGTGATAATTAATGAAGACTATTAATAATGCTTAAGGTTTGTTATTAGTGTTATAAATAAGTTCGAAAGTAGTACAGTAAGAAGATTGACCTAGTGTGATTGATTATGTGATAATAATTGTTGAAATTATTGCCCTTGTGCATGTGAAAAAGGAAAGGGAGTTATTGCAAGTATAAGTTAGTTGAACAAGTTTTAATAAGACATCATA
The DNA here is from genome assembly GCA_020226215.1 of Sindora glabra. Classification (NCBI taxonomy): domain Eukaryota; kingdom Viridiplantae; phylum Streptophyta; class Magnoliopsida; order Fabales; family Fabaceae; genus Sindora; species Sindora glabra. Next base: position 95,659,403 of record CM035226.1, read on the forward strand.
GGCTAACCATTTTATAGTAATTCTTGTAAGGAGTAAAGTAAAGTTTGAACATGCAAATAAAGATAGGAAATAAGACACCAAACCTTTTTAAGAAATTTATCAATTGTATTGATGATAGTAAATGAGTATTCTAGTTCAAGTTATTAAATAAATTGTTTATTTTTCTATAAGAATTGTTAGCCTTGCTATTTGTTTCAAACTATGATTATGATGGAGATATGTTTTGCCTTGAATTTTACTAAATTTTGTACTAAAATTTGAGAAAAAAATCGTGCAGGTAAGGAATCATTAGCCTTCCTTGGGGTCTTTTTGCATTTTAGGCTTAACAGGGAGCTAACAGTCTATCATTAAGTTACAAATGGTTAATCATTCAATACTGGATGAATGGTTCTAAGACCCCAAGTTAACAGTTGACTATTGTGGTATGAACATTTGATCGTTGCATACTTGGTATAAATTTTGCATTTGTAATTCTTGCAATATTTTATGAAATCTTAAGGTTTATGTCATTTTTCACCCTTAACACCAAAGTCTACCAATTAAACTTCAATATATCCCTTTTTAACACCAAATTATCAAATTTTTATTAGTTGAAATGTTATTTGCCCTAATTTTTTTTGGAAATTTAAGGTTTTAAAGCTCTTAATTGAGGACATCTAATTTTAAAGTCAAATCACACCTTTTTCTTTAAAGATTTTTTATCTAATGGCTAGTTCATCCTTTTTAAAGCACATTTAGGGTTCTTTATTTCATTCCCTTAATAATACTAGAGACAAGGTGGAAGCAAATAAGGAAATGGATGCTTCACTCACCATGATGGCACAATGGAAGTGTTACAAGAGAATTATAAGCCTAAAACTATTATCAAGTGTAAGTATATTGATTGTAATTGCTTTAATAAAGAAAATTTCCATGGTTTGTGATATTAAATGCCTTAGGATTGAAAAGCTTTGTTACCTTTAATATTAGATATTATAAATCAATCATACAGGCATTTTATTCTAATATGATTATTTATGATAATCTTATAATGATTAAATTGAAAATTTAGGGGTAAAAAATTCATACTACTATTGAAATTTTAATATAATAGTTAAAGCTTAAAGGTGAGGAAAGTGTAAAAGTGACAAATGTAAGTAGGCATTTAGAAAAGTTTCAAGATGATTTTAATAAAGAGGAGCAATATGATACATTTACCCTTGACAAAAGCTCATTTTATAAACTTTCAGTGAACGATTTAAATACTTCACTATGAATTCTTTTATATATAATTGGGGATGTAATATTAAATAAAACTAGAAAGTAGGATAATATGAGTGTGGTGGAGTTATATTTAATATAAGCAATCATTGTGAAGCATCTCACTAATGTTCCTTATTTGATTATGCAAAAGATGATGAATATGGATTATCATAAGTAGTTACCTTTTTAATACAATCACCTAATAGCTCATTTTATAGGGAAATAGGATATCAATTTAATTGGTCTAATCATAAACTTCAAGATCCCATTCATATCTAATTTGAGGACTTTAAATTGAATTGGATATGCTAAAGTGGATGGAGTATGGTAATGAAAGCTAGTGTATGATGCTTAAAGAAGAGCAAAGGTGCAACAAAAAGCTAGGCAAGTGGCTTTGCTAGGTAAAAGAGAAAGTGGACCATCCTAAATGCTTAAATAATAAGGTGTTCCTCCCAGTGAACTTTCCACTAATTTTAAGAATCGGGTTTTAGCCATACTTCAAAATATACAAACTTTTTTCACCAGTAGGATGCAATTTCTTAAGGATTAGGTGATTCAGATTGACAACCAAATGTATGGATTTAAAGAAGAACTTGTTGGATTAGGGGACCAGTTTACCTAAGTGGAAGGCAATGTTATTAAGATTGCTAAGTTCTAGAACTTACCTATAAAGGGTGATGATGATGCTAGCAATACTTGATCTTGATTTTCTTATTTAACTTATGACTTTATTTATCTCTTTTTGCTTTAAGCAGTACATAATTATTATTGCTCTTTAACTTATTATGAATATTTTATATTATGACTTTATGAAGATAATTTTTGAATATTGTTATGATATGGTTTTTAGTAAATTATATAATATATATCTTTATAAATATGAATTAGTTTTATAATCATTGTTTTATCCATAATTACCTATTGCTTGGTATAATTATCCTTAAGCTAAATGTAGTTAACTATATAATTAACTACTATAGATCAGATTTTACTTCTAAACTCTTATAATTGACTACATAGTCAATTACCATTAGGCAAAACTTATCTTTCAGCCTTTTATAGTTAATTATAAATTCTAAGACTTATCTTTAAACACCTGTAGTTGAGTGTACAATAAACTGTGGCCTTATTTCACTATAGTATCACATATTTTATGGTAATATATAGTGTTCGACCTTCTTAGTCATGCAAGATAAGAATAAATTATATTAAATACAATTAATGGAGGGTTATAAGTGAGAAATCAGATATTATGTTTCTAAGGTAATTAGAATTATGTAAACATTGGTACTTTAATCTTATACAATTTAGTGAAGTTAAAGTCTTAGGTTTTATTTAAAAAAAGATAAACTCTTTAAGGTTTTGCTTATGTATATACACATGTAAACATGATTTTATTATAAATATGGTGTTATATGCATGAAATTGATATAATTTTTGAGATAACTAGTTGTGTTATGCATTTTAGCATGAATAAGAATGATAAGGTAGAGATTATTGTAACTTTATTGTGATATTATGTATTGGATCTGTATCCTCATTTATAAGGGGATAAGAATAACCTTAAAAGAATAAGGTTTGGGTTTTGAGAGATAAAGATGAAGGGAGTTGCAAGAAGAATAGTTGTTTGAAATTTGTTTTATTTACAATTGCTACCTTATCCTTTGAAATTTTCCTTCTTATTATAATTTAAGAGGTGATAACCTTACAAGTGATTAGTCATATAAATGACTGGATAAAAGTTATATTGTTAGTAAAGTTTTACATCCAAGGACATTATGTTATAAAGACTTCAATGAAATCTTAAATGTTCTCTTATACACCTAGTTATTTACATTTTTACCTTTTAAGCTATTTGTTTAGGTAGAATATTTCTTATTAAGTCCCATAATTACTTTCTTATAAGTTAATTTTTTGAATACTTAATAGGATCCACTATCACTTCAACCATAATAAGTAAGACACCCTCCTTAAAGGTTTTTTTTATCTATCTTTTGGCAAATTTGGCAACAAACATAATTATTAAAATTAAGCAAAATTAAAGGGCCAAGTCTTTCTTGTTTGTAATAGGGGTTGAGCACTAGGATATGAATTACATAGTTAGGATAACTTATACATATGTGCCATGAGGCTTATAAGTTATCAAAACTATTCTTTTGATATATAATTCCAATTGTAATGAACACTTCCTAGGAATTAATATCTATGTTCATTTTCTATGATAATTAAGTATATATTATAAAGGTCATAACCTAAATTTGATCATTACTAACGTTGATCCCACTATTTAATTTTCACCAATTTCAGATTACGTTAATTCTTACCAATGAAAATCTCTTTATTTCCATGGTGACTTAATTTTCCTTATAGATTTTATAGAAAAAAATGCAAAGTCTCTTCTATTTTTAGACACTTTTTAAGAGCCACATGTCTTCAATCATACAACTCATGAATTTACACATTCGATAGTAACATAAAGTGCATGTAAAATATACAATCCATCATATTTATTTATATAGACAACCAAATCTCCTAATCTAATTATCACTTCTCTAATAAGGTGGTCTTTGATTCTTTAAAGATGCAATAAAGTTTGAATACAGTCATTTCAACATAAAAAATTAAAAATAAAAAGGAATTAGTTACAAGAACTTAGTGAGCATATATTTACCATAACCATGCCTAAAATCAATTACATAAAGTAATTATATGCTAATTAAGCATTAAAATAAAAAAAACATTTGCAAACTAAATTCATAGATTTTGAAAACATGCGATGTCAATTATTAGGTTGATGTATTTACCTATACTTAACTTAAATATCCTATTTCACATTACAGTTCATAATAGTTTCAATCATTCAATTTAGATAATATAATTACAATTTTGCATATAACCTATTCTGGGTAATCATTAAACTTTTAAGTAATCGACAAGAGTCCATCATAACCAGGTTATCACAATCACATCGAACAGAAGTACTCAAAGACAAGTAAATTTCAAAGTTGTATTATAATAGATAACAATTTATAATAAATATGCATGCATCCACCTTTTAACTCATAAGTCAACTTTATACCTTTCATAAATTGTCCATCATTATCTCTCCAAGGTCTACCTTATACCTTTTACAAATATATTATTAACAATTATTCATTTGGTATTCATAACGTCATCCGTATCATATTTCCCATCTCACTTTCAATGCAACTCGTGACATAATTCATAATATAATTTATACACTAAAGCACAAGCTCTACATAAAATAATTATAATCACAATCCAATTTTAATGCGAAGTGATTAGTTTATCATCACATGGAAATATCAAAGCACATAATATATATAATAGTACCATCATGCTCTCTTGCATAGTCATAACACTCATTCACATCTTAATATAATTTAAATTACTTTTTTCAAAAACATTTCTAATATATACATAACAACGTAAATTCAATCATAATACAAATTTTATCCTTCATCATTGCAATCCAATCACAATAAATTAACAATAGATAATAACTTCACCATGCCTTCAAAGCATGGTTAATAAACATTTACTTAAATCAATAATCACTATCTTATCATAATCATTATTTCTACATCACTCATGCATCCCATAATGGTGATTTAATAATAATAATAATAACCTATAATACATTATTATACTTTTAATCATTTATAAGTAGATGTATATATGAGTTGTATCATTTATAAGAAAAATTATAAACATGCCATTTAAACAAAATAATATTAAAACACTTATTTTAGGGAAGATACATACTTATCTCATAACACCTACCCATTTTTAAAAGCTCTAAGGCATCCATGATTTTCTTTCACTTTCTTTATATTTCACCATTTATAATGATAAATTATAAATATAAGGGCATTACTTATTTTATTTCCAAACATTATGATTCCAAGTTCAAATTATAACATGAGAATACTTTAGATTATCATTTTCTTACATTTTCTAATATTAGCCATTAAAATTAACATATGCTATAATATAGAGATTTTTGGAATCCAACTTGTATGAGTAAGATATTAAAATGTGATGCTTTTAATGAACTTTATTCATACTACTCTACTATCCTATATCATCATTTCCTTATATTTTTGGAATTATTATAAAGAGATAGGAGATCTTGATAAATTAGGGTTTCTTTGGTCAAGTGTAAAGTAATTAAAATATTAAAGCTTTATGCTTTAAGGAAGCATAAATCATATTATATTATAAAACTATACATTTGATTCTTAATAATTTTAACTTTGTTTTAAAGAAATTTAATATCATATTTTAAGGATTTGCTTGAATTAAACTTTGAACACCAGAAATATTCAATTTTTAAGATATAGATATACTCTAAGTATCCTAGTTTAACATTCTAGAGTATCAAATCCTTATTTGACTAGTTCTATACTAGGTAACTACCATAAGATGTTAAAATAATTTTTTCAATCTAACGTAAGATAATTGAAATATTAAAACTTTATGCCATACAAACATTCTATTCACATTATTTTATGAAACTATACATTTAATTTATAATATTTTTAGCTTTATTTCAATAAAATCACCTAATCACATTTCACATAGTTAGAGGTTTCTTGAATTATGTATAAATCATTCAAAATATTAGAATGTAGCACTTCTTAAATACTCATATCATAGTATTCTAGAATTCTACATCATAATAGTCATATTTTTCACCAGCTTCATCATATATTTCAAAAATGCATAAAAATAAATTTTTTTTCTAAATTATATATGTACAAGTATAAATATTAAAGCATTTTTTCTAATAAAAGATTAACTCTACCTATAAGGCTATCGATGACTTGCTAGTGCTGGAAACCACCACTTTTGGTTAGAAAATGCAAAGATTCAGCACCTTGCACTACAATGATTCTTGACCTTGATCTGAGCTCCTTCTTGCACCATGGAGCTTCTAAGTTGAAGAAGGAAGCACTTTAAGCACATGGCAATGCTCAATAAGCATAGCAAGGTAGCAATTACAGAAACACTCATGCATTTTAGCTTCATTTTCATGCCATAATTTGTGGCTTCTCCATACTAGTGGAACATTATCATTGAACAATAATGGCATAGTAGGTGGCAACTACATGAGATGGAGTCAGCAATGAATGAGGGGGAAAAGAGAGTAACAAAGGAAAAAAAGGAAGATAAGAGAGATAGTGCTAAGAAAATGTGAGGATGGAGGGGAGAAAAAAAAGCTATATGCCATTATCGGATGCTTTATGGCTCACTAAAAGCTTTTTTCCCAATAGATCTCAACCTTTTATTCCCATTTTAAACCAATAGCCATTTATTTAAATTTCTATTCTATCAAACTCCATTCTTTCAATTGAATGTAAGATCCCAACTCAATTAATTTAATACTTCATGGATATTATGAGAATAATTTATTCAATGATAAGCATGCATCCATTTACTTATATATTTATATTATAGTTCATCACATTGTAAATTGCAAACATATTTTCATAAATTTACAAATTTATGAATAAAAACCATATACCAAAATTGATACATTTTCTAAAACTTTTCACTTTAATTTCTAAATGTCCCAATAAATAATTATATATATAAACATTCATACTTTATCTTGGCATAAATGAATGCAATTTAATCGTACTTATTAATTATGATAAATATTTTGGGGTTTTTAAAATAATAAAATAAGAAAATTTAAATATTACTTTAGGGTATTACAATCTTCCCCTTTTAAAAGAATTTAACCTTGAATTCTAGGGGTACGATACCAAGAGAGAAACATATTATTTTTCATCGACCAATTATTCTTGAGTTCTAAGTTAAGTGCTTAAACTCACCTTACTTAGTTTTTCACACTAGACCAATGATAACATAGAAAGTTACAGTAGTCACTACATCACCCATTAGGATATTCTAGTTTTATAGTGGTTATAAAGGACATAAACCTTTCATCAATTCCCAACAAGATTAAGTTTTTGTAACAAGGGAAATTAAATGATGATTTAATTTTCCATATGATTCAAGACACAATAGCCATACAAACACAAAAAGGTAAGAACCCTTGGTAAAGTGTCCATTTGCCACTATTATAATTAGACTTGCATTAGAAATGAACTTGGGATAATTAAAATGTGAAAGTACAAAGTAAGTCATGTAGAACCAAATATGTAATTGGTTCTTTTATTTTGGATTTTCCTTTAGATAGTTGGAATTAATTGTACACTTGATTCATGTACAAAAAATTTTAACTCTATAAAAGTTTTGCACCTAATTCTTTAATCTCATATTTTACCTACTAAAAGCATAATCACACAACTTTTAATGCCTTATAAATCGATAAATTCTCAACAAATCAATAGATTTAAGTCAACATATTCACCTTCACACCAAGTGTACTTAAACAAGTTACATATATACATGCATTTAAAACATAACTTAGCATTTAACTAATCCAAAAGGAAAATCGACTTTAATTTTGCATAATATAATAAAAGAATAGGCTTTTTATAAACCAATCAAGTATCATTAACAATAATGAATTCTATAATTCATCATACAATCCCAAGCACATTCACTTTCTTAATCAATAAAAAAAATGCTACCTTGTTAGCATTGGTCATAAACCATAACTTAAATTCATTCTACACAATTTTAAATTATCACATATCTTCAACATTTAAACTAGAAGCAATTTACCAAGGAAATAGTTTATCTTTTAATATAAACTATAAAGCAATTTAATAGATTAACAAATAATGGCTAATATGTATAATAGAAAATTTATAGAAGCCTCAAAGATGCACCTTTAGGTATATTCAAACATGCCCTAGTTCTTGATCAATGTTGCTAGCCACATTATTATAAACCTAATTTGCTTAACTAGATTTGATAGTTGGATTACTCTAGCCCATTCACCATTAGGAACCTAAACTATGTTTTGATACCATCTTTATCACAATTTAAACTTAATCATGACCCGTATGTATCCTACTACCTAGTTTCTATCAGCCTCATACTAATTATATCAAATGAAAATTTCTTTAGTTTGTGGTGACTCAATTTTCCTTATAGATTTTATAGAAAAATAAATAGAGTCTTCCATATTTTTGGAAACTTTATAAAGGCCACACATCTTAAATCATCCAACTTGTAAATTTATAGACTCAACAATAACACAAAGTACACATAGAATATACAATCTATAATATTTATTTACATAGATAACCTAATCTCATAATCTAACTATTAATTTCCTAACAAGGTAGTCTTTGATTCTTTAGAAATGCAATGAAATTTGAATGCACTTATTTCAACCTAAAAACATTAAAAATAAAAAGGAATAAGTTATGAGAACTTAGTGAGTATATATCTACCATAACCATACTTAAAATTAGTTATATAAAGTGATGGCATGCTAATTAAGCATTAAAATAGAAGATAACTCCAAACTAAATTATTGGATTTCTGAAACATGCAATACCAATTCTTAGTGATGTATTTACCTACATACAACTTAAATTTCCTATTTTACATCACAATTCATAATGGTTTCAACCATTCAATTTATATAATACAATTATAATTTTGCATGTAACTTATTCTAAGTAATCATCAAAGTAAGATTCAATCACAACCAAGTTATCACAATCACATCAAATAGAAGTATTCAATAATAAGTAAATTTTAATGCCATATTACAATACATAATGATTTATAATAAATACACATGTATCCATTTTTTAACTTTTGAGTGAACTTATACTTTTTATAATCTGTTCATCTTTGTCCTTTTAGGGTTTACCTTATACCTTTCATTAATATATTAATAGGAATTATCCATTTAGTATTCATAATATTATCCCTATTATATTTTCTATCTCAATTTCAATGTCACTCGTAGCATAATTTACAATATAATTTATACATTAGAGCAACAATCACAATCCAATTTCAATTTGAAGCTATTGATTCATCATCACAAGGTAATATCAAAGCACATAATATATATATATATATATATATATATATATATATATATATATATATATATATATATATATATAATAGTATCACCATGCTTTCTTGCAAAGCCATAAACTTATTCACACTTTAATATGGTTTGCACTACATTTCTTAAAAAACATTTCCTATATACATATAATAATGTGAATCTGGTCATAACATAAAATACATCCTTTATCATTATAATCCAATCATAATAAATTAACAAGAGATAATAACTTCACATGCTTTCTGAGCATGGTTAATTAACATTCACTTTAAGGGTGCTTAATGAACGAGTTCGGTCGGATCAGGCTGAAGTTTGGAATGAATTAAAATCTATTTAAGTTTAGTCCATTAAGGCTTGTTTTTAAATAGGCCCATTTCAACTGGTATAGTTGGATCCAATCTTTCCGACTAGTCCTTTTTTATTTTTTATTTTTAATTTATATTTAATATTTTATTATTTATTTTATTTTTGTATTTTATATTTTATTTTTATGTTTATAAATTTTTCTTTTATATTCTATATTTTTTTATATTCATTATTTTTATTTTTTATTTTTTATTTTTATTATATCTAATTATTTTGAGTATTTATATTTAATTTTTTTTACAATAACATTGTATTTTATATTAAATTGTGATGTAAATATAACTAATAAGTTATTTTCTTTTTATAAAACATAAATATTATTTAATTTATTAAATATAAACAAATTTTAAAAAATAAATTAGTCTATTTAGGTCTTTGGACTAACCCAATCTATTTTGGTTTGCAGTCCACATGAGCTAAATCAAATTTGGCTTATTTTTTAATAGGCCTAAATTTTTTAATCTAGTCTACAAAAACCCTGTGATTAGTTCATTTGACTAATAAGTTTTGGACCTGTTAAGTACCCTTAATTCACTTAAATTAGTAGTCATTATCTTATCACAAGCATTATTTTCAAATCACTCATGCATGGCTACAAGAGTGATTTAATAATAATAATAGTTCATAATACACACTTTTAAGGATTTATAGGTGGATGCATATATCATTCATATCATTTATAAGAAAAATTATAAACAAACCATTTTAAAAAAATAATATTAAAAAAATTATTTAAGGAAAATATATACTCACCTCATGATGCCTTCCTATTTTTAGAAACTCCAAAATATCCATGATTTTCTTTTATTTTCTTCCCATTTCACCATTATAAGGGTATTACTTTTTATATTTTCAAACATTATGATTCTAAGTTCAAATTATAACATGATAACACTCTAAATAATAAGATTCTTACATTTTTCAATATTAGCTTTTAAAATTAAAATATGCTATAATACAAGGATTTTTAAAATTGAGCTTATACGAGTAAAATATTAAAATATGATGCTTTTAACAAACTTTATTCATATCACTCCACCATCCTATATCATCATTTTATTATATTTTCAGAATTATCATTAAGAAATATAAGATTTTCATAAATAAAGGCCTCTTAAGTCAAGTGTAAAATAATTAAAATATTAAAGCTTTATGCTCTAAGAAGGTCTAAATCATATTATGTTATAAAACTATACACTTGATTCTTAATAATTTTAACTTTATTTTAAAGAGAATAAATATCTCATTTTAAGGATTTGCTTGAATTAAACTTCAAACACCAAAAATATTTAATTTTTATGATATAAATATACTCTAAGTATATTAGTCTAACATTCTAGAGTATTAAATCTTTATTTTATCAGTTCTATATTAGGTAACTAAAATAAGATGATAAAAAAGAAATTTTCTAAATCTAACATAACACAGTTAAAATATTAAATTTTTATGCTAAAGAAACATTCTATTCATATCATTTTATGAAACTATACATTTAGTTTATAATATTTTTAGCTTTAATTCATTAAAAATCACCCAATCACATTTCACATAGTTGGGGGTTTCTTGAATCATGTATAAGTATTCAAAATATTAGAATCTAGCAATCCATAAATACTCTAATGATAGTATTCTAGCATTCTACATCATAAAAGTCATATTTTTCATAAACTTCATTAAATATTTCAAAAGTGCATAAAAATGGATTTTTTAATCATGCATGAATAAGCATAAACATCAAAGTATCTTTCTCTAATGATATATTAACTTTACCTAAAAGGCTACAGCGACGTGCTAATCGCGGAAAGCACCTCTCTTAGTTAAAAAATGCAAAGATTTAATGCCTTGTATTGCAAAGGTTCCTAACCTCGATTTGAGCTCTTTCCCATGTCATAGAGCTTTTGAGCTAAAAAAAGGAACAATTCAAGCACATGGCAAAGCTCAATGGCTAAAGATTCAAGGAAGGCTAGTAACCTTACTCAGCTTCATCTGTAGGCTATAATTTGTAGCTTCTCCACACTGGCAAAATGCTATCACTAGATGGTGACTCATAGGTAGTGAAATTAGGTGGTGACAACATAATAAATGGTAGTTATAAGAGATGGAGTCACTAATGAAAGAGAAAGAAAAAAGAGAAAAGAAGGAAGAGGGAAAGAAAAGAGATAGTGCTAAGAAAAAATGAGGAGGGAGGAGAGAGAAAAGAAAAGAAAGAATTACAAGCTATTATTCAATGCTTCATAGCGGGCCAAAAGCTCTCCTCTTAGTAGATCTTAACCTTTCATTCCTAACTTAAACTAATCTTAGCCATTTATTTAAATTTCTATTGTATAAAACTCCTTTCTTCCAATTATATTTAGAATCCTAACTCAATTAATTCAATACTTTATGGATATTAAGAGAACAATTTATTAAACGATACGTTTGTATACATTTACCTATATATTTATATCATAGTTCATCACACCCCAAATTGCAAACATATTTTCATAAATTTACAAATTTATGAATAAAAGCTATCTACCAAAACTGATACATTCTCCAAAACTTTTTCACCCCTAATTTTTAATATTTTAATAAATAATTATACATATGTATATAAACATTCGTATGTTACCTTGGCATAAGTAAATATGATTTAATTAACTTCATTAATTAAGAAAAATATTTTAAAGTTTTCAAAATAATAAAATAAAAATAAAAATATTACTTTGGGGGTATTACAATGGATGATTTCCTTATTGTAATGACTAATTAACATGGATAAGGCTAATAGGATTATTCAAGAATAATTATATGTTGGTCATAGTTATAATAAGTAAGGATAAAGTTAGTATTAGAGTAATATCTAGGATTATCCTATATGGTGATGGCCCTTAGTATTAGTTGAGTTGCTAAATTACATTTGCTACCAAGGAGGTGTTGATTTGAACTATGTTAGTGGTTTATATGTATTAGGAATCACATATAACTAATACCATTCTGATTAACTTTACGATATCCATGATTAGTGGTCATGGATTATACTTTGTAAATCTTTATACTTGTAGCCATATCTAATAGTTTTATAAATTAAGAATGATAACATCTAGTGGATAACATGGTCTTGGACTTAAAGAGTCCTATATTACTTCATAAAATCAAGATGCTAGTCAAAGAAAGAGTGAGAATGGTCAAAACATTCCATTTTTTATTATAAATTTCTCACAACAAGTTGTGACCTAAATTGTGCAAGCCTTTAAACCTAATAGGGATTGTGAACAACACATTCAAGACAATTGAAATAAGCAAAAAGAGTAAGAAAGAGAAAGTGATAGAAGTTTAACAAAGAGAGGCCTTCAATAATTAGTTCTATATTGTTTATAAATTTCTAAAATTAAAGCCTTCTCATTACTTGACAACTAATTGTTTTTATGGACTCTTACCAATTTTGGCTCAAATTGAATGGTATAATGCTAAAGTGTCTTGAACCTTTGTTAATAGAATTACTAGGGTATTAACTATATGATGTGGCCTATTATTGGTGCACAAGCATGATTAAGCAAAGAGATTAAAATGTCACACCTTTGTCTTAGGTAGCCTTTTAATAAACTTTTATTAGTTATTTCTTACCATTAAGTGTGAGGTAAGATAATGTTTATAAATTCAAGCATTTAAAGCAAAAGAGCTTTACTATAAGTAAGTATGATGCCTAATTTAATAAATTATCTTTATATGCAAGATGTTTGATACTTATGGAAAGAACAAAGATGAAGAGGTTTGTTCAAGGACTATAAAATTAGTATTTTAAGTACATCAATGCTAGTGATGCCATTACTTATTAGCAAATCTTAAATCAACCTCTTTGCCTAAAGTTCTAGACCAAGGAAAGAAAATAATATAAAGCTCAAATGGGGAGTAAGAAGAAGAGTAGGTTAGCATAACTTTGATATGAACCAGTCTAACACTTTGCATAATCAAGCCCAAGTAGAAAAGGAATTAATTTTAAGTTAAGGCCAAATGATAAAAGGAAGGCTCAAAAGAATACAAGAAGTAATTGGAGCTCATGTAAATGTGATTTTGGCTTAAGGAGCCTAAGTAGATGAAACAAATATAGTTGAAGTGTTGCTCATCCAAGCCCAAGAAATTTGAAGATAGTTGAAGTGCAACGAATCTGGACACATTTTCTCAATACGGAGCACAATAAATTAGGAGATAATTTCCTATTACGGAATTCAACGAATCTAGACACATTTTCCTAATATGAAGCATGACAAATCGGAAGATAATTTTCTAATTCAGAGTGTAATGAATTTGGACATATTTTCTTAATATGGAGTGCAATGAATCTGGACATATTTCCAATATGAAGTGCAGCAAATTCGGAGATATTTTCCTAATCAGGATTGTAACAAATAAGAAAAATTTGAGGATAATTTTCATTTTTAATTTAATATTAGGCAAAGTTTTGTATTTTTTCAATTATGGAATTTACTATTTGTATTTTCCTAAGAGTAGTATAAATAGGAGACAATGTAACTTAGAATTAAGCAGTTCATGAATAACACATAAATTTGAGTGTTTCTTCTCCAAAGTGTGAGAATATTATCTTCTTTTGCTCTTGTGAAACCTTACTTTGTCAATCTTCCTTTATAAGATTGGTGATTCAAATTCATAAAAGCCCTCAATTTGTGCTTCAACCCAGGTGCATTGTTGTGTGGATTGATTAATTCGTGTTCGTGGTTGGACAAGTGGTCTAAGTAGCAGGTCACGTTCCTTATAACGTTGGTTGGCTACTTGCATTCGTTAGGTCATCGAACCATCTAAGTCAGAGCTTATCACTCCCAATTTCCTTTCTCATTTCTAGAGTGTGGCGCTTATATCATTCTTTTACATTATTTTTTATTTACTTTATTTGCCTACGCTGTGAAGATCGGGACACCCCTATGGAATTCCTTATCAAACTTAGTGCTACTTAACTAGTTACAAGTATATCTCTTTAAGTTATTTCTATAAGTGAAGAAAGTAAATTGGTTACAAGGCTAATTATAAGGAGAGATGTAATAAGTTAACCAAAATTTTCAAGAGCCAATTGAGGTTCTAAACATGAAGCTTCATAAAAATAAAGCATTTTCCATAGGAAACCATCTTAATGCATGTGATGTAACAACAAGCATTACAATATGTGTATATGTGTGGAAGAAATAACCTAGTATGTTATCAAAGTGGCCAAGTAGGCCATAAAGCAAAAGAATGTATACGGAACCATTCAAGCTTTAGGGCTACCTTTATCACTCCTCAAAGGGTACACTGGTGACTTATTAATCTACTTTAATAAGAGACAAAGCCACTTTAAGATGGGTAATGGGGGCGGAAGTCATGGGAAGAATGTGAAAGCTAACAAAGTTGTAGTTTTCACCTTGACTAAACAAGAAGCCTGAGTGTCTAATGTAATAGTGATAGGTACTCTTAACATAGATAATATTTCTATTTAAGTATCATTTGACCTTAATACTACCCATTCTTTTATTTCAAAAAGAATTGCCTTTTCATTGAAAAACCCTTGTTATGTTATAAAATTACCCTCAATGGTGATAACTCTTATAGATAAAAACTGTTGTAGTTACTTATATGATTAGAAAATGCCCAATAACTGTTTATAAATGTGTTGTGTCGTCAAATTTAATGTTATTAAATATGGTAGACTATGATGTAATTTTAGAAATGAATTAGTTATTTAGATATCACATGTGTTTGAATTATTTTAACAAAATTATGACTTTTCCTATAAAGGGATCTTTATCAATTATGTTTCATGAAGAGAAGACAACTAAAGTTAAAGGCTTGATTTCCATCATGAATGCTTAAAAGTTTATTAAAAAGAGATTTACTACTTATTTAACTATGGTTAGAACCTTAAATGATCCTGCCTGTAACATGAATAAAGTTTAAGTAATGTATGAGTTTTAGGATATGTTTTTAGGAGAATTGTTAGGATTACCACCAGATTGAGCAATTGAGTTCAACATTAATCTAGTACTTAACATGGAACCAATTTCCTTACATCCTTATTGAATGACACAAGCTGAGTTAAAAGAATAAAAAGTGCAATTAATGGAATTATTGCATAAAAGATTCATTTAACCTAGTTTATCTCCTTACGGAGACCTAGTATTATTTATATATAAAAAAAGATAGATTTCTTCGCTTATGCATAACTATTGCGAATCAAATCAATTAATAATCAAGAAAAAAATCCTTTACCTTTTATTGATAACATGTTTGATTAGTTACAAGGTATAAAGTACTTTTCAAAGATAGGCTTACTATCTAAACATTACTAGCTAAAAATTACTAGCTAAAAATTTAGGGGGTGGATGTACCAAAAATAGCTTTTAGAACTCAACATAGGTATTTTAAGTTTCTAGTTATATCATTTGTTTTGACCAATGCATTGACAACATTTATTAACCTTATTAATAGAGTGTTTAAGCCTTTTATAGATAAGTTTTTTATTGTATTTATAAGTAATATCTTAATGTACTAAAAAAAGGAGGAACATGTTTAACATCTTTGGATTGTGATATAAATCTTATATGAATATTAATTGTATGCCTAATTTTCTAAATTGTGAATTATGGATAATTAATGTAAAATTTTTAGGGCATGTGGTGTCTTAAGAAGATGTTAGAATGGATTTATAAAAAATTTAAGCTATAGAAAGCTAGCCAAAACTCACTTCTATTATAAAAGTTTGAAGTTTTATGGGTTTAATAGTAGAGGTGTAGGTCGCCCGGCCCGATGAGCCTGACCCTGAAAAATAAAGTATTTGAACTCTTTTTTTTTAGCCCGATGGGACCTTTTTTTATGGCCCGATTAATAATCGGGCCAGGCTCAGGCCAGGGCTAAGGCAAAAAAGCTCGATAGGCCCGGTCCGGCCCGATTGTAATAATTTATTTTTAATAATATAATTATATATTAAAAAATATAATATATCTAATTATTTTTAATATAAAAATATTAATTTAACATAATTAAATATTTTATATATTTAAATATCATATTATCTTTTTAAATATATATATTTTTTATTTTAAAATTTTATTTTTTATTAAAAAAATAAAAAAATAATGTTTTTGGGCTTTCGGGCTTTTTAATTTAAAATTTAGGTCGAGCTGGGTCAAAATTTTTTAAAACATAAACGGGTGGGGCCCGGTTCGGGCCTTCAATTTTATATGATTTAACCCAGATGGCCCGGCTCGAAACCCGCCCGCCCCCGCCCATGTACACCTTTATTTAATAGGGCATTATAAGCAATTTGCTAAGGACTTTCCAAAATTGGCAAGGCCATTGATAAGTTAACCAAAAAGGGAGTCAAGTTTAAATAAACTAACAATTGTGAGAATAATTTTCAAAAATTAAAAATATGTTTAACTTCTATTCCTATATATACTTTACTACCAAGTGCTAGTGGATATGTAATATATTATAATGCTTTTAAAGTTAGATTGTTTGCTAATGCTAGATTAGGTTATGTGCTAATGTAGCATGGAAGAGTCATCACATATACCTCTTTCTAATTTAAAAATCATGAAGCTAATTTACCAACACATGACTTAGAAATGGCTATAGTGGTGTTTTTATTAAAAATTTGGAGACATTACCTATATAAAGAAACTTGCCAGATTTACATTGATTTTAAAATTCTAAAGTATATATTTTTAAGTAGAAAGATCTAAATTTAAGTCAATAAAGATGCGTGGAGCTTATTAAGGACTATAATTGTTTAATTCTTTACCGCTTTGGTATAGTAAATGTTATAACTGACATGTTGAGTAGGAAATTTTTAGGCATTTTAGCAAAAATGCTATTAAATGGTCAAAAGGTATTGCTTGCATGAATAATAGTGGAATTAGTACCCATTGGAAGAATTAAGAAGTCTTAAAAAATGACCTTTAATATATTTCTTTGAAAGAGGAAGTGATAGTCAACTAGAAGAATGATTTCACTATTGATGAGAAAAGGGTTATCTAATATTGAAAATAATTTTAGTTTTTATTTTAGGAGTGGAATGAATTGCTACATTAAGCACACTATCCTTCATACATCATGCACCTAAAAGTGACCAAGACATATAATGATTTGTGAAAAATCTTTTGGAGGAAAAGGATTAACATAGATATGTTAGATTTTATGACCAAATATCTTATCTATTAGTAGGTGAAAGTAGAGTACTATTGATTTGTAGGATTATACCAATCATTGTAAGTTTTAGAATAGAAATAAAAGAGCATAATCATGGACTTCCCAATATATTTGCCCATATGCCTTAAAGGGCATGTATTTATTTAGGTGATAGTGGATCGATTAACTAAGACAACATATTCCTATTAGTTATAAACACCTATTCAATAGCATAGTATGCATATATGTATTTGTAAAAGATTGTTCCTCTATATAAAGTCCTTCTTACTATCATTTTTTATAAAGGAAGTCAATTCATTACTCATTTTTGAAAATCTTTTTAGTAAGCTTTAAGGAATCAACTATGTTTTAGCACACCTTTCATTTGTAAATGGATAGGTAGTCAAAGCATACCATGTAAGTGTTAAAAGATATACATAAGGCATGTACCCTTGAGTTTGAAGGCAATTAGAAAAGGTAATTACCATTAATAGAATTTGCATATAATAATAGTTATCAAACTAATATCAAAATGACTTCTTTTAAAGCATTATATGGTTAAAAATATAGATTAGTGTGGGATAGTTTAAGTCAGGAGAGGCTAAACTTTAAGACCTGACTTGGTGATGGAAGCATTAGAGAAAGTGCTAATTATCTAGGATGAGTTAACAATAACACAAGATTGATAAAAGCTTTATGCAAATATGAGGAAGAGAGATCTAGAATTTTAAGTAAAAGATAGAGTATTCCTCAAAGTCTTACCAATGAAAAGAGTTATAAAATTTAGTAAGGAAAGTTTCACTATATGAGGCCTTTTCCCATTCTTAAGTGTGTTGGAGCAATAATCTACCGCTTGGAGCTACCAAATAGTTTACATGTCATCCATTTTGTCCTTTATGTTTCCATGCTTTAAAATTATATGCTAGATGACTTTCACCTCATTAAGAAGGGACCACTATAGTTAGATTCCAAATTATTGTATAAGGAACCATTGGTGAAAATCTTGGAGCACCAAGCCTAAAAACTGAGATCAAAGGAAGTGCCACTAGTAAAAGTTTTATAAGAGCATCATGGAATGGAAATTGCCACTTAGAAATTAGAAGATAATATGAGGTAGAAATGCCCTCATTTTTTTGGTAAGCTTTAAGGCTTAAGTCCTATCACCTTCATTAAGTAAACTATCGTATGTACCACCTTTGAGAATTTGAGAATGAATTCTTTTAAAGGGGGAGTATTGTTACACCCCTAAAAATTTAAGATTTTATTTATTCAAGTATTCAATTACTTATTAATTGAATTATTTATTTTATTTTGGTTATATAACTTGGGTTTTAGGAATCTTAAAAGAGAAAAAAGTAAATTATTTGAAAGATTAATATGAGGAATAATTTAAATTAATGAGTATATTGAAAAAATTTTGATAATAGAAGAATTTAATGAAATATTGGAACTTGGTGATGGTTTAAGATAGGAAGTATTTATAAAATGTTCATTGTGTGATGAATGAAGCAAATTTGAAAGTATAATTGATGAAGAGAGATTTCAAACTTTTCTTTTTTCTAAAATGTCCTTTAGCCATTTACCTTCAGTTTTTCCTAAAATAGGCAATCTCATTTCATTCCCTTATTTATAATCCTTATATTTAACCTTCTTAAGAAAACCCTAGAGCTCTTAAAGAGGATTCCTTTAATTCTTTTCAAATATCAGCTCTTTAAGGTAAGTAAATACTTGATCAATAATTTATCATGAGCTAACTCCTATAGTTTTATTTTTTTTCTATTTTACATTTGAATTTTAAATTTAGTATTGTTGAAGAAAGTTAAATAAATAAATTCTAACCTATAAATCCTTATTTTTTTTATGTATAAAGACTTTAATCATCTTATTCTACATTAAATGTCTTCCCTAATCATTAAGAGTAGTATTTTGACTAAATTCCAACTCAAACTCATTATAGTATTTAGGATTTGGTGTTTATAGCTTAGTTGATTATTTTATATGAAAAATGGTTTCATATCTCAAGTTAATAATTTATTTAATGGGTTTTATTTTTTAAGAGTAGTATTATTGCATTTTGAAGATTAGGTTGTGGGTTAGTATGATATAAATATGATTTAAAGGATATTTATAATAGATAAACAATTTTTCTATCGGAAAATTAGTAGATCATAATATTTAGTAAAGTATATAGTTGACTATGCTAGTATAGTTACCTTTGAGCATGATGTAGTTGACTACATTGTCGATTATATCCTAAGAAAATTGGTTCATAATCTAGAGTAATCGACTATATAATTAACTGCTACTTGGCAAGATTGCCCTTGGACTAAATGTAATTAATTATATAGTTGACTATGATAGGTTAGATTTTAGCTCTAGACCCTCATAGTTAATTATAGAGTTGACTAATGTTAGGAAGCACTTGTCACTAAACCTCTATAGTCAACTATAGGTGCTAGGATTTATTTCTAGACATTTATAGTCAAGCATATGATCAATTACTGCCTTATCTTATTATAGTATTACATGTTTTATGGTAATGTATAGTTCTAGACCTTTTTGATCATGCAAGATAAGAATAAATTATATTGAATACAATTAACAAAAAGGTAATATAAGTAAGGAATCAAGTATGGTGCTTCTAAGGTAATTGGAATTATCTAAACTTTGATCCCATATGACTTAGGAAGGTTAAATTCTTTGATTTTATTTTGAAAGGGATAAACTTTATAAGGTTTTGCTTAAGTATATACACATGTAAACATGATTTTATTATGAATGTGGTGCCATATGCATGAAATCAATATAACTGTTGAGATGAATAATTGTGTTATGTATTATAGCATGAATGAGAATGATGAGTTAGGGTGATTATAACTTCATTGTCTATATGCTTATTTGTTTAGGGATAAAAATGGCTCTGGAGGAATAAGCTTAGGGTTATGAGGGATAAGGATGAAAGGAATTACAAGATTACTTGTTTGAAATTTATGTTTTATTTACAATTGCTACTTTGTCCTTTGAAATTTTCCTTCTTATTCTAATTCAACAAGTAATACCTTTGTGGGTGGTCACATGAATGACCGGATAGAAGTTATACTATTAGTGAAATTTTGTATGCAGGGACTTTCTCTTATGGAGACTTGGATGAAATCTTAAATATTCCCTTATACATCTAGTTATTTATATTTTTGCTTTTAAGCTATTTGTTTATTAGAGTATTTCTCATTAAGTTCCATACTTACTTTCTTTTAGGTTAATTTTTCAAATACTTAATAGGATCTACCACTATTTCCACCATAGTATGTAAGGCACCTTCCTTTAAAGGTTCTTTATCTATCTTTTAATAGATTTGGTAGGAAATGTGATAATACTCTTGAAAATTTGAACTATTGAAATCAAGTAGAATTAAAAGGCCAAGTTTTTTTTTGTTTGGAATAAGGGTTAAGCACTAGAATGTGCATTGCATAGTTAGGGTAATTTATACTTATGTGCCATCAGGTTTATAAGTTAGCTTAATTATTCTTTTGAGATACAATTCAAATTATAATGAATACTTCTTGAAAGTAATATATATGTTAATTTTCCTTAATGATTGAGTATATATTGTGGATGATTTTATTATTGTGATGATTGATTAAAGTGGATAAGATTGATAGGATTATTTGAAAATAATCCCTTGTTAGGCATGATTGCAACATGTCATAATAAAATAAGCTATAATTTTTTAGCAAATAAATTTCATTATTTTTAGTGTCATTACTTGTGACCTAATAATGAAAAGTTCATATAATTTAATAGAGTTTATAAATTTAAATCTCTTTGTTTTTAACAAAAAATATTAATTAATTTGTATTTATATTACTTATGATATATAATGAATAATTTATATTAAAGTTATTTTAAAAATTTATATTAAACATTATTAATAAATTAATTATAATTAAAATATCAATCTTAATAAATATTAATTCAAAACATTACAATGTTTAAATTAAATGGATAATTCTATACTAATAATTATTATTAATTATTAGTCTATTAAAGAGTAATTCATTTATAAATTACACAAATTGCAAAGTTCTGGCTATTCTGATTTAATCAATAGGAAAAATATATAATTTTTAGTATGATTCTAACATTTGCAAACTTTTAGTTTAGGTATTAATACCTTAATTTTATAATAAAATGAGAATAATTAGATTTCAATAATATAAAAATGGATGGTTAAAATTCATGATTAGAAAACTTTTTTAATAAATAAAAAGTTGATGATATGACAATTATATTTTGAATCATAAATTTTCTTTTAATTTCAGATTTACTAATCATCTAAAATAAGTAATTTAGGTGAACTACCTATATTAACTTGTATATATATTTTTACACTTCTTCACAATATAATAAACTTAATTCAGTGATTATTAACTCAAGTTTATTTTACAATATATTGTAATTTAAAATTTTTAAAACTAAAATGAATGGTTAAGATTCATGATTAAAAAATTTATTTAATAAATAAAAAGTTGATGAGATGATAATTATATTTTGAATCATAAATTTTCTTTTAATTTTAGATTTACTAATAATCTAAAATAAGTAATTTAGGTAAATTGCCTATATTAACTTGTATATATATTTTTATACCTTTTCACTAGATAATGAACTTAATTCAATGATTATTAACTCAAGTTTGTTTTATAATACATTTTAATTTAAAACTTTCAAAACTAAAATACTTTCCAAAAATTATTGCATAATTATTTTGAAAATATAAATATAGTTAACAAATTAAAAATCTAGATTTTTACTTTGTGAAGCTATTTTTTATTTTTTCTTCTCTTATTTTCAAATAATTTTCTTCACTTATTTCTTATATATTAATATACAAAAGAATCTTTTAAAATACTTAAATTAGTAACAAAATTTAGCATTACTTTTAATCAAAATTCCAATATCCATTGATACTTTTAAAAGATGTGATACTTATATATATATATATATATATATATATATATATATATTATTTTTCTTATATGTCACCAATAGAACTAAGTTTTCTAAGTATATTTAAAATATCTTAAGCAAGTTTTATTTAAAAATTAAAGTGTTATGCATATACTTATAAAAATATAACATGTGCATTTCTTTTTACTTTTTTCATCTTATAAATTATATTAAATACAAGGTTTTACAACATACCTACTATCATTTTCAAATGAAATATTTATTTTATTAATTTAATATATTATTATTAATGATTTCTATATAAGATAAAATAAAAATAAAGAAACAAAAAATAAATGAGATGAAATTGAATCTCTCTTAATAATGTGTAAAATTGTGAATAAAGCAAAGACTAACATAAAAAAAAATACAACTAGTAATTTAATGTATCAAATTTGAAAAATAGACTATTTAGATCAAAGTTATAATAATAAATTACTAATAACTTTTAGTCTTGAATTTTCAGGTAAAACATATTTGAACATACATACATAGATAAGTATGTATACATGTATGTTGGTTCTTCACTAACAATTTCTTAGTATTTTTTGATTTTATATACAAACTTGAATAATTTAAAATAAAAAAGTGAAAAAATAATACATTATATTAAAATTTTCTAATGTGAGATATCACATTATTCAAGGAATCCTAGATTGTCGTCAGAATACAGGATTGTCAACAAGGGCGTCTAGTATATTAATGTTCAAATATAATTTTATTACATTGTATATAACAATATTTTCTTTAGTAAATTTACGGCAAGTAAACACTTTATTATTAAAAAATAATAATGTCAATAAAATAATTAAAATAAAGTATTTAAGAATGTAGCATATAATTTTTTCCAATTTTTTGGGTAAATAATAATGCTCTTCATTTAATGTAGAAGTACCAAATTTTGTATATAGTAGCTTTAATATAAATGAGTGATTTTAAATAGCAAAAAATAATTTTTTTATTGTGTACAAGATTGAAATAATGAACAGTAATTTTTTATTAATTTTTTACAATAATTAATATATTATTCTATTTAGTAAAGTAATAATTTTATTATGAATTTTTAAGGTAAGTACAAATATGAATTTTAGAAATACATGTGTGTGAAGGAAAAAGAGAAAAGAAAAAAGAGAAAAAACATTTAAAGAAAGAGTTTTTTTAAATTTGTGTAAAAAGTTTTAGCTCAACTTACTTTTTATTTAGTTATTAATTTGTTAAAAAAATGAGATATGAGGTTAAAATAAAATTAATATAAATTTAACAATTGATTTAAAAGGTTTATAAAAAAATTAATTTAAAAACCTCTTCTAAATAAATAATGTGTTACTATTTTATTGACTTGTTAATCAGGTTATCAATATCCATCATTATAATTTAAGTTTCGAAGAATTGTTTTTCTAATTATTTAAGTTTTACTTTACTCCTATTTGGGGTTGTCATGTGTCCTGTGCTAATATACTCCAATTTTAATTTGACTATTGTAGTCCTACGCTTAATATAATAACAGCTTTCTTGTAGCAAATGAAAAAATATATAATATCTGCTTCCTTCGCATCAATATTTACTCTTATATAAATTATATCAATATATATTTGTTGTTTCTGTAGAAGTAAAGTTTGAAGACATTTTAATTTTGATAAAGAGTCATGAATTTAATTCTTTGATGTATTTCAATTGAGTAAAATTTATTATTTACTGTTCCTGTCTATTAATTTTATGTTTAATAAGAAAAGCTAAAGCTAAAGCTAAATCTAAATAGGATAAAAATGTTAAGATATCTAAGTGTAATATAATATAATATAATATAATAGATATTATCATTTTCACAAACATTCGAATGCACAGCGTTGGCGTGCGAACCAATGTATCATAACTTTCCTTAACAATATTATAACTCAATGATGAAATTGAAAATAAAAATTAAACCGGAAGGAATTTGAGAAAACTCAATATGTACTAATTATATATTTTTTGTGGTTTTTTGTCCTTTAGCTGTATATTGCTCAATTTCTAATTTCTGGTTGGTGTGCATGTCACTCGCCACTGGAAGTCAAGGTTTTTTCTTAAATGTTGTGCACCACTCGCCCCCATAAAAAAGGAAGATTTTAATTTTCTATTTGAACAATTCTCTAATTTATTGCCTTTAATATTTGACCAAATCTCCTACACATAACCACATATATTATCAATTTTACTATCAAAAGTTAGGGACTTCCTTTTGAGGCCATTGCTTTTTTATATTTTTATTTTAATTATTTAAAATTTTGATTGTCATTTTTTAAATCTCTAATTTTTATACTTATATTATTATTATTATTATTATTATTATTATTATTATTAAACAACTAAAAGAGAGATTTATTTCTCTAATAAATTAGGCACATGTTATTTTTTGTTTTGCCTTCACAACTTTCATTTTCTCACCCAAAGCTTTTATTTTTTTCTCATGAACATATTTATTTTCTTTTATAAAATTTTCCTTATTTTTATTTACTATAATATTCTATTAAATTATATACATATATATATGATTTATTTTTTATTTATATTATCTTTTTATACTCATCCCTAATATTTACAATTCATACACTAATATGTCTAAATAGTATAAATATAATATAATATATTTTATTTTTATTATAAAATATTTTAAATGAATAAAATTTTAATTTAATTGAATTACCATATTATATATCCTATTTTTACCTCTTATATTACTTTACCGTCTTCTTTTTATTTATTTCATCCCATTATTTTGTTATTTAAAATATATAATTCAGTAATTCAATTCAATTATATTTTTAATTTATTTAAAATAATTTTATAATGAAAGATATGTTGCACTGTATTTTTACTATTTAATGATGTTAGTGTCTAAATCATAAAATGTAGATAAAAAATTCAAAAAATGCAATGGAATATATAAAAAGAATAGAAATAGTATGTAAAATGTAAAGTTTAAACAAATTGTCAATAAATATTTAAAAATTTTAATAAACAAATTTGATTTTAATTTATAAATATTTTATTGAAAATAAAATATATAATTATATATTTTGTTATTAACTCCTATATTACTTAACATTATGTACTTACATATTTTATTTTTAATAAAAATATTTATAAATTAAAATTAAATTTATTTATTAAAATTTTTTAAATATTTTATAAAAAATTTGTTTAAACTTTACATTTTACATACTGTTTCTATTCTTTTATCTATTTTATTAATTTTTTTTACTTCTATTTTTTGTAATTTAGATATTAATATCATTAAGCAGTAAAAATATAATATAAAATATTTTTTATTATAAAATTATTTTAAATAAATTAAAAATATAATTGAGTTAAATTACTTAATTACATATTTTATTTTTAATTTTTATATTAAATTTTAGAAAATTATTATTTACAAACTTAAATATATAATCATAAAATAATATAATAAATTAAAATTTAATATTTTTTATTTTTAATTTTATTCATACACATTATTTTCATACAAAAAGTAATTATATACCCGTGCATTGCACGGGTTAAAATGCTAGTGTGTATATATATATATATATATATATATATATATATATATATATATATATATATATATATTGTGGTTTAACGAGTACATCCTAACTGATCGTGAAATATTAATATCCTAGAGTATTATTCAGTGTCAAAGGCAGAAAATTTAAGGAAACTTACATTTGTTAAAAAGCAAATAATGTTTAGTCATTATCTAAAACTTGAACGGAAGTTTTTAATTTAAATGATATATAATTTTTTTTTAAAGTTTACCTTTTTTTATATTTTGAATTTGACACTTTACATATGTTTTTAATAATTTTATTATTTTTAGCATTAAAGAAATTTTAGGTTTTACAAATTTATTCCAATTTTTTTTTTGAAATTATAGACTAATTTGGGCCAAATGAATTGTATACTGCTATTGCTATTTGTATCGGAGCCAGCCAATAACGAGACATAAGTAGAGGAGTGAAACACCACAGGTCCCCGATCCTGGAACTATATAAGGATTCTATGACCTTCTTACGCTATCAGAATAACTGGGGGCTTGAGTAGGCCCTTGTGCGTCTGGAGGTAACAATAGATCCCAAAGACAAAGTGTCCGGTAATTTTCATTGGCTTGTAATAATAATAATATACAGTAAACCAAGCTCGCCTCTTCATCATCGTTCTGGTCAATTTTTTTTCTTTTTGGTCTCTGGGCACGGGAAAATTCTGGTTCAAAGCCAATCAATCGATTTATGGGTCAATAGCTTTCTATAGATTACTGGCTAATGGTTCTTGTTGTGTAAGAAAGTTTCCTTGTGTTGTTGATTGGTATTGAAAGCTCCAACAATGGCGGGAATAGGTATACTTTTAGATCTATGGAGGAAAAATCAGAACTTTAGTTCAGGGTTGTATGCTGCGCGAACCCATCAATCAGCTGGGTTCTTCACTGCCTCTGCTGCAGCCGCCTCTTTCGCTGCTGGGACTTCTTTTGCCTCAAGGGCTTTGTTTGGGTATGTTTTACTCTGCCTCTTTAGCTTTGCATATTGTTGCAATGAAGTATGCTTATTAGGGATTATATGTTATGTGGATTTTATATGCGTTTGAGGAAATTCATTGGTTTGGATTAATTGGATTTTGTAATTGACTTGTTGATTGGTTATTGCTGTGGTTTACTAGTCTAATTTTAATAGTCCAACTTTAATTCCAAAATTTTCGTAGGAGCTTTCATTTGGACATGGGTGGTGAAACGTTTTGATCCTAGTTTGTTGAGGTAGCTTTGAGCATTATCTGGTTTTTGGTTGGAGCAAATCAATCTTTTAAAAAATTCTCATTGCATCTGAAGAAGTTAGTTATGCTTGGTGTTAAGGTGTTCTCAGACATGTCTGTTGAGCCAAATGCATAAATCAAACTTATAGGTGAATTGAAAGGATCCTAGCTCTTGTGAATCTGAAAATGTTCTTTTTCTTATTTTCCATTTTAATTTTCAGGGACCCCACAGATCCCTCTTTCCATGAATTGTTATAAATCATGATACCTTTTTCCTAATTTTTTTTTCCTGGCAAACGTGCACTTCTTTCATTATACTTAAGTTCCTTCTTGTCCTCTTTTAAGCTTCTAGTTAGAAAGTTATGTTTCTTTCTCTTAATATATTTCATGAAGATAATTACAACCTGAAGGAGAATTAGTGCAGTTATGGTTGTGGCATAGAATTGTATATCTGATGTATCCATTAAATCTACAATGTTGCTTTAGAAAACAAGTCAGAGGGAAGAAAATTGACATCTTTTGTCCAGTCAAAATCTAGCATTTTGCTCATTCTCAGCAAGTTTTATTATAATATGTATACAGTTCGTCATACTTTGGTTTAACCTTCAACATAAATTGGTTCAAAGTCTAGCATTTTGCTTATTCTCTGCAATTCTACAACTTCTATTTCAGGCCACAAGTTGCCTATTGTGATGCTGGCGCTGCTTTTTCTGGAGATGTCATCCCTAATATACAAAGTGCATCTGAAAAAATTTTTAACCACAATGCTCTAACATATAGTACAAAGCAGTACAATGTTGAACTAAAACCTTTACTCTCTGCTTTTGAATTGAGGACATTGGCAATGACTACTTTGAGGTCATTCTTAATGTTCTATTTGCCTCTATTGGAGCCTCGTGCAAGCTTAGAAGAAGATGATGATGACTTTCCACCAGATGATCATCAAGCAGAGAACAATGTTGATCTGGTTGTCCCCTTCAAGAGATCAGTGAAGCAAATTATTCGTGAGGCAAGTGTTCTTTTTCTCCCCCTACTATTGGTTCATGAAGAGTAATGGCCTGCAATATTCAATATCTACAGTTCGTGACAATAAGTTGTTGTATAGTTCTATTGCCACTGATTTCACAATGCTATATGAAGCTTGTATATAGAATTTTAGTTTCTAGTCTCCTTCCTATCCTATCCTATCCTATGTGGCTAGGAAAAAGGAAATTACCTTTTCCTCTTTCTCTCTCTCGTAGATAGATAAGTAGACTAGTAGATAGATGTTACACTGCATTCATTCAAGTGAGCTTTTCTGTTTTTGAGTAGTTGATGACTCCACGAGCTAACACCCTTCTTATCTTTGCACTATACAGGCACATTTGTTATAAGCAATGTTAACCTTTCTTACTTTTTCAAACTTATATGTATTAGTTTCTATACTAAAAGCCATATTGTCTTTTAAGTCTTGTCAGATCTTCTGGTTGGTTGATGTTCCATTAATTGTTGGGTAGGAATCAATTGACACTAGTGTGAGTGCTTAGCTCTCTGCAAATTTTAAGCCATTGGTCAAATTCTTATCCTAAAACTTAAAGACATGCAAAATTATTATTTAGTTTAAGACATTAATGCCTATCTTGTCTGTGAATCTTTCCTCCCCTGTTAGTTGTTTAGTGATACATCCCTTGTTTATTGATGACCAATTGTTGGATTACAAAATGGGAAAAGTATACTCACCTTTTAACTGCTGCTTGATCACCCTTGGACTGCTTTTGTTTGGTGCTAATTCTTGCTGATCTTGAAGCTGATGCCAATCAATATTCCCAGTTTCCTTAGGATTATAACTGAAGAAAGGCTTTCCCTCCCCCTCTCTTCCAAGGACTTAATCCCTTCTTGGTAGACAGTATTTACTAATGACTATTAGTAGTAGTAATCTCAGTCTCTCTCCTATCCCCTTTCTATTTTACTATTAGTGCTATAGAATCTGGATTTAGGAGAGATACTAACTTACCTCAATGTTTATCTCATACCCTGTCTCAAGCATTAACCCTTCACTTTTCTCCTTTATCTCACACCCTCTCTCTCTCTCTCTCTCTGTCAATGGACTTTAGTACAGTTGAAACTATTGTGCTCTGCCCACCTGCCCTTTTCATATTAAAAAGATAATCCAAAGTTTCCCTACAAAATAATACTAAACATAGGAACAGTCTATATTTTTTTTCCCCTTTTTTCCTGTGTAAAAAGCTGAATATACCATGATGTGGAATTAAAAGTTCAAAGATCAAGCCCATTTAGAATGATACTTGAGGTATTAGCAAATAGCTAGCTCTTATGAAATAATTGTACCGTGAGACAGAAAGATTGCTTGACTAAACTAAATTTGGATCATTTAAAATAGCTTGCAGTCTCAGAATTTGCAAACTCATGAACTGCTAGTGGGAAAGAGAAGGTGGGTTGCTGAAGCAAGCTGAGAAAATTGTAGCTTTGATTGTTCTTCTGTGGGAGTAAATTGAAACCAAAGCAATGCAGCAGCTTAATGGAGAGAGAACCCTTCTTAAACAAAAGGAGGTTTGAAAGCATGAAAAGGCTCAAACCGAAATGTCTGAAAAGTTCTTTCGTAGCCCTACTCTATTTCTAACCAATTAAAGATCACTGAGCCATTTGCTTTAAGTGGATTAAGAGAGTGATAAATGCAGAAAGGTTCCTGTCATTTTTCCTTCAGAATTTGACATTAATAGGGTGAAAAAGTAAGCAAATTCATATGTTGCCTCATAACTCTATATCTATGTCGAAAGAGTGATGCTAGCTACACTCATTTTGATTCACTTAGTTTTACTAATTGCACATAGGCAAAATCTAACTTAAAATGACCCAACTTATTTGTTGGCCCCATTTGTTCAAATCTAACTTAAGTGAATCAAAATAAATGTCACTAACATTACTTAGGTAGAAGGACTAGGATCTAAGAAGAAGAATATGGACTGTAATTACTGTTTTCCAGGTTAGTACTTTCAATTGCATATGAGAACTACAATTAGTTTTAAAGCTGTTGAGGGAAATTCAATGGTTTCAGCTTAAAACATTGGCATAAAGCTATAGAGGGTTATAGAAAAACGAGAATGGTCAAAGATGAATACTTAATACAGAAAATATGAGAGTTAGTCTCAAGAAAATTAGTCTCTCTCCTATTTAATTCAATGCTGCAAAATGTTTGGATGCATTTTAGGCAGGGGATAGAGAAAGACCAATGGACGAAACTTGGTGTAAGTTTTAAGCACTAATTCTATTGTTTAAAATGGTTATACTACATGATTTGGGAAAGGACATTGATTTTTTTTTCTTGGTTATATTACATTCTATTATAGTTAGGAATAAATTATATCCACTTATGTCATGGAACCCTTTCCAGTTTTTACAATCTGATGTATATTAATTTTTGAAAGAATTTCCATATTTTAGATTTTTGCAGCATCAGCCACCTCGACTTCCATGCAAGTTCCTAATCTGTTCAATCTGCTAACATCATCCAAGTTTGAAGAAGAAAAACAATGAATCAAGCCTTAACCCATTAAATGCTGTCAGCTACATGAATCATTTGATGCTATTTTGTTCTATCAAAACCATACCTTCAATAGTTTGAGTTTCAAAAAGAAAGTTATTTTCACTTTAAATTAGTACTTTTGCCAAAATTGAGTTACTACACCAATCATCTGCCTTTGATCCTCTCTATCCCTGATGGGTCTTGTTGGTTAATCGAGTGGTCACCATATTGATACATGAAGTTTTAGCAATTACCTTATATAACAATTATTAATTATTTATATATTTTTGTTCAATCATTTTTTGCTCTGTGCTGCATAGAGCAACATTCTATATCCTGTGTTTTTTATTTCTGTCTTTATAACAAATCTAAAAATCAGCCGTTGAGTTAATTTGTTTGGGTTGCCATAACAGACTACTGTTGTGACTACTAGAAGGATTTTAGAAAGAATTGCTGTACATTACGTTTCACAGCGAATGGCATGGAAACTTTTAAAAGGTATGTTACTTATTGCATATCTATTTTGAGTGGTAGGATGCCCAGGACAAATCACTATTGTAAGGAAATTGATAATTTATCACGAAGCGGATGACTATTTGGACTTTTTTTTTTTCTCCTCCTGATGGATCCTTTTTGTGATCATTTTGAGTAGATGTTCCAAAATCGGCTGCTCGCAAGGCTTGTAGGAGGATGCCTACTTTAGTTTACTTCTGCTGTGTGAGCAGAACGACTTTCCGAGGTCAAAGCTATTCATGATTTGGTTGTTCCTTATAAGATGTCTTGAGCTTTTGATTCAAGCTATGTTATGCCAATGTTTACGTACAGGACACATGCTTGGCGTTGCAGCATCATGGCTCGTTCAAGTAGGAATCGATTTATATCGATTCTTTACTTCCATGTTTAATCCTAAGGAAGAGGACGATGATGTTGATAAATCTGAGCAAGTTGCACATCTTACCCGGACCGTTATTGTTGCGACAATCAGGTGTGGTTCCTCTCTAATTTTTGCCTCCATTGGGGCGGGGATTGGTGCTACCATTATTCGTCCACAAACTGGCCAGTGGATTGGTAAGATAATACAGAATTAAGTTGTTATTATTTAACTTGAATTGCTGCTGTTGAATCCTGCATAGCTCTCTCTTCTGATTTTTCATTCCCCATCTTTTGTATTATGTGTTTCATCTTGCAGGGTGTGCTGTCGGTGATTTGGCTGGTCCTGTAATTGTAGGATTTGTAGCTGACAGGGTTCTTCGGGTGAACCTTTAGTTTTGTTTATATTTCCTACATATTCTTGGCTTATTTCTAATAAAACCGGAGTATGATATTTATTTTTTAGTAAGGGATATAGCAGTTTTGATTTATTTAACCACTAACTAGAGGGAGTTTACTAGCATTCATGAAGTTTCCCACTCTGATACATTGTTTTAGTTGCAAGGGATATTCTTAATTATAGTCATTTGAGTTATAATTGGATTACGTTTTATAAGTTGTTGGCAAGTAGGGATATCAATGGAGCGAGATATTTGTGTACTATGTTGGTCTCAAGGCTCAACTCAACTCAGTTCATTTGATGAACAAGTGGGCATAAATGGAGGGAATCTAAAATTGAGAATTTCGTGATTGATATAATGGAACAGAATGAGAAGTAATGGGATAAAATGGAATAGATCATTTCGTAATAATATTTAATATGATTAGGAATAAAATAGATATTTCTTTTTATAATCATATTTTGTACTGGGAATGAAATGGAAAAAAAAATGCTAATTTAATAATTAGCTGGTGATTTGGGTTGTTTTACCGCTCTCACAGTCCGCATTGAAATAGTGTTTTCAAATTTCATATATTGATTCTTGAATACTTATTATGGTAGAATATTCATGGATATTTTATCAAATTTTATACGTGTGATACATGTTTCCTCTATTTCTCCTTGTATGTAAGATGTTATTGTTATTGTTATTTTTTTAAATATATTTATGATTGAACATAATATAGTTTACAATTGAGTATATACATATTAAATAATATATAATAAAATACATAGTAATTTATGTCAAAATATAGAATAATTTCATTATATTTTAAATTTAATTATGAAAATTATAATTAAGAAAAATTATAATAAAAACATAAAAAATAATTTTGCCAAATTTTTATATTAAATAATATTTTATAAAGAATACAATATATATTTTGTTTTAAATTTTATTATTAAAAATAAAATTACTAAAATATTTAAATAGAAAATATTAAAAATTGGTATTATTTATATTATTCATTAATAATGGGTAATATTCATGGAATTATCATTTTTTAGGTATTCTCGTTATATAGTACCTATCAAACAAATGATTTTATTTTATTTTATGCTATTATATAAAACATAAAATTAATGTTTGTCTTGTTTAGTCAACAAGGTGTTTCAAAATTAATAATTAAAATTTATATTTTTATGCCTATTTTACAAAATAATATTAGTTGTAGGTCAAGACTATGACACCTGAAGTAAAATTTCAAGGTAAGAATGCCTTGACTTCTTGTTGCAATATTAGTCATGAATATACTAAGGTTAATTAATCATGCATTGAATAAAATTCAATGGATGGATGAATTAGTTTTATTGATGAATTGTAAGTCATTAGATTTAATATTTTTTCCCAAAAAAAAGTGTAAAATCGAATGATTATACTAGATCAAAGATTTTTCCTCTAAAGTGAGTTATTGGTATGATTAATAAATTGTTAATTTTGCAAATTTTGCTCTACTATTTTAATTTTAATCAATATTTTTACTAAATGGAGTGTAATTTTTACTTAATGTTATTTTTATTCTTGATTTATGTTATACAATAAGATTGATGAATGAAAAAAATGAAGTGAATACACATGTCACATTGTATGTTTGTATGTATATCAAATATCAAATAAAATATAAATGTAATTTATAACTTAACTATTTTGTGAAAATAGTTACGATAGCCTTAAAAAATAATTGAAAATAAGCTTGAATACAATTTTAATTTTTTTAAAATATAAATTATGTAATTTTAATCTCTGAAATTAAAGTAATTTAGTGACAACTACTCTTTAGTTGAACTGATAGGAATAGTTCAATCAAGTTAGATTTTGCTTGCAGAGAGATCAAAAGGGTTAGATATATATAGTTGAGGATATTTTATCGAGCACACTTTAATACTTAAATTAGTAGAAGATTTCTAAATAAAGTGTATTAAGAGTTATGTCTTAATTTTGATGATATACTTGAAACTCCTTTTATAAGAGTGTAACCATTAACTATTGAGTTAAAAATTAGATGGATAGGGAGCTATCTTTGTTACGGTTGATTTTTTATCATCATGACGAGCATTCAGTCTTTGTTTAAGTTGATAGCTTATATTCAAGTAAAATTTTTGCTAATTGGATTGCTTTTTCACCTTTGTTAGCAGGACATATGCTCTTATTATTGAAGTCAATCATGTTTATATCCAATCGAACTAAGCACAATAAGTGATTTTGATCATTGTTATTCAGTATGATCTTGAAATATTTTATGGTGCAATTTTAGTCCTTTTATTTAATTTTCATCAATCTGATGATTTTATAAGATTATTTTCACTTGATGTTTCCTCTATATTAATATAAAAATGAAATCTTTACTTAGTTATGAAATTTTTTGAATAATATCAAATAATTAAATACAAAAGTTTGAATAATTTTTAAAATTTATCGCATAGTTATTAAATTTGAGCTGAACGGGCCAATTTAACTAGTAAATTAGTGGTTGCCTCGATTTAAGGCCACATAATTAGATCAGTTTTATATATTAACTAGTAAAAAATCAATTCAACCAATAATTTTTAGTGAAAATCGGTTAAGCCACTATATTATATTGAACCGATAATCTTTAAAGAAAATAATCTATTTTATTTGATTATGGATTTTTTATGACCTTGAATCATTCTTTTAATTATCATATTTTAATGAATCATAATGTGAACGTATTATTATATTACTTGTTAAATATGTGTTTTTATATTATTCATTATATACATTTATATTTTTTATATTTTTATATTATAAATAATTGAATTGATAACCCATTAGTTGCATTAGGAATGGCAATGGGGGTAAGAATAGATCAGCTTTCTCTTGCCTTTATACACTAACATTGGGCATAAAATATTATCTTATTACATGTCCTATAATTGGGAAAAAATTTACATCACCTTTATATCCCACAGGGCAACAAAGTTTCACAGAAACTTGCAAGA
The DNA here is from genome assembly GCA_020226215.1 of Sindora glabra. Lineage (NCBI taxonomy): Eukaryota > Viridiplantae > Streptophyta > Magnoliopsida > Fabales > Fabaceae > Sindora > Sindora glabra. The sequence continues at coordinate 95,694,785 of CM035226.1, forward strand.
AATGATTAGAATATAAAAGAAATTAAAGAAAATGCAAATCTTAAAATTAATTGTTACAAATTTGTATATAATTAGTATGTAATCTTAAATAGTAGTAAATAAAGAAGAAAGGAATAAAAAATCTAGATTTAAATATTGCAAATCATATATAATTGACAAAGTCTTATAATATGACTCTAAAGTCATATGTAATTAATTTAAACAATTTGAAACTTAAAAAAATGAGTTGATATACAATTAACAAAATATTATTATTTTTTACCTTCATAATCTTAAGCAAAATCGTAATGCATTTTTAGTTTTTTAAATAATTAAATTATTAAAGTGATTAAAAAAATTATACATATATATGTGTATGTGTCTGTATGTGTATGTATATATTAGTGTATAAGGTAAAAATATAATAATTTTATAATAATGAGACTTCACTAGATAAGGTAAGACATTATTGTACCAATCCCACCATTTTGTTCAAAGTAAAAACTTATCCTATATCTTGCTCTGAGAAGCAAAAAATATACCATCCTTAAGCACTATTAGGATAATCCTTGCTTTGCATTGTAAATTCGGGATAATTTACCATTCCTAAGTTGAACTAATGATCTAGTAAACTAACCTTTGTTTGGTTTGATGTTTGGTTCAATTTTTAATAACTATGGTTTATAGTCTTCTAAATCCCAAAGAAATGTGATTTATTTGAGAAGCAATGTAGTGAAAGTATTTAGAGGTTAAATAAAAATTGACAAAAGTGATTAAAGTTTACAAAAATTAAATAGGAAAACCAAAATTACATCCATGAAATATTTAAAAGATTAAAATAAATTATTTTAAATTAGCAAATTGATATTATGCAATTTATATTTTAGAAGGTTGAAATTGCATTTAAGATTAAAAGCAATCTATTGATTGAATTGAATATTAAAACTGGATATTTAATTATGATGAAGACTTTTGTACATGTGTGGTATTAATGCACACATACATATTGTTGAGGTCGTGATATATATAATTTATAACAAATTCTACTTTCTTTAATTGTTTTTTTCTTCATTTTATATTCAAGTATTCTTACTTCCATTTTAGGTGGTATTCGATACAATTTGTCGGAATAGAAACCGGATGAAATTAGATAAAGTAAAATAAGAGAAATAAAAGGTGTATTTGGATATATTTTTGTTTTTCTATTTTTAAAAATTATTTTCTTATTTTCAAAAACTATTTTTGGATTGAAGGAACACTAATTAAAGAATGGTTAATATTATAAATAAGAAAATATTTTATTTAATTATAAAACTAATATTTAGAAAAAAATAAGTTTAGAAAATAATTAAAAGTTATTTTTATTTTTCTATTTTTAAGTTACACATTTAGAGAATAATTTTTAAAAATAAATTCTGAAAATAAGTTGTTAAATAAGTTTTTCAATTTTTAAAAATAAAAAATAAAAAATTATTTTTAAAAATAGGAAACAAATAAACTCTAATTATTATTATTATTATTAAATTATTTAGTTCACTTAGTGAACGACACTTTATAATTCCCATTTTCATTATTTATTTCATTAGTTAAGGAATAGGTAATAATGATAATAATGATGACAATATTGGTATTGGTGGTAGTGGTAGTAGTAGTAATAAAAATGGTGTTAGAGGTGTGGCAATAATGATGTTGGTATTGTAATGGCGGCAATGATAACAACAATAGTAGTAATGATGATGGTGGTTGTGGTAGCAATTATGATTGCAATGTTTATGGGTGATGATGATGATAAAGAAATGTTTTTCTATTTCTATTTGTAATGTGATTTGAAACTTTAGGAAAATAAAATGAATCAAATGAAGGAATCTATTAAAAGCAAGTAAGGGTAACAAATTTTACTACATGTAAACTAATCATTGTTTAGATGAATCAATTTTTCAATTCAATTTCTAATCTCTTAAAATCTTCAAACCAAATGCTAGCTTAATAGGTATGAAATTAATATCTATTTGAGATGAGAATAGGAGATGGTAAACTCCTCTTAAAAGAGGTGTTTCTAAAGTTTGAATTCAAAATCTTTTATCAATTTTCAAATGCACTCAATTTATAGTTTATTCACATGGCAATTGTGGTTCCAATGGTTGTGGGTGGTGGTGTTAGTGGTAGTGACAGAGGAATGTTTTTTGTTTCCATTAGGTAATGTAATTTGAAACTGTAAGGAAAGAAAAAGTAGAGTCTATTGGAGGGAAGGATAATAAATTCTAATACACGCGGACCAAATCTAAGTAAATGAATTGATTTTCTAATTCAATTTTCAATTCCCTAAAATCTTTGAACCAAATACCCAAAGAGACGGTAAATTCCTATTCACAAAAGTGCTTCTAAAGATTAAATTCAAAATCTTTTTTTAGCCCTTGAATGTCTTGAAGCTCAATCTACTTCCACTTAACCAACCAATTATTAGTTAGTTCTTTAGTTTCTTTCTTTACTTTACAATCTTTTTATCATATTGTATTTGTTGCCATGAATGCTTAGTCCTCGTAAATTATAAGTTAGTTGTAAATCAATAATTTGACTAAAATGCATATAATCTTCTTGTATTAATCTTATGTGTAAAAATCTTTGTATTATATTTAAATATATAATTAAACATTTGAATTATGAATATTGTGTAGGAAACTTCATTCATTATCTTTCTATTCAAATCCCTAATGATAAAGGAAACTCTTTTTTTTAGTGTATTGGATTGTGCAAAAATTAACTATTGAAAATCAATTTTATGTCTATACCTAATTTTAAATTAAAAATTAAGATAACAAATTTTACTTTCATAATTAATATTTTAATATTAAAATATAAAATATTAATGTATAATCATTTTTTAAATTGATTATTCATAATCAATGATATTCAAAATAAATTCTACTGGAAAACATATTTCGTCTTTTGCTTTATTCCATTGCATCTTGAACACTATTTTTCTTTTTAGGTACAAGTTTTTTATTAAGTTATTTTCATAATAATACATATAACTTAGAATCACAATTAAAATCTCGTATTGAGATTATTTCTTCTAATAATCTTTTTAATTGCAACTTCTAAAATACCGAAATATTTTTTCTACATAAAATATAGTCAAGAGAGCCACATATTTTTTAACCTTATTTTCCTTCGAGTGGTGCTAAGTACATCCAAAAATTTGCACTGAATAATGCCCCGAAGCATTATGAAAACCATATGGCAATAACACGGTGGCTAATTTAATGTTAGTGATGCCAGAATCATAAAAATTGGATTTATATATAGTATATTGTACTCTTTCGATGCACTTCGGTTCAATATATTCTGGGTATTTACCATTATTCTTTTCCTTCGCTATATCTCATCCTTTGTTCCTTAATTTTAGAAGGATTGGTGATTAAAGATTTTATTTTATTTTTGGCAAATAGCTAATAAAACATTTAAAAATTTGATATTATCTTCCATAAAGAAAAAATAAAAAAAGAACATATATAAAATCGAAATGCTTAAAACACATTCAAAGAAGTTGAGTTGTAATTATCTTCTTCGAGAAACATAATAAATTTAATGGGAACACTTATTTCATCTTAAATTATTTGAATATAATAAAAAGTCTAGTTTATTTAAGTAAATCATAAATAAATAAATAAATTATTTTTAAAATATTTATGGATAAATATATGTACATAAAAAGATTATTAGTGGAGGTCATCTCAATATAAAAATTTAGTTGTGATTCTAAATTATATATATTATTAGAAAAAATAACATCATAAAAAAATTGTATATGTAAAAAAGAAGAGTTTTCAAGATCCAAGGAGTAAAGTGAAAGATGAAATATTTGTCAAAGTTATTTTGTAGGAGAATTAATGTTGAACATAATTGATTGTGTATAATTAATTTGAAAAAATATTATAAATTTATATTTTATATTTAGTACTATTTAGGTATTAACTTTGAAAATAAAATTTACACTTCCAATTTTTAATCTAAAATTAGAAATATAAAATTAATTTAAAAGAGTTAATTTTTATGTAATTAAAATTGGGCATGGTCAGGTTGTCATTAGGCCTAACCCTTTTAACCTAAAAAATATTAGAGATTGTTTGATTCACAATAATAGAATAAGAAGTTTTATTTTCCAAAAAATAAGGGAGAGGTGGATTGTTTGATTGGTTATTATCTAACAAATTGGATGAAATATAACTTTTCAAAAAATTTTACTTGCTATCGAGTATGAGAAGTTATTTATCTATCTCTTTTTAAGTAAGTTCCACTTTCAATATTACTTATAAATATAAAAATAAAGTTATCCTTATTAAATTTAATTAATAATAATTAAAATTAATTTATATTATAATAATATTAGAATATAATAATTATTTTATTAATATTTTTTAAGAAGTTCTAAATTGAACTAAACAAGCATGAGAAGTTATTTTTTGAGAAGTGTTATTTTTTCAATGTTAATCAACTAACTTTAAATATTTTTTAAAAAGTTCATATAGGAAGTTGTTTCATAAAAATTCATTTTTCTATAAAAAATTACTTTTTGTATAAATCAAACAACTTATTAAGGTTTAAATTTAAAATAATTGGTTTGAATATTATTCAATCTTTTTGTCCAAGCCCCCCTCCAATTATTAATTGGAATAGGTGTTGAAAAAGCTCGTGAGCTATAAGCTGGCTCACTTGTTCATGGGATTTTGTGGATGCAGGCCTCCATATAAACACTCATTTAAATATTTGTAGATTTTAACCTAGTCCATGAAGTTCACACTCCATGCAGGCCAACTTATGGATAGGTTAGGTTGGCCCCCATTAATTTTTTTTAAAATTTTTACTTTTTAAATTTTTATATAGGTCTAAATTCTTAATTAATATAAAATTACACTCCACTCACTCACTTTTAAATGTATTGTGATTTATTTATAAATGAATATGTTATATTTTGAAATGATTTAAAATTTTTATTATTTAAAATTTTAAAATTTAAAATATTTAAATTAAAAAGCAAGAAAAGAGCCTACGAGCTTGCTCGTTTACTTGCAAGCTTTCGCAAATCAAATTAGAGCCTCGATATAGTGGGCTTGTGAAATATACAGACTGGGCTAGCTTGACTCGCGAAAGAGGTGGGCTGCGTAAAAAGACCCGGCTTGTTAGACAGCTTTGTTAATTGGATTGGGCTTGTGCCAATACAAAATAAAATCGAATTGATCCAGCCCAAAATAAAATAATATATTATAAATATATTTAATATAATAGTTGTAATTCCTTAATTGTTAAAATAAAAAATTGCTTCAATTGACATAATTAATAATTATGTATGTTTAAATATTTTATGGTTCCGCTGAAACATATTTTTGTTAAAAAATTATTGAAATTTAAAAAATTAATTAGGATTAAATTTTTATTAAAAAAGAATTAAAATTGTTAGGACCTCAAGTTGGGTTTTGGGCCCAAAAATTAAAGTTTAGATCAAGCCTGCCCAATTTTTTTTTTTAAAAATGAGGTTCTTATGCAATATATAACATAATTTTATGTAAAAAGCCCAGTTTGTTGGCCCGTGACTTGGCTCATGATCACCTTAATGTGCAATCAAACTTAATGATGTAAAATAGAGAAAAATGTAAAATACTCCCATTAACTTTATGATGGTACATCCACAAATTTTAAAAACTTGCAAAATATGCCCTTGCAATTAATACTTAATATTCATTTAATTAATCATTTTATTAAATTATATAATATTTCATTGACTTTTTCAACAAGAATTACACTATTATTGTATATTATCTTATTATATCATTTTTTGCATATAATTTTATAACTTATTTTCAAGTATTCAATTAAAATTATATTTATTTAATTTTACTTTTATTAATTATATAATATAAAAATTATGTGCAAAAAAATAATGTAATAAATTAGCGTACCATAATATTATGATTTATGTTTAAAAGTTTTTGAAAAAAATTATGTAATTTAATAAAATGACTAAGTAAATATTGGAAGTTAAATACAAGTTTAATATAGTTAAAGAGTTTGATTTACAAGTTTGTAAAATTTGGATATAAAATGCAATCATTTCAAAGTTGGTGGGGTACTTTATATTTTTTTTCAAAAAAGTAATAGTATAAACCCCTTTACTGTTAAAGATTTAGAGGGAGTGGGTGATGACGGTCATTTTTTTATACGTATGTAATTTAAACATTTAATTACAGTTTTTAAACAAAATAGAATTTTCTATGCACAAAATATAATATAGAGAATTATGTATATTTTAGCTTACATGCCTAACGATTTGATACGTACTTATATATACTTGAAGTTTTCTTGTTGTTATAAAAGAAGTAACATATAAAATCATTTAAAATTTTTAGTAGAAAATTTTAATTCTGAGTGAAGTTAATTGTGTGTAATGATCAATAAATTAATAAATAATTTATAACTTCAAGAACAAAAAAAATTTGTATTACAATTTTTTTAATCTTTAACTTTTGTAAATATAATTGGTGTATAAAAAGGAAAAAAAAAAGATATGTTTACCAAGTCACAACAATGAATAATTCTCCCATATTTATAGTAAAAATAAGGATATGTATATATCAATTGATTCACCAATAATTGCAAGACATTTTTTTCCATAAATACTTACCAGAAAATTATTTTACACACAAAAAGAAACCATCCTATTTTTATAAAACCATCTTATGCTTCTCATATTTTAATTTTGATCCAAAGATAATATTATTTGTTTAATACGTAACTTAATTGTTCTTGTATTTAAAAGGCATCTTGAATGCTTGAATCGGTTCAGTTCCTCAGATTGCAACTCAATTAAAATTTTGATATGTTAAATATCCCACAATTAGTGATTATTTAAAAATAAAATTGATCTATATAATTAGGAATTAATAACACATAAAATTATAATTTATTAAATATTAAATTAATTTTTTTTTGCCAATTATATTAATTACATGAATCAAGCATCATTTGATTAAGAAAATATTAAATTTCAAATTAATTTATTTGTCTATAAAAAATTATAATGAAATAGTTTATAGTTCAAACCATTAAAAATGTGATATATATCGGTAATAAATAAGAAGTTGCACTAGTAATTGATTTTAATTCTCAAATTTATCTTAACTATTATATAATAAATATATATATAAATTGAATAAATATATCTATTTTAAAAATTATATATATATTTTTAAAATTAATGATATGATATATACAATCTTATTGTTAAAATACCATTCGCACAATTATGATTGGCGACTAGACAAATTGTATCACGTATATACAATTATAAAAATAATTGTAAATAATAATTTGAAAAATAATACTACACTTTTAATATCCAGTGATAGTAGGACAAAAAAATAAACATCACATTCATAATTTATTCTAAATTCTATTACCTATCTATAACTTGGGTGCCTTCAGCAAATTTATACTAACTAGGAGAGACAAAATTACAAGGATCATTGTTACCCGCAAAGCAGGTGTTCCATTAAAAGAAAAAAAAATTATCCATCCATTTGAAAAGCAAGAAATCTTATGATTTTCATTTTGCCAAATGTTTTAGGTATGCATACCTGGAGTCCTATTCTAAGTATGTTAGAATTCTCCAAGAAAAAAAAATACGAATTGTTTATGCGTTGAATTTTACTAAATGCATAAAATTTAATTATGCACATTGAACTTCATATTTTTTTTTTGATAAAAATATTCAATTTAATGATTCGCAACTCATTAATAAATTCAATTCATAAGTTGCATGATAGAATTTACCTATATAAATAGGTGAGTTCATTCATACATTGAGTATTTAATAGTTTATATTAAATTTTATAATTTTTAAAAATATATTTAATTTAATGATTCATAATAAAATTAATTCATCTTTAGATTAAGTTTTACTCGATGCTGACCATACAAATATGTAAATTTCTTTAAATATCCAAAGAATTCATTGACTTTTCATAAATAAGCAAAAGCATCAGTTAAAAGGTTGCAACTCTGCCTTTGTATTTATTAACGAGTACAGGTAACCGTGTCTGTCTTGACCTTTAATTCAAGTAAAACTCAAGTATGAAACAACACATCTTACATGTATTATTTGATTTCTTTTTTTTTTTTTGACATTAGCATGAATATGATATTGACATAATGTATATAAAATCACGTTAGTTTATTATTTCTTTTTATAAATTTTTTATGCGTGTGATCGGCTCTTATTTCATTTTTAATAATTATATTTAAATAAGATATTTGTATGGGCCTTCAAACATGCAAGTTTGAAATCAATTTGAGATTCGCCTGATAAACACACTATAAAAGCTCCGGTTCAATCTTTTAATCAACACAAAATTCCAGGGTCAGATGGTGAAAACTTAAGCCGCGGTGGTGTGCTTGTGATGAGGAATTTGGGTAGAATGTTAGAGGTTCTAGATTTAAATCTCATTGCTATCAATATACTAGAAAAATTATTAAGACTAATTGCAACGAATAATACCTTGGCAGATATTTAAGAAAAAAATATTGATTTTTAGGAAAGTTTAGTTTGTTACATAAATTACTTTTATATATTTTTGTAAATTGTCATTGTAAGCGGGAATCAACTTTTGTGCTACAGATATACAAAAAATTATACATTTATCATTTAAAATTGAATCTAATAATTTTTTGAAATTCTCATTTTTTACAAAAGTGTTACAACTACCGATGAAAAAGTTGCAAAAACATTTTTTTTCAGGACTTATAGATTATCACTACTAAATAATTGTAAATAGTTGAAGTCAAAGCTAACATTAATGTATATTTTGATATGATAATATTTTTTAGATTATATAAAAACTTGAAATGACAAATTTTATATATAACTAATATCTATATTAATTTGGTGACACTTTTGATAATTTAGGCAAATTTTAACACAAATTCTACTTATAATCAATGCTTATATCAATACAATACAACAACAATGACAATAAAATCTTATTTCACTAAATAAGACCGGCTACATGTATTGTATGATGCCATTGGGTTCTATCCAAAATCAAATTTTTAAGAATGTTATTTACCAAGAGATCTTTTTTTATAATTTCTCTCAGTTTCTTTCTTAACATCTCTTTACACTTTTTTATAGGGTTAAAGATCATATGATCGATTCTTATTATTGATATCTTTGGTGGCCTTCTTTACACATGCCTACACTATCTTAACTTATTTTTTATTATCTTTTTCTTAATATGTGCCATACCAATAATCTCTCATATGCATTCATTTCATATCTTGTTCCTTCTTATGTGACAACACATCCATCTTAACATTTTTATTTCTACTACTCTTATTTTTTGCTCTGGTTGTCCCTTCAAAACCTAACATTCACTATCATAAAACATAACTGATCGTATAGTAATTTAATAAAACTTCCTTTTAAACTTGTTAGGTACTTTACAGTTACAATAACTCTTAATGCCTTTATCCATTTTAACCATCAAGTTTATATCTTATATGTGGCATCTCCATCAATTTTTCCATTACTTTGAAATATTGATCCTAGATACTTAAATTTAAATATTTGTGGTATGACATGCTTTCTAATTCTTACCTCTAAGTCATTTCTATCTTACTTCTTATTAAATATACAATGCATGTAATCTATCTTGTTCCTACTTAAGCAAAAACCTCTTGATTTCAATGCCTATATCTAAAGTTTAAGTTTATAGTTAACCTCTTTTATTAATTCCTTAATTAGAATTATATCATCCATAATAATATGCATTTAAGGATAGTTTCTTATATGTCCTTTGTAAGAAGATCTAATATTAGATTAAACAAGTAAGGACTTAAGGTTGACCCTTGATATAGTCTTATCCTTATAGGAAAGTCTTTTGTCTCACCTTCAGAAGTATTTACACTTATAGTTACTTTATCATATATATCTTGTATAGCCTAGATATCTGCTACACAAACTCTTTTCTTTTCTAAAGCCTTTCATAACACTTCTCTTGGTACTTGATCATAAGTTTTTTCTAGGTCAATAAAAATTATATGTAAGTCTCTTTCTTTACTCTGATACCTTTCCATGAATCCTCGTAGAAGATAAATACCCTTAATTGTAGACCTTTTTGGCATAAATCCAAATTGATTATTTGCAATCCTAGTCTTGTCTTTTAATTTACGCTTAATCACTTTTTCTTATAATTTTATTGTGTAGCTTATAAATTTTATCCCTCAATAGTTTGTATAATTCTGGATATCTCCTTTGTTGTTATATATAAGCATCAAAATGCTCCTCCTTTACTCATCTAACATTTTCTTAGGTCTCAATCTCATTAAATAGCTTAGTGAGTTAAAAGATACCTTACTCTCCTAAATAATTCTAAACTTCAATAGGAATACCATTAAAATTAATGACTTTACCATTATCCATCCTTTTAAGAGCTTTTTTTACCTTTCCAATTTGAATCTTATGATAATAAGCTAAATTTTGTTCATCCTCTTAGATTTCTAATTCTTTCATATCCTTAGTTGATCCTTGCTCGTCATTAAAAATCTCCTAGCTCTCTTTAATATCTTTATCTATAAGCAGAACTTATTCTTCTTCATCCTTAATACATCTTACTTGGTCTAAATCTCTTAATTTTATTTCCCTATTTTTATCAAGCTTGTAAATATTTCATTCCTTATTCTTTAACCTTAGATCTTGGTAAAACTCCTCAAAAGCTTTAAACCGTGCCTCACTCATTGCCTTTTTGATCTCATTCCTAGCTATCTAATGTTGTGCACATGTAAAGTCTTAAAATAATCCCTTTTGATATAAGATTTTTTATCTTTTAGTCCAAAATATTTTGATTTACCTAAGATTATTTTAGTAACCATCCTAACCCTCTTAGACATTTCATCCCAAATATGGTTGGCACTTCCTTGTGCCTCCTAATTACTTTTCTCTAATAATATTATCTTAAAAGTCATTTACTTTTCACCTTTGAGCTACCACCACTTGATCTTGGGATTTATAACTTGTCTTTTTTAGTTATAGGTCTTAAAATGAATATCAAGGACCAAGACCTTATATTGTGTAGTAAGGCTCTCTCTTGAATTACAAACTCTTCTATTTAGGCTTTTTACTAAAAAGAAATCAATTTATGACCTTAAGATTCTACTCTTATAGGTGATTAGATGCTCTTCCTACTTCTTAAAACAAATATTTACAATCTTGAAATCATATGCTATTGAAAAATTAAGAATAAATTGTCCCTCTTCATTTAGTTCTCCAAAATTAAATTCTTCATGAACTCTCAAAAATTACCCTGCCTTACTACTAATATGTTCATTTAAACCCCCTCTAATTAGAATTTTTTCTTCTTATGGAATTTCTTGAACCAATCCTTTCAAGTCTTCCTAAGACTTCTTCAAATATGCCTCTAATCCTACTTGTGATACATAAAAATTTATGATTTTGATAGTCTTTTGTGTAATCATTAATTTTAAAGATAAAATCCTATCTTCAATCCTTTTTATATCCATAATATTCTTTCTCTAATTCTTGTTTACAATAATACAAACTCCATTATTTACTCTAGCTTTTCCTATGTATCATAGTTTAAATTTTATAGTGTCTAATTTCTTAACTTTTTCCAATCCATTTAATGTCTTAAAGATATATGATATTAATCATTTTTTGAGTCATTAGCATACAACCCCCAAAAAATTACCTATCAATATATCAATATTCTAAGTATCAAACCTAATTATACTCTTACAAACTAACTTTTTTACACACATCTATCCAAAAAAATATGAAAATCCTTATTTAACACTAAATTCGAATGCCGATACAATAACTCTAACTCATTTGACACTAGAATTATACAATACGTTATTTCTAGATAACAATTTAGCATTAGCACAATTTAATCGTCATGTGTGATCTATGATTTAGGTTTCAATAAAGTTTTATGTTAATTGTTGAAGGCCTAACACAACCTAGAGAGAGAGAGCTTATATTAATGCAATAATACTTTTAAAATATTGGACAAACTTTAGCACATAAATTTTACATATAATCAATAACTAAATAAAATTAACACATCATCTCTCAATTCACCAATCACTGATGTCTAATGATATTACAAACATATTTTTCATGCTTCACAAACGTATTTTCACGCAATCTGCACACCTAAATATACATTGTTAATGATTCAATAGGTCATTTGACTATAAACGAACAATCCATCAACATAATACCGAAGAAAAATATACCTTGTGTGCTATGAGATATGCATTTACACAGATGACCAATTTACAAAAAAAGGTTCAATGATCAAGAGAGCACAAAAGTTCTATGAAAAATGAAAAAAAAAAAAAAAACCTTTAGGCGCCCCTGGATACAGAATCATCTTTTGGAAGAGCAACATAGTTCACTGGAATTACGTTATTCACCCTACCACTTTCTTTATGTTCTTTTCCATAACGGCCGGAGGGAGTAAGCACTCGGCGCCCAACTGGGGTCCCAATTGTGTTGTTCGCATTAGTGCTCTGGCCTAGAGGCTTCTTTGTTGCTGATCTCGAACCAAAGAGTGACTCTTGTTCAACAGCGAGTTGTTCTTGCAGCCGCTTCTGCTCCTGTTAAGACAAACCGATACCAGAAAAACATTCAAGCAATAATTAAGCTATTAAAAGATCTGCTGAAAAATACAGTAGGTCATAAGGGCAAATATAAATTTGTTTGCATTATAAAAAATCACAACTTTTGTAGTGTTACCAATAACAAAATTAGAAGAAAAGATACAATAGGAAAATACTTATGACTGCAATACCCGAGATTTGCGCTTGTCTTCTTCTCTCTGATGCCTTTGCACAATATATTCATCCAAGCTATGTAACAATGGAATCTGGAAAATTAAAATGGAAATGGTAAACATACAACTATATTTGCCTACAATATCACATCAAGAACAGAAAGTAAGTTTTTCACCTTGTCATACAAGAAAGGTATTCCTTTTTCGATCTCCCAGGCTTTCACTTTTGCTATCAAGCTCTCAACAGTAGCTAGCCAACAAAAAGTATTGAAAGATAGTTCGTTTAACACCGCTAAGGAAGCTAACAGAGAGAAGTTTATTCATGACTTACTAATGAATTGCGGAGTAATAAGAATACTGAATATTATATGACAAGATCCTTTGCATACAAAAGTTCATGTGTGTTGTTTTATACAAATTCATCTCAAAGGCTCAGATGAAACCTTCAACAGTATATGATGTGTAAATAATTTTTCTTCCAAGCTCAGCACAAATTTCTATTTTGAGTCCACCTATGGTCATCATATGCGTCATACATTGTTCTAAACAAACCTTAAGAGTAATTTCCACCTAAACTACTCCACAATGTACTGTCTGACTCAAGGTTATTGAATCAAGGATAAAAAATTTCGAATTGTAATTCGAATCATAAAATGTAAGATTCATGATCAAGACTTAAGATAACTTAAATATAATATTATATACCTATAAAGAAAAATAACTAAATAATTAAGAAATAAGAAAATTGACTTTGAAAAATATTTGTAGATAATATTGGAGTAAGAAAGCATATAAGTATATAGTAAAATAGTCAACTAATGCTTCCTAATCATGAAAATAATATTATTATACAAAAAGAAAAGGAAGGGCTGGGGACAGTGGTGCAGTGGCATCTGATGTAACTTTAAAATCTTTACTCCATGTCATGTTTGAGGTTCAAATTCAGAACCTCATGTGTGTACATTAAGTATGACTCCTAAAAGACAAGATTTCTAAAGTTCTGTAAGATTTGATATGATCATGTTACCTGGAATTTCAATAGCCAGAAATGGTTGAATTGCATGAATTATATGATTTGAATCATAAATTATAAGATTCACACAATTCTATTTAAAATTCTATAACATAAATTCATATGGGCAAATCAAATCACTAGGTGTGTAACTTGAATTGAATCGAAAGATGTTTGGCCATCAATTGTACGATTCAGTTAACTATGAAGTCACTCGGGTTATTTATATGCATTATGGTTTAGCTACCACTAACTTCTCAATGGTCCGTTGGTCAAGCATAAGCTGTTTTCCCCATCATCTTGAAATACTAATCTAAAATAACAACCTCAAAAATCATGAACTCATCAAAATGAATCGCAAGAAAAAAAAGGGGGGGGGGGAACTCACCTGGTATTTTGCTGACAAGGATCCGAGCTTTTTCTGCACGTTTTAAATTTTTGTGAGCACCCCTTACTGCACTGTATCGATTTTCATCCTGATGAAGGGGGAGAAGTTAAAATAATGAAAATTGATAATAATCCATGTACATTTTGCCAAAAAAATCTTTGTAAATAGGGCTTTATTGCAGATAATAAAAACGCAGTCATGCATTTTATTGATCAGTGCAATACAAGACATATTGGTTGCTTAAATTGGATGGATTTCATGAACCCGAGGATGGAAAAACATCCTCAGATTTCCATATGTTCAATTGAGGGATGAAAGAAGGAAACAGCACATATAAGTTTCATAAGTCCTGCCATGTAAGTTATCTTTTCGCTATGACACTACTAAGGTGCATTTGTCAACAACCAATTCATGCGAGTAAGCTCATAAATGATTTTATTATATTTTTAACACACCCTCTCCCGCCAATGTCTTTGGAATTAAATAGTGGATATAGCGCGGGCACGCTTTTCTCTGACAATTGGTCCCACATGTCTTGTTAAAGGATTTAAAAAGTACACCAATTAACGCCTCACCTCCAAGACAACAGAAAATTCATGTTCATCCCTGTTGTAACTCAGCCTTTCTGCCAATGAGTTGGAACTTCTAATGAACGAAGGATTTTACTCTCAGAATAATGAAATTACGGACAAGTAAAAAATTTAAAAAGTAAAAAAACAAATTTTCATTGTAGCTTTGAGCACCTCTAGGGTGCCAATCATATGGATACACCACATTTATTGTCAAAGACAATGAACCAAAGGTCAACTACAAACATAAAATCTGGATTTTTTTTTTATTTTAAAAAAGATTAGAGAGCTTATATGATATTACAATTGCATTACCTAGGAAGCTAGAAGCAACTATACTAAAATGATTGCAGTATGTTGATTGCATTTTCTGTAAAATTCAGTACATGGCACATGGGTTCACCCGTTCATGTTAAAAATAAGTCTGCATATATTTTGAAAGAACAAATCTTAAGTAGGGATCCATTTATTAAATAACATCTGTAGTTTTTCATGTTAATAATATATTTCAAATGCATTAGTGTGTTAATTAAGGATAATTAACTTTAAAAGAAACTTAAAGTCATTATTTACCCTTTCATATTCATCCAGCCATTTTTCCTCCTCAGCTGCAAATTTCCATTTCTCTACTCTATCCAATATGTCCTTCCTGCTTAGAGCTTGCTCTTTCGCTTTTCTGATTTGATCATCCATGCTCTGAAGCAAATCAGACAGACCAATATTACCTGCCATAAAATGATACAATTGGTTAGCTGATCTTTGTGAAACACAAGACTATCTAGTCAAGAATAAAATATTATTATGCTTGCCTACATTATCAGTATCTAGAATCTTCCAATTTGAAAACTAAACCAACAAACTGGAGTTTATAGAGAAAACACTGCATTTGAGAGGCAGAGATTAATCGTAAACAATCGCATAAAATTTTGAGAAAGTATAAAAATATATTTAAAAATACTAAAGCCTCTATTATTGAGAGGACAGAGATAATTTAGCAACCAGATTCAATGAGGCTAGTCAGGATCTGTCTAGCTGCATCACTATCCACATCCATATGTACTCCTCTGTAAATTTCTTCAAGCTCATTCTGCCTCTTAAACACCAATTCCTTCATCTTACTAGCTTTCAAAACATTCAGGCGCTGAACTTCAGCCTCAGCCTAACAATAGTTTGATAAATAAATAAATAATCAAGCAACTAAAAATTTAATAATTTTATTACATGTCCTAAGCAAATGAGCAACTGCAACATTAGGTTGAAAATAATAAAATTTCACCTGATCAATGACATCCAGAGAAAGGGATCCTTCTTTTGACACTTCATCAACTGAAGATGAAATCAAACTCGTAACATGACTGAATGTCTTTTTCTCTTCAATAGGTGTTTCCATAAGATCCCATAGCTCTACCAAGGAGTTAGCAAGCTCTTGCAGCTACGTTAAAGAAAAATTAGAAGAAAATTTTTTTTCTCCAACATTAGATTACTAAATCTTTACTCTATAGAAAAGCTAACATATTATTAAGCACAAGAATTATAAAAATTCTGAATTTTTACGTTAATGTTTTACATAAGGGTTCCAACTTCCACACATTCAAGGCCTCAACAAGGAGACACCTTACTTTCCCATTAGACCTTTCTATCTGTTTCAACAGCCAGGAAAGGCGACACCCCTGTTGGTCACCCAACCAAAAAAACCCATTAGAAATTATTCACATCACGGATGCTTCTTTAAGTTTTCAACTAAAATTCATATATTTTTGATGTTATTAACCTCTTCAAAATTTATGTTCTCTTACAAGTTCTTAGTTTTGGTCTAGCTAGTCAAGCTCCACTCCAAACAGCAAGAATATAAGATATTGCTACTCAGAGCTCAATTACACACCAAGCAATTACTACTCAGATCAAATGAAATTTAATAACTACACATGTTACATGTGGGGCAAATATATCACACGCAGACATAATTTCACATCATATCATCTAGATCAATATAAATCACCTTTTGTAGCCTGCTCTGCTTCTCCTGCTTTAATGAGTGAATAGCACCTGTTAATCCAGCAAGAGTGTCATTGCTAATGCTCTTCACTGTACTGTTTGATGAATCAACCAAACTAGGATGGATTTCATTCATTGTCTTTGAAAAGTCAATTGACATCACAATTGAAAGCTCATGAATACTATTGGTATAACTTTTCACTTTCTGCAGGCGTAAGATCTGTGTGGAGAGACACAGAAGCAATTATACATTGTAACTGTAAGCAAAATGACATTCAAAACTCCAGAATCACAAAAGAAGTATATTCAAATCGAGCATGGGTAGAACCTTTTCACTCTGAAGTTCCTGAAGGTGTGACTTGAGTTCCCCTAACTTCTTCACTGTCAAATCGGAACTATTAACTTGAGGATCTGCGACACATGTGGACTGCCCACTAGCTGCTATTTCAGTACAGATTTGAGAAATCTGAGACTGTATCTTTGAAAACTCTTTGACTCGTTCCTCCTTCTTTAACTTCAAGCCTTCCAACACAGGTCTTATGACAGCTATTTGCTCCTTAAGAGTGCCCCTTCCCTTTCAAATGCAGAACAGAATCAGCTATACTAGCAGCCTAGTCATTCAGTTGACATAGTAATAGTGCTAATTGTAAAGAGAAGAGATAGAAGACATGGAATTAAGCAGAAATTTGTAGCAATTATTCCAGAAGTAGCAGAAAAAGAAACAGATGATTGCTAATGCTTACCATAAACATGCAAATATCAGTAAAAAGTATGGCAGAGAATGCATCCAGAAAACTCACTTTGATGAACTACATACATATGAGGCAGATGTCTTCCACCTGTTCCTTAAACTTCAGAAAGACCTAATTAAGGTAAAATTGCCTTCTAGATAACTCTTCTTTCTTAATACCATGCAAACAAAGAGTGATTAAAGTGTTCCATACTTATGTTTTCTGTTGTACATTTAGAGTACGAACATGACGGCATCATTATCAATCATGAAAACAAAAATTTCCCCAGCAAGTTTTAGGTTTCCTAAGCCAATTGTCTTCTTTTACACAAGCTCTGTTACAAAATAGGATGCAAGGATTTTTCTACCGACAGTAACACGAGAAGCACATATGCAAATTGAAAACAAACCCGTGAAAATGAATAAGATTCTCCAAGGGCAGAAATAAGATTGGTGACTTCAGCTTCTGCATCAGCTAATGACTGGTACAAATCGGCCTTGTACTTTCTTGTTTTCTCAACTTTTCTACGGTAAATGTCAAGGCATTCTTGCTCAAGTTGAAGAAGCATCTTGTCTCTGTCAGTCTCACTCTCACCAATTTCATCCCATATTATCTAGAAAATGATAGGGGATAATAATCAACACACCACAGATTAGCAAAATAAAGTAATACCATCAGTTGAAAATATAGATGAAATTCACAACCTGGAAAAAGTTTGAAATTGAATAAATAAACCATTCTAAATGAAGAACTGAATTATGAAACACCCTTGATTGCCTTTAAATCATTCCTTTTAGATCAAAATTAACAATATAGTCAACTAATCAGAGCTCAACTAGCAAAAATTTCAAGTGAAACCGCATGAACCACAAATTTAGATCTGTAACTGGAAATGACACCAATGAATGTGCAGAAAATGCATCACATACATGTAGTCAAAACATTCTAGAGTAAACATCCTATAAGAAATTAAAACCGACGCCTGCTTCTCTAACAACAGCCTATGGATACTTACATCAATGTGATCATTCTAGAATCAGTACAAGAGAAATTCGGGAATAATGAAACGAAACAAAGAAACCCTTCAACGAATCGCTTCAGAACTCAGATTCGGATCAATCAATCACGAAGAGATTGAAGAAATTCGGAATTGGGAATTTGCATAACTCATTCAATCAATTCCTCAGAAACACACTTCCAAATGCGTTTCATTTCATACTTCATGAGTAAGTTCACTCATGAAATTCGAACATCAGTTAAAACACTATAAAAAGAGAGCAAATTTATCACCAACAACCGTTGAACAAAAATTTTCAAGTCAAAGAACCTGCAATTCGTGAAGCAGAGAAGCACAAGTAGTGCGAGAGGGAGAGAGGGAAGGAGGCGTCGCCACCATATTCCGACAAGAAATCTTGAGCAATGAGTAGAGAATGAGCAGAGCAGTCCAACGGAGGAACCCTAATTGAGAAAGAGATGAGAGAGAGGAATCAAGCGAGCGTTACAAGCGTTTATTCTGCGTTTCCTTTTTCGTTCTGAAACTCATAATTGGCTGAGGACGACCGACGATCCCTAAATTTCTAAGAGAAAGCCTTTTGAAAAGACTAAGTACTGGTTTGGCGCCAAAAACTGTTCTCTTTTCTGGAAACAATATTAAAAATCAGAGCCACCAACTCAACAAGAAAAGGAAAAGCAAAAAAAGAAAGACAATTTATAATTTTATATTTCCGCCGTATGAAGGGGATTCCAAAAAAAAAAAAGGATATTACATTGATTTAGAATTTATTTAGATTTAGATACAAAGAAAGAAAATGGTGAAAAATTTAAAAATTAATCTCTTCTGTTTGAATGGAGGAAAAGAGAAAATATATTAAATTAAAGATCAAATCTTCTTTTATAATATTTCTTGTTATTTTAAAATGTCATTTTTTTCTCATTTTTTCTTGAATTCAAATTCAAATAGAAAAAATGTCTCCATCCTCGTGGTAAAAAATTTTTAAAATTTAATTTTTTCTTTTTCTTTGGATGGAGAGAAAAAAAAAAAGAAATAAATTAAAGGCAAAATTTGTTATTATAATATTTTGGATATTATAAAGTGTAATTTTTCCTTCATTCCCCTTCCATCCAAATTTAATAAATATCTCCAACCTCTATTTTTCTTTAACTTCAACAAACAAAATTGGAAGGAGAAAAAAAAAGAAAGAGTGCAAGCACGTAACGCAAGGCTTTTGTTTTGGTAATGAAAAAAAAAATCATATTACAATATAATTTTATGTTTTATAAAAATACATATTTCATAATTTATTCATTAAAAGTTACGACTCTAAAAATTAAATAAATAATAAAAATTAATTTGATAGAATTTTAATTATATTGCATTGTTTGTATATTCATACAAAATTTATACAAACTTTAATATTTTTAAAAATTACAAAATTTTATATAATTTTTTATATTGAATTATCATTAAAGTTAATAAAATTTTCGAGCATGTTTTCAACTATTATGCAATATTATTTCTTTGTTGGGTTGTTTTTACGACTTAACTTTAGTTGTGATTGATGTAAAACCTGCTTAATTAGTTTCTATTAGCCTAACCCATTTCCACTTAATAATAACACATGCATGCATAAATCATTAGAGGCAATTATAGCAAGAAAGACAACATTAATAGGTGAAAGAACTATGTTCATCTAGTTGGTTATACAAACATGAGAAGTTAGTACTGTTTATAATCTTTACTAAATTAAGGATAAGTTGACCCAATTAATCCTAGTGAGCGGAAGAGTCTTTAGTTCGCTATCCTTACTATAATCCAAGGCCTAAACATATTTCTATCTACCTTCAAAGCATCTGCTACTACCCATAGGCCTAAACATATTTCTATCTACCTTCAAAGCATCTGCTACTACCCATAGTTATGTAAAAATGGGCTCTTGAAGGGACCTATCCTTGTTATGGAGGTGGTAGAGATATCTTAACTTGAGAATATACAATTTAAACATGGAGGGATAACTCTATGACTTAGTAAGTAAACATTCTAATGTAAATAAATCACAAGGAAATATCTAAACTCTTATTAATTAGATTTACCATCCTTTATTTATAACTTAACTGTCACACAATTCCACAACCCAATCATTAGTAATTATATCATTATTATTTAATAATAACAAAATTCATACCTCATTCAATTCCTTATCAAGCATTCAATATTATACAAGATGTACATACAATGGAAAAGTAAGTAAATCTCTTTATAACTCTCATCTATTTTTATCTCACACAAGTCCATTATTATCTCTTCAAGTTAATCTTATCTTTTCTCAAGCATATATCAAATTCAGCTTTCATGTTGTAAGTATCATAAATCTACCATAATCTCAATCCTCATAATCAATGAGAATAATTTAATTCAACCATTGCAAAGTAAATCAATTTATATTATATATTACCATACCTTTTTGCATGGCCTCACATCATTCTCACATTAACATTTAATAATTAATAACTTATACTAATCATTGTGGAACAATTACACACTCTAACATTTTAATGATGATTATTAACAAAAATACAAGGGTTATAGTTAGCTATGTAATTGACTATGTAGTCTCAAAGAGCTATTTTTGCAAGAGCATAATAGATTATGTAATTGATTATAGAATTCTAGAGACAAAAGTTTAAGGCATGTAAGTGATTATATCCTTTTAGAGAATAGGGAGCATAATCAATTATATAATGGATTATGAGCTATAAGAAAGCAATTCCTCAAGAGGAATAATTAATTGTGTAATCAATTATACTTACTCAGCAAGCATATTTCTAAAGCATAATTGATTATGGCCTAGGTTTTCTACAAAATTTCAAATGATTGCACTATTCACTCAAGACATATTCATTTTAAATCCATTTCTTATGTTACTGGACATATTTAAATGATCATATGTTGCTTATACATCACCATACCCATTAGATCCAACAAGAAACTCAATAAAAAAAATAAACAATCACATCATATTTACCAAGATTCATAAAAACAAAGAAAAAACCTATCTTTAAGTAACTCAAATCTTGCAAAATAATCAAATGGAGTTAGAATGCATACTCACCTTGTATAGAGGAGATGATAAGAATTATTCAAAACTTGCAGTACTACAAAATATTAATTGATGTCAAGTATTTAAAGGGTTTAATGTAAAAAATCAACCAACGTTTAATCAAGTGTCATTGTAAATTTGTTTTTAACATTCATTTTATAACTATCATAAAATATAATAATGTCAGTTTTTTTATAGAAAATAACCAATGTCATTTCTTAGTATATCATTACAGGAAATAATAATAAATGTCATTTATTTTTAAACAATCAATATTTAATTTCAATAATATTACATTAATTTATTTTCATAACAATATGTTATGTCTTACCCACCTCACCCACCCAAATCTTGCTTTTTAATGCCACACTCCTTCATCCTAAAACTTTAACCCCATTTCTTTATTTTGCATTTCTTCGTCTTTCATATTTTTCTTGTATTCCTAATTAGATATAAAAGCCAACATCTTTTATAACTTTAGATAATTCCAATTTAAATAATTTAGAGAATAAATTAAATAATAAAAAAATTAAAAATAGTGAAAGATTATATACAATACCCTAATTAGAGATGGGTGCTTCATTAAATCTATTTTGATACTCATTACTTAATATATGAGATTTGTACTTCCTAGAAAAAGCCTTTTAAATACAATACTTGTAGATGCAATGAATATTCACGAAATATTAATGTTTAATATTACACATTTTCATATGAATAAATTGTTGGGAATTCGGATTATCACATGCAGCGGAATTTTAAATTTTTGATCTGAATTCTACCTAGGATCCATGCAAAAAAGCATAAATCAATGATTAGGGTTTTACCTATTGGGCACTCGTGTTTCTACTGATCAAAACTTGAGAGCGGATGAATCAAACGCTAGCCGGAAGGTACAGCGTTTCTACGGTATCCACACGGAGTGAACAATGACTTCTCACCCTCCACGCGTCTTCTAGGATGCGTTTCTCTCTCTAAGAATTAGGATTGGATGTTTCTGAGTGATTTAAGGTTTTTATGGAAGCTTAAAAACGTGATTAAAAAGTGCTGCCCTCAAGTCCCCTTTTATAGAACTTAGGCAAGCCATAATCCTAGTCCTACTAGGATAATGCTTCCAAAATCCTAATCACACTTAACAACTCATCTTATCCTTATCCTAGAGATAATGGGAAGAGATAAGACTTATCTCTTAATTATCTAATATTAGATAATAATATTATCTCATAATATAAATATCTTAATATTAGATAATTGCATATAATTATCAAATATCAAAATAATATTATCTCATAATATATTTATCTAATATCTGATAAGATAATTACTTGATATTACTTTAATATCAAATAATATCACATAATAATATATATATATATATATATATATATATATATATATAAAATGTGAATTTATTATTCTTAATAATATATATGCACGAAAATAAGTCCAATTAATTGGATATTAATATAATTAAAGTCCAATTAATTATTGTCTTATTCCTACTCCTTTTGTGTGACCCTGTAGGTTCTTACTACGTTGACAATGACTTATTATTGAGCCATAGACAGTGAGCGGTATCTAGCAATACATTACTGCCACTCAAGTAGTAAGAATGTCTGTGATTCGACATCTACCTAATACATGATCAACGTTTTGCATCATAACCTTTTTGTAATAATATCCAAATTGAACTAGAGGCATAGAATGTGTCATCCTCGTTAATGTTCAATTTATATTTCTTGATGCTGAGTAGACTTAAAATAAATAATTAATATCACATATTAATTCAACTGAGCATGGCCATGCATTTCTAAGTTTCACTCAATCAAGGGGCCCAAGGATATTTCTCTTTTATACAAGAGTAACAAAATCCCATTTACATCACTCACTTCCCTCTGCATGATTTATGACACACCCAATCAATGCCCTACTTGTCATCCTGATTAAAGGTGACATAGGACAATATTAAAGTGAGTAATTCCTCATGTATGGAACCGTAGTGACTTCAGGTCAAAAGTTTATGTGTAGTTGTGATCATATGAGAATAACTTATGACACGTTTATCCATGCAATATTCTCATAGTGGGTCAGTCCAGTATATTGTTCACTAGCAATGTACTCATGTATTGACTTGATATCACATATCCATGATTCGTAATCATCAGTCACTATACATGCTAGTCTCGATGTATTATTACTATCTTTTTCGTAATAATACTTGACTAGGGGCATTTTAGGAATAGCAAAGCTATTCCAAGGATAATTATTATATTAAGTTATAAATTGCGCATAATAATAATAGAAACAAAATATAATAATTAAAATGCCTAAAATAAAATATAATACATTGTGTATAACTTCAATCATCTTATATGATTGGTTCTAGGACACACACCAACATAAATATTATATAATACAAAAGAATGGCAAAGAAAATGATTGAGATTAAATTTCTTATCTATGCAAACATGTAAAAGTTGCATTAAAATGATAGGCAATAAAATAGTATTAAGTAGGAAATCAAAAACTAAATTACAAGAATAAACATAAAAGAAAAAAAAACTCACATTTGTATTTTGTGTTTTTTCAGTGAGTGCTAAACCTCATATTTAGCTACAAGCTAACTGAGCTTTATTTTTACATAATAATTAGTGAGCAAACATATCAAATCAAAGAAAATTATCTTAAAGTTGGAATGGAAGTATACCTTGTTAGACTAGAAAATTATTTTAAGGTTAGAATAGCTTCAACAAATGGTGTTAGACCCATGCTTTAATCTTTTTATTTTCAATTCATGTCATGCCTTAACTTTTTCATTTTCAATTTATGCCTTGGGCCTAAGTTTCTACATTGGTTAATACAACAAACTAATGTCTAAAGTTACATATTAGATGTCAGTTTTGAGAAAACACCATTGTCTTTAATACAATGATATCATTTTATTAAATAATATCTAATGTTAGTTACTACACAAAAGCTAACATCGTGATAAATGAATTTTTTTATTAAAAATATTTCTTTTCTTTTGCTTGGGCAAATTTTTTCCATAACTATTTTGGATCAATCTTAGAACCTTTTCAGAATCATTTCAAAATGGTCAAATACAAAAAACATATATTATTTACCATGATCTTGACTTTTTATTATAGTATGATAAAGAGAAAAATATGATTATAAAATTATTCATAATATTTAAGTTCATATATACCAGCTATCCAAGGCATAAATTCTGACATGAATATATTAGGGAATCTCTCTTTTAACAATCTCCTAATCATAGTGCAATAGGTCTCATTGATGGAGTAGAAAATCTAGAACTTAGGAGATGTAAAGTAAAGGGCCCTTTATATATTACTCAATTCGATTTTGAACCTTATCCATCACAGGATCCAAACCCATTTATTAGTATTGGGCCAAGTATTCATATGCCTTTATAAAATTGTCATGTGCATAAGACCTAATTAATAATAATTCTTTTATTAATAAATTATATGTAATCCAAAAATATTAACAATCTCTCACTTGGATATATATAATTTATTAATAATGTTAACACAAAATGATACTTTTACACTCATTGGTCTAGTGAGATCATGGGTATCTAAATACATAAATATTATATCTAAAGGGATATAAGTATTACAATATACCAAACACCTACACCTCATTGCCCAACATTGTCAGTACATGTAGAATGAGATTTACACAACTTTATATGACAATGTGTAAATCTATGCACAATGAGTCTTGACATCCACCTAATATACCTAACAAATATGATACAAGGTCTAAATATCTCTATAAATATGCTATAAATAAAATGTGCACAAATATATCAACACAACATAAAATTTTATTCATATATCATAAATAATATCATATACATTAGCTCTCATTGACCCAAAACATCAAAGGGCTTTACATAGATCCATGTGGTTTACATGTTCAATAAAAGTTCCAATTGCTAAGTTTTTGGTTAGTGGATCTGCGAGCATACGGTCTGTGGAATGTGCTTAATAACAGTAATGTATTTGCACATCTTCTCTCTTATATAGTGATATTTCACATCAAAATGCTTTAAATGAGTCAAACTTTTATCACTAAGAGAAAATTTTATAGTAGCAAATTTATTGTAGAAAACAGTTATGGGCTTGACAATACTGTCCACAAGATGAAATTCTGAAAGATAATTCCTTGATCATAAAACTTGATGAGAAGCTTTATAACATGTAACATACTCTGCTTCCATGGTGAAGGTTGTAACAACTAACTATGTAACACTTTTCCATAACACGATACCTTCAGCCATCATGAAAACATACCTAGATGTAGACTTTCAATTATCTAGACAACTAGTATATTCCAATTTTGAGTAATTCGTAATGTCTAGATCTCTCGATCTTTTATAGTTCAGCATGAAGTCTTTCATACCCTAAAAGTACCTTAAAACTCTTTTCGTAGTAGTCCAATTTCTTTAACTTGGATTACCCAAGTATCTTCCAAGTACACCTATAACAAAAGTAATGCCAAGTCTTATACATACCTGAACATACAATAGGCTACCCACAATTGATGCATATAAGAATTTTTTTCATCTCTTTTTCTTCATCTATTTGAGGACATTGGACCTTTGTGAACATTTTACCCCTTTGAATAGGCGAAGTAACTTGAGAACAGGTGGACATATTGAATATTTTCAAAATTTTCTCAATATAAGACCTCTAAGACAAGTCAAGAATACCTTAGGACCTATCATAAAGTATCTCAATACCTAGAACAAAAAAAGCATTTCCTAGATCTTTCATATGAAAATAATATAATAACAATTCCTTTATCTCAGTGAGTAAGCCCAAGTCCTTGCTTGTTAGGAGAATGTTATCAACATATAAGACTAGAATCATAAATTTGCCAATATTTTTCATCATATAAATAAATTAGTTCGCACTATTCTCTTTGAATTTGAGAGAAGTAACTATTTCATGAAACTTAAGATATCATTGTCGATAAGCTTGCTTTAAACCATATATCGATTTGTTCAATTTGCATACTAAATGTTCTTTACCCTTCTCTTGGAATTCATTTGACTGTTGCATGTGTATGGTTTTAGATAGATCAGCATTTAAGAACATTGTTTTCACATCCATCTAGTGTAATTCTAGGTTAAAATGAGTAACAAGAGCCATAACAATTCTAAAAGAGTCCTTCATTGATATTAGTGAAAAAGTCTCATTGTAATCTATACTTTCCTTTTTGAGTATAGCCTTTGGTAACAAGTTTGGCTTTATATCTCTTAATCTGCCATGAGCATCATGCTTGGTCTTAAAGACCTATTTATATCCAACTAGTTTGTAATTTGTAGGCAGTTTAACAAAATCCCACATTTAGTTTTATATTCATTAAAGCTAATTTATCTTCCATTACAGTGATCCATTGAAAAGAATCTAAACTAGACATTTACTTGAGAAAATGTAATAGGATTAGTGTTTTCATTCAATTATACTTGTACTTTTACAAATACACAAAATAATCATTTGCTATTACTAGTTTGCATTGTCTAAATGATCTATTCAATTAGACTTCAATATCAGAATCCTCATTTTCCTCCAAGGGCTGTATCAAATCATGTTATGGAAAACCAAAAGATAAGGAACCAGTAAATTGAGAGATTAAAGGGATGATTATCTTTTCTTATACAAAATCTATAATCCATGGTGCTTGATTCCCATTATCTAGTTCATCTTCAAAATAAATGTCTCTGTTAGATTTGATGATCTGGGTAACGTGAGTTGGACAATAGAACTTGTTGCCTTTCAAACCAACACAGTAACTAACAAAGAATCCAAATATACTTTTAGAATCAAGTTTCCTAGTACTAAGAATATATACTTTTACCTTCGTTCTATAGCCCTAAACACGAAGATGATTTAATGTTAGTTTCTTGCCATTCAATTGTTCATATAGGGTCAAAGCTATAGACTTAGTACCTAATTTAGTGTGCATATTGTGATCTTCAATGCCTTTTCCTATAAGAAACCTAGAAGCATAGAATAGGAAAATATACACCTAACCATGTCAAGAAGTGTCATATTTCTCCTTTCGGCTATCCTGTCCTATTTTGGTGTCCCAGATATAGTATAGCTTACTTTAATGCCATACTCCTAAAGATATTTGGCAAATAAACTTGGATTCCTTCTAGTTTCATCATATTTACCATTGTACTCTCTTTCTCAATTAGAATTCATACTTAATTTTCTTGCTGTACTTAAGCTTAACTATTGCTTTGATTGCCTTGAATGCATCTAATGTCTCTAACTATTCTATAAATAACTCTATCCAATTGAAATATGAATAGTCATTAATAAAAGTGATAAAACACCTTTGAATTTCCATAACTGTAGGAGTGATAAGACTATAATATTGGTATGAATGAGTTTTAGTGCCTCTTATCTTCTAACTCTTTTTCCTTTTCTGACTTTTGTAGTGAGCTTCCCTTTAATACAATCCACACAAGTGTGAAGTTTAGTAGAGTCTAGATTGTTTAGTACACTCTCTTTGATTAACCTTTAAATTCAATTTTCGGATATGTGACCAAGACGTCTGTGCCACAATATTGAAGAATTTTCTTCAATTCTGTTTCTTTTCTTCCATGTAATTGTATTAATAGTATTAATAGGACTTGGATCCAGATTTAACTTGTATTGTCTGTCTACCAATTTACTAGTGCCTACAATAGTCAAGCTTTGAAACATATTCACCTTCTTGCTTTCAAAATTACAAAAATATGCTTCGAGGTCTAAAGCTACAACTAATATTAGGTTCTTTCTCATAAAAGGTGCAAAGACAACATCCTTTAGTATTAGCTCATGTTTAGTGGATAACCGTAGAAACACATCCATTATGAGCTTTACTCCTAATTTCTCACCATTTCTCCTATTTTGATAATTAGTTTACCATTATTTGCTTTTCTAAAATTTCTTAATGGTGAATTGGTGATGTGGATTGTGGAACTAGTATCGAGCCATCACATGTCTAACGACATGTCCATTATATTGGATTTGAAACAAACATTGGCTTAGGCTTCCTTTATTATCCCATTCAATATCTTTTCAAAGTTTTGTTGTATAGTGACTAAGTAATAACACACCAATCATTAATGCATGTATAGCATAACCATGCTAATGCTTTCCTACAATATTTAAATATGCAACTTTATATAGTATCATGTTATAAAATCAAATATCAAAAGGCATTTCCTATTTTACAACATAATACAAAAGTTAAATGTCATACCCCTAAAATACTAACACTAAAAGATATTTAAGTAATTTAGATGCATGATACTTAACTCCACACTTACATTATAACCAACCAATTGTATCAACAATATAATATCAAAGGGCATTTATGTCATTAAAATAACTTTTTCTTCTTTAAATAATTTTCCTTAAGAAATTAAAGCCTAAAAAAATTTATGCAATGGGCCTTAGGAATGCGGGTACACAATTACATAAATTTTTCATAGTATAGTGTAAGTTATTAATAATTTTCTTTTGATAAATATAGCTTTGAAAATTATTATAATATGCAAATGATATCCAAAAAATTCCACAATATGGGCAATATGTCAAAGAACATCTAGTAAATTTTTTTGTTCAAAATAGGTTCATTTGGATATTCAAATAAAATGAGCAAAAATAATTAAAATTATTTTTATTCCAAAAAATTTCAGAAAAATGCCCATTAAAAGAGCTTAAAGAGTGGAGCTCATTGATGCACTTATTGCCTTCGACAAGGTGGTGCGTGCCCTTTAAGCTTTAACTATGCAATTGGTCATGTGCTTGAGCATACTATTCATGATCTTTAACCAGAAAATAGGTCACAAGTTTAGAAGTATGGCCAAGTCTGGACCTAGTTTGAACCTAATAGTTTTTTAGCTAGTTTTGCACAATTTTCAACATGATTTTCACAATTTTCCTACCCAAAATTTCAACTCTAACCTCCCTTTATTGATACCTATGAGTTTCTTAGCCAAAACTACCTAAAAAAAAAATACAATTTTGAACTTTAAAAAAATTTAAGTTTTAAACCATGGAGGTTTCGATCTTTTAAAGGGTAAAAGGCTTGTATTTTATGTATCTTACATCCCTAAAATTTTCCTTAAAAAACTCAATTTAAACTACCCATTGTTCCCTTTCAATTTCTTTAATTTTGCAGAAGTTCGTTAATGAAGGCTCACAAGTATAGCATTATT
The DNA here is from genome assembly GCA_020226215.1 of Sindora glabra. NCBI lineage: Eukaryota > Viridiplantae > Streptophyta > Magnoliopsida > Fabales > Fabaceae > Sindora > Sindora glabra. Next base: position 95,724,655 of record CM035226.1, read on the forward strand.
CACTTTATTTTTTTTATCTTATGCAATTTTCATCAAAATTTCATGGTTCCATTTGTTTTCTATCAATATTCATATTTACAGAACCATGCAAGTACTTGTTCATGGTAAAAAAATTATCATATAATATTAATTCTAGAATAATGATGGAGGGATGTATCATAGCAATAGTTAAAAATTATCATTAGCACATATTCCATGTAAAAGCCAACAATATATTGATTCAAAATTTCTCTAACAATTAACTACAACTAAAAGCCAAAATTAGGCTCTGATACTAGTTGAAGGAAAAACTTAATAATAATAATAATATTGTTCACCATGGCTTTCTATTGTAGCATGATAAAGAGGAAAACACAATTATAAAATTATTCACAATATTTAAGTTCACACATACTAGCCATCTAGAGCACAAATTTTGACACTAATGTATTAAGGAATCTCTCATTCAGCAATTTCCCAATCATAGTGTAATAAGTTTCACTGATGGAGTAGAAAATGTAAGAGTTAAGAGATGTGAAGTAGGAACTCCTTTATATATTACTTAATTTGGGTTTTGGACCCTATTTATCATAGGATCCAAACTTGTTTATCAATGTTAGGCCAAGTACCCATATGCTTTTATAAAATTGTCACACACATACGACCTAATTAACAATAATATTTCTATTAATAAATTATGTATAGTCCAAAGTATTAATATTGTACACATCATATGCATTAAAATTTGCAATTTTTGGTTTAAATCTCTCTCTATCTCACACACACATATCTAGAATTAAAAACACAATATATATATATGCAATAATCTTATATATTAAGTTTAAATCTTGTAAAGAACATCAACATCATTTTATAAATTGTATCTTTTTTTGTTTTTAAGTTTAACTTACTTTAAGTAAAACTAGTAGCATTAATTTTTTTTTTGCATTATGATATTTTATTATAGAATTAAATAGAAATAAATAACAATAGATTGAATGTAAATAAAATAAATGAGAAAGGATATTAAAAAAATTGATTTGCCATTTTATTTATTTTCATATTAGTACATGAATATATACAATTAAAAATTGTTACTTACAATGAACAACAAACTTTTTATTTACAATAAATATACATGATATCTCTACACAAATTAAAAAAAAGTGGTTATCCTCTATTTGTAATTTCATCATATTTCTTGATTGCTTTATTTGCTATGAGCTCCTAATTGTCCTTGTTTTTTCATCGTAGCATATTATTTATATTTGTTATTATTATTATTTTTTGATTATAACTTCATCAAAATGGGTTAATTTGTAGGTGTCTTAGTGATGATATGGCATTTGATGTTCCTTTAGAAAGTGTACTCCCTGTTATGTTTGAGGTTCAAACTTAGGATCTTATATGTGTGTATCAAGTGAATTATTACTCCTATAATTAAAAAAAAATTAGGTGAAATTTTATTAATGTTTGTTTTGAAGTTCCATCACAATTTTATATGTGTATTACTTTTCCAAATTAACAAATATAATTATTAATTAATTATTTAATTAGTTGAGGATTGAATACATATAGAATTATAATTGGAAATTTCACTGCAAATAACTATAAAACTTCACCAAAATTTTCTTTAAAAAAAAGTTTGATCCAAATGACCTATAGGTTTGGTCTAATACACTAACTGTTACACATTGAGTCAGTTACAATTAAGACCATCTTTTTGACTAGTCAACGATTATAGTATCAGTCCCAAATAGAAATTTACCCAATAATCGCAAGTAAATAAAACAACTTGCGTGTTACTTTCTAAATATTATCTTACATGCGTCAGTAATAGGTAAACAAGAGTGGCAGTCACATGAGTTGTGATTTGTGCTTATTATGAATCACTTAAAGTATCAATATAATAAAATAAAGCACATATTTTGTATAAAAATCCAAGCCTAACATTACAACTCAAACATTGAACTAAACAATTAGCCTCATCTAATTCGTTGAAAAGTATTTTTTTAAGAAAATATTTTTTATATGTATATTAATAAAGGAGAGATATGCTACTTATATTTATAGTTAAAAAAATTTAAAATCATAAAAGATGGTAAATTCTTTTTTGAGAAAGAGAATATTACTTTTTCCAAATTTTTCATATTTAGCATCAAACAAATAAAATATTTTTTTATCTTAACATTTTATAGGGAAAAATAGAAATATATCCCCTAAAGTATGGTTTAGTGTCACATACATCTCTAAGTTCTAAAACATTCAAATAATCCCTTAAAGTTTTTTAAAAAATGAAAATATTGATAATTTAATTAAAAATATAAAAAAGCATTTTAATTGTTTTTTTAACATGAATTTAACTAGATTTTGAATAGAATTTTTATTAAAATAAATTATTAATAATAGAAATGATTTTGTATTATGTTTATGATATAAGTATTTTAAATAAATTATTATTAAAATTTGACTAAACTGTATTTGAGGAGGTAAAATATATATTTTTTATTACTTCTTTTGTTTTCTTGCACTAAAAATAATTAGAAAAAAGTCATAGTCGACTCATTTCTATATCTTTCTATTTTTTAATTGAAATTTTAACATTTTTACTATTTTGAAAAATTTACAAGAGTTATTTGTAAGTTTTGAAACTTTAAGGAGATTATGTGACAATAAATAATATTTTAAGAGGTTTATTTGTATTCTCCCATTTATAATCATATTTTTCAAAAAAATATACGAGTTCTACAAACGTGAAGCCCCCTTGAATTTCTTAGTCCTATCCTTTTTTTCCTTTTGAAATAAAAAAGATATTTATTTTAGAAGTAAAATAGTGCGGACTTAATTTTTTATTTAAGTACATGGTTACCTTTATTTTATTAACATATTGATTCACGTATCAGTACGTATGTGTGCTGGCTCTGGGGATCATCACTCTAAAATTCGATGAATTGTATTATTATTATTATTATTATTATTATTATTATTATTATTATTATTATTATTATTATTATTATTATTATTGGGCTTTGCTACAGTACTCCTAGAGATTTCAAACCTTGGGTGGTGTGGTACAACATAGGCCATTGGATAAGATTACCAAAGTTTTTGGTAATCTCATCCAATAACTTATATTATGTCACATTATGCAGGGTTTAAAAAAACTAGGGGTACCTTAAAATTTCTCTTATTTATTATTATTATTATTATTACTTGTAAAAATTAACTAGGCATTCTCTTTGTTTTAGTTAGAATTTGGAGTTGATAGTGTTAGTGGTAGGTTCCTCCTTAGTGGATTCATAATATCTTTATATTTATTACTTTGTATTAAAAAAATAAATAAAAGATCACAAAAAAAGCCTAGACTTGGGCGTTGGACTTAAGTCTATTAAGGTTTGGCAAAGCCATGTGATGGTGATATATTTTTGGTTTCTTGATTAATTTTTTATTGTATTATTTTATAGTAATATATTTTATTATATCTGTAAGAAAAGTTGATTTGACCAAGTGAGTTATTTAAATTTTTGATTGGGTGTTATTTCATTCCCATTATTTTTTTCCTAACAAGTGGTATTGGAGTTCAAGCTCTAATACATTCTACTTGTGTAAACATGGATATTAATACAAGTATAATAGTATTTTTGAAAGGTGAGAATTATACTCTTTGGAAAAGGAAGATAGAAAATTTGCTTTACATAAAAGATTACTATTTGCCTGTATTTGCTTCTAAGAAACCTAAAAGTCAATCAGACTTGGAAAGGGATCTATTGCATAGATAGGTTTGTGGATATATCAAGTAGTGGCTAAAAGAGAATATGTGAAATTATATTGAAAATGAGATACATGCTTGTACATTATGGATTAAACTTGAAAAGTTATATGCTAAAAAGATCAAGAATAATAAAATGTTAATGATAAAGTAAATAATGAACATAAAATATCAAGATAACATATCGATGATAGATTATTTGAATAAGTATCAAGGGATTATCAATCAGTCTTTTGCTATGGGTATCAAATTTGAAGATGAAGTTTAAGATTTAATGCTTCTTGATTCTTTACTAGACTCACGGAAAGTATTTAGAACATTTATATTTAATTTTACCTTAGATAGCATGATGACAATTGAAATGGCTAAAAATGTCATCTTGAATAAAGAATTGAAAAGGAAATCATAGAGTTCTTTTTCATAACTAGATATTATAGTTGTTGAGTCTTATGGGAGAAGTAAAAGTTAGGTATAGGGAATAGAGATCAGAGCAGAAGCAAATATAGGAAAAGATTTGAAAATATTGAGTATCATTATTGTAACAAAAATGAGCATATCAAGAAATATTGCTGGAAGTTAAAGAAGGATAATAAAAATAAAATCATATAGAAAAAGGGAAAGGTAAAAAAGATGAAAGTGATGAAGACAAGGCTAATACAATAGTTGATCGATATCTTTTGGTTCATGAAGATAATATTGTTAACCTTGCAAAGAATGAAATTAGTTGGGTAATGGACAGTGGTGCTACCAACTATATTACATGTAAAAGGGACATATTTTTATCTTACACTCTTAGTGATTTTAGAGATGTAAGATTGACTCATGAAGGTGCATTAAAGTGTGTTAGTATTGGAGATGTCATTCTGAAAACATCCAATAGAACTAGATTAATCTTCAAGCGTGTAAAATATATCCTAGACATTCAGTTAAACCTATTTTTTGTAAGTAAACTATGTGGTGAAAGATATGATAATTTCTTTTCACAGGACCAGTGGAAGCTTACCAAGGGTTTTATGGTTGTGACCAAAGATTCAAGGTATTCTACATTTTTTTAACAATTATTAGAGATGTTGTTAATTCTCTAGAGCCAAGTGATGAGACTGAGTTATGACATAAGAGGTTGTATCATATGAGTGAAAAAGGGATCATTATTTTGGCTTAGAGAAATGCATTATGTGGAGTGTAGAGTTCCCATTTATAGAAGTGTGATCATTGTGAGCTAGAAATGGAATAAAATAGCTTTTAAGAGTCATCCACCTGCCAAAAATTTAGAGATACTTGAATTGGTGAATTCTAATATGTGTGGTCCTTTAAGTACGAGGACATTTGGTAGTTTCTTTATTTTGTTATCTTCATTGATGATTACTCAAGAAAGATATAGATATACATATAAAAGATAAAATACCACGTGTCTGGAATATTTAAATAATTGCACGCTTTAGAAGAAAAATAGGAAAGAAGTTGAAATGCATATGCATTGATAATGGAGATAAATATTTAGGACCTTTTGACACTTATTGCAAAGAACAAGATATTAGTCATCAGAAAACACCACCAAAGACTCCTTAGTTGAATGGCTTAGCTAGAAGGATGAATAGAACATTGGTTAAGAAAGTTAGATGTTTTCTTTCACATGTTGGACTGCTAAAATTTTTTTAGGTTGAAGCTTTGAATACAATTATACATGTTTTAAATTGCTCACCATATGTTTCTTTGTAGTTTGAAGTACCAAAAATGGTTTGGTTAGGTAAGAATATTTCTTATGATCATTTATAAATTTTTGGATGCAAAGCATTTTTGTATATCCCTAAGGATGAAAGATCTAAGCTTGATGTAAAGACAAAGCAATGAATGTTTTTGGCTTATGGTAAAGATGAGTTTGGTTATAGATTCTATGATCTTATTGAAAAGAAGTTGATTAGAAGCATAGATGTTATGTTTATGGAAGATCAAATATTGAAAGACATTAGTAATGAAGAAGTGGTGGTGCCTTAGCATAATGAACCATTACCTAACTTATATATAGTTTGTCCAAGAGAGAAACAAGATAAAGTTGAAGCTCAAAATTTTAAGCATGATGTAGTTCATGTTGATAACCTTACATAACATGACAATGTATATGATAAACAATAAAAACCAGAGGCTCCAGTCGTTGTACTAAGAAGATCACTAGAATCAAACAACCTTTTACAAGATATATTGAAGATCAGTTCATTCTTTTGACCAATGGAGGCAAGCTAGAATGTTATGATGAGGTTATAAAAGACGAACATAAATTGAGTGGATTAAAGCTATAGAAGATGAAATGAAATCTTTATAGGAAAATCACACTTATGAGTTAGTACAATTATCAAAAAGTATGAAATCTTTGAAGAATAGGCATGTGTATAAAATAAAGAATGAAGAATACAACTTTAAGCTTTAATATAAAGTCAAAATGGTTGTCAAGGGATTCAATTAGAGAAAAGGAATTGATTTTGGTGAAAATTTTCTCTTATTATGAGAATGTCTTCTATTCGTATAGTCTTAGCTTAGTAGCTAGTCTTGACTTGGAAAACAAGTAAATGGATATGAAGATAGCTTTTTCTTTATAACAATTTAGAAGAGGAGATTTACATGATGTAGCCAGAGGGTTTGGAAGTGAAAGGAAAAGAAAATTATGTATATAGGTTGAAAAAAGAGTCTTTATGGGTTAAATTAGGCTTTTAGACAATGGTACGAGAAGTTTGAGTTAGTTATGGGAGAGTAAGTTTACCAAAGACAACCTATAATTACTATGTGTTTATTAAAAAATTCTTTGATGATGATTTTATCATTCTTTTACTCTATGTTAATGATATTTTGATCATTGGCAAGAATGTTGTAAGATTGCTTAATTGAAGAAATAATTGAGTAAGTCTTTTGCCATGAAAGATTGGGGTCAAGCAAAATAGATTTTAGACATGATGATTACTTGGGACAAATGTGTGGGAAAGTTTTATTTGTCACAAGAGAAGTACATCAAAAATATATTTTAAAGGTTTGGTGTGGAAAATGCCAAAGCTATTTCTAATCATTTTACTACTCACTTTAAATTGAGTACTAGTCAATGTCTAACTACGGATAAGGAACAACAAAATATAGAAAGAATTCCTTATGCCTTAGCACTTAGATGTTTAATGTATACCATGGTATGTACTAGATCTAACATTACTCATGCCATTAGCATAGTAAGTCCTTTTCTCTCAAATCCATGTAAAGAACATTAGAATGCTATAAAATGGATTATGAGATACCTTTGAGGTATAACTAATTTAAGCTAATGTTTTGGAGATGAAAAACTCTTACCAATTGGTTTTATTGATACAAACTTAGCTAGAGATATTGATTCTTGTAAGTTTACTTTTTGTTATTTAATCAAGTTTGAAAGGGAAGTTGTGGCATGGTAATCTAGATTGCAAAAAATATGTTACTTTCAACAATAGAGGTAGAATTTATTATAGTAACTAAAGTGTGTAAAGAGTTATTATAGATGAAGAAGTTTTTTCAATAACTTGGATTTAAGCAAAATTGCTATATTTCATTTTGTGACAATCAGAGTATAATACACCTTGGTAAGAATTTTGCTTTCCATGCAAGGTTGAAACATATTGATATTAATTACCATTGGATACATTATGTTTTAAGTAATAAGTTGCTAGTACTTAAGAAAGTTCATACAGGAGATAATTATGCTAATATGTTGACTAAAACTTTGTCAAGGAAAAAGTTTAAAATATGTTGCTCAATAGCTGGAATCGCGATATTCCCCACTTAGTTGAAAGGAGGAGATTTATTGGTAGTGGGTTCCTTTTAAGTAAATCCACAATATTTTCATATTTATTATTTTGTATAAAAAAGAAGAAAATAAATAAAAGATCAAAAAAGTGAAAAGGGCTTGGACTTGGGGCATTGGACTTAAGTCCATTAAAGCTTGGCAAAGTCATGTAATGGCTATAAAGCCAAATAGGGTTCTATGAGAATAAGGAGGAGTGAAGTTAAAAGTCATCTCTATCAGTGTGTGAAGAAGTCTTTTTGCTTCGTTAAGCCAAATAGTAATAGAAGCAAGCCAATTTTTCTTTGCTTACAGGATAACATAGGAAGAAGGAGAAATTTTTGCCACATTGTATTAAAAGATTTATCACTATGTTTAATTAGATTCCCACCATAGTTGGGTTTACTATTACTGGTAATTTGGACAGTATAATACATATTTTTTTGTTAATTTTCTTTTTCTCTGCAAGTTAGTTTTACACAATAATTGATGATAATTATTGTATTAATTTTGTTGAGAATTCCACCTATTTTAGTGAAGAGTTTTATACTAGTTGTTTCTTAGAATTTGTAGGAAGACATTGTATTTATTATTTTATCAATGAATTTTTACTGTATTAAGTCCTATGATTTTTACTCTCACTTTGAAGGTTTTCTACATTAAAAATTTCTGATTTCCTGATTTTTTTTATCATATTATTTTTTGGTGATATATTTTATCATATGTGTAGGAAAAGTTGATCTGAATGACTTATTTAAATTTTTTGGTGTGTGTGTTACTCTATTCTCAGTATTTTTCCCCAATAGATAGAACCATTATCAAACATGCCTTGTTAATCCATCAACGAATTTATTATTTTTATTTATTTTTAGAGGAGTAATGTGATTCAGTGTAGATATCAAATATTGAGAGTAATGATTGTTGAATTAGGGTTCCGTCAGTTTTTTTATTGAGGTTTTCCATGTTAAAAATTTTTGATCTCTTAATTTATTTATTTTTACATTATTTTTGGTGATATATTTTATTATATATGTGAGAAAAGTCGATCCGATTGAGTTATTTAAATTTTCTGCTGTGTGTGTTACTCTGTTCTCGGTATTCTTTCCCAATAGATAGAACCATTATCAAACATGCCTTGTTAATCCATCAACGAATTTATTATTTTTATTTATTTTTAGAGGAGTAATGTGATTCGGTGTAGATATCAAACATTGAGAGTAATGGTTGTTGAATTAGGGTTCCGTAAATTTCCTCAGCAAATTGAGGGTTGATTAAAGAAAGAAATAGAAACTGTTTTTTTGGTGATTGGTCTCAATAAAAAAGTTATGACTTCTAAAATTAAAAAAAAGATCACGTCCTTATCCATTTTTTTGGGTAAAAAATAATAAAAAGAAGTTTTTCCATTCTTACTGGATAGGTCATTACGGAGATATTGAAGTTGTGTCTTTATCTCTTTTTAAGAAATTGATAAAAAAGTAATGAAAAAAATTTAGATTTTTGCTTATTCGGAATTCACTTATAATAAATTAAGAATTATGCTTCATGGTAATTTTAAAAATAATTGTATTGTAACATACTTTTATAAAAAATATTTCATAATTTTATACTTCTTTTATTATATGTTATAATTTTGATAGATAACATTGAAAATTTTCAAAAAATTTTGACGTGTCATGAAGTGATGGGTTTTAAATTTTTATTTTTATTATTAATACTGATATTGAATTTAAGTAGTACTAACATTAAAAATAAAAAATATGTTTAAATTGGAAGTTAATTCAAACAAAAAATTACAGTAATGTCATATGTAATGAAAAATAAAATTTAAAATTGAGTTTTGAATGAAAATTAATAGAATGTTGAGATAAATTTATAAAATTTAATTTAATAAATATAAAAAATTTAAAATTTAATTTAAAATTTAATTTTTATTATTTATACTATTTTTGAATAAATTAAGATACAGTAAAAAATCCAGGACACTCCTCACCGTGCGCCCACGTGGCTTTGGCATTGGCAATTGATTAATGCAATTTTTTAATTTTTATTATTTATACTATTTTCGAATAAAATTTACTTATCAATGTTTTTAATTTTAAAATTTTTCTAAATTTAATGCTATTATTTATTTCAATAAAATTTATAATGTGTACATTCATAATATTTAATATATAACTTTATTGAAAAAATTTAATATTATTTCAGCATATTTACACTGACCTATTAATTTAATATTAATTATTTATTATATGTTTCCAAACTTTTATAGTGTAAAGTAATTTTCTAGGTTCTCTTCAAGAAAAGAATTTCATTTTGCAACTTTATAATTGGGTTTTATTTTCTCTAAATAATAAAATATCTAGGTTTCCTTTTGAAAACTAAAATTCAATATTAATTATATATTATATGTTATTAAGCTAACAAACTAATCCGTTGATTTAACAGCCCAACACTTATCAATTCCAGTTGCTAAGTAAATTAATTTTCTGGGTTTGGTTTAAAAATAAATAAAATTTCTTTTATAACCTTTCAAATTGAATTTTTATTTTGTTGAAAAAACAGAGCCTTGACGGAGATATTATATATCGACTGCGTAAATATTTTGCAGCAGCCAGCTTTTGATCAATCACTACACAAAAGCCACAAAATTCAAGTGATTAATTTACCTCCATATCAAAGTAACAATGGATATCTTCACTATCATCAATATCCTCATTATTGTCAATATAATCAATTATATATGTATACGGATATAGATCATATATTTAAATAAGTGGGATTCAGTCACCTAATTTAAGCATTAATTATACTCTCACTTTTATCTCCAGCATCATTGAATGACACTTGAAAATTTTGTACATAAATTTTGAATCTGGTGATGTCAGATTCTTGGCTTTAGCATTGATAACTAAAATTATATTCTCTTGCTTACTAGCTCGTTAATAATAAAGTATTGAACAAGTGCCACCCGAAAAAGAAAAAGTACGGAACATGCATGAGACGAACACTAATATGGTTTACCTTAAAACACTAGGGTTTACTTAACAAAATAAATCTTGTAGAGAACAACGACAAGAAGGACAAGTAATCTTTCCACCGAGCAGCCAAGAATTGATGCATGAGGCATGAAATTGATGATTACACTTCGGAAAAGGTTGGACCAATTCTCCAATCTTAAACTCTTCTAAACAAATAGCACACTCGTCTTTTGATTCCTCCGTCTTGTCACTGCTCTTGTAACTTCCAAGTGGTGGGAAGATTCCCAACGACGTAATTGCAAGCCTAGCAGTTTGACTACTTTGATAAAAATCCGGCGTAATTCGGCTACCTTCGGCCCTTTCAAGTTGTAACTGAGATCTTGTATTTGCCTCAAGTCCTTCATGTTGAGCCTGAGTCCTTTCAAGTTGAATCTCGTGGCTTCTGTTCGTCTCTACAGGCAATCCTGGTCGACGATGAGTCCTTTGAAGTTGAATCTGAGTGCTTCGGTTTGTCGATACAGGCCTTTCAAGTCGACTTCGTTGAGGCTGAGTCGTTTGAATTTGGATCTGAGTACTTGGATTTATCTCGGGGTCCGCCAGGATCATACCTGCAGAACAGATGATAAAACCGAAGAATAAGGCTGGCATTGAGTAAAGGCAGACATCCCCGTATGGTTCTGGAATATGATCATATGCCCCCGGAAGAAAAAATAGCAGGACACCAAGTAGCAGGAGGTGCAACATTGTAAGAAAACGAAAAATTTTAAATGTGGTTGAATATCTAGGAGGGGGATCCATATGAGCTAAGAAAAGAATAAAGAAGAAACAGCTACAGAAAATTTGATAGACAAAAAAAAAAGGGGGGGGGGTTCTTAGGTTAATTTATATGTTGAATGGCGGTTTGCTTTCCTGATTTCGTATGCTTGGTACGGGGGACAAAATATTTGATTATTCAGTTTTAAAAGTCGAGTTAAATATAAATTCAGGCTACATATACACCAGTATATAACGATAATAAATTAATGGAATATACATAATTAATTTTAGAGTTTGTTACTAATGTAACTTTATCATTAACGAAGGTTGGTCCACAAGTCGTACCATGTGGCATAAATTAATGGAATATGCATAGAATTAATTTATAATAATAATGATAATATAAATTATTAATTACTTAATGATACAAATTAAATATTAATTAAATGAGAATTATAGAAAATTTCCTTTAATTTCGCAGTGCTTGAATTTTGTCTCGGTTAAAGTTTGAAATTTATAATTAAGTTTCACGATCTGAAACATCAGAATTAACCTTCCTTATCTATTTAATTATTATTTTTTCATTATTTTCTTTTTCATGAATTATTTATAAAAATATAACGATTTTATTATATGTTGACTTGGCGATTTCCTTTATTTATCTTTTCATAGTTAAACAATATCAATAGAGTTTAAATTTTATTCACATTAATACGAAACGTTTTACACCTTAAATGAATAAAAAGAAGAAACATTGTTAAAAAATTAATAATAATTAAGAATTTTCAACTGCAGTTAAGAAATATTAATAATTTTTTATTAATATAAAATATATGGATAAGTGATAGTATCAAACTTTTTTAAACTAATAATGAATTAAATTTAAATCCTATTAGAATTATAATATTGCTATGATAAATATTTTGATGATATAAACTTAAAATGTTTTGCTTCGGTATATGCTTAAAAATATTTGTACCAATGCAGTTTTCTTGAATTTTTTTGTAAAGTTGTTGAAAGTTTCTGCGAACTTTTTTCATAAAAGTCAAAAGTTTAGAAATTCTTTTACCAAGCAACTTTTGTTGTTGGCGTGATAACTTCAATTTTTGTGAACAGGTTAGTTTTCTATACAAAAGTGAAACTTTTTACTCAAACTATAAAAATAAAATTCTGAAATCCCTAGGTACATATTGAATTGTTATCTTAATTTAAAAATTGAAGATTTCTATGGTATTTGAGTTGAATATTAATTCAAAATGCTATAAGTGATGATGAAAATATAATTTGAAATTAAGTTCCAAAATATTTTATATCTATTAGATTAACCTTTTATAAATTTGTTCTAGAATTTTATATTTATCGACAGCTCTAGATTTGCATTCAAAAACTGTGTATAGCATTGCTAATATTATTTATAGTACCAAAATCATGACATATGCTCATTTTATTTGTAATTATCATAAATTTCAATTCAATTATCTTTAAAAAATCAAAATTGGTTATTTTACAAGGAAATGGTTTCTTATTTAATAAAATACAATGAAGATGTTGGTTCGGTGGAAAATATATTGGTTCGGGGCAACCTAGACTAATGATAGATAGAGATTTAACTCTCGAAGATGAAGCCTTATTGGAGAAGAAAAAAATCTGTGAATTCTAATGTTATCCATCTTGACCACTTCACTTTTCTTGTTTAATCTAATCTATACTTAAATAATAGCTCCGGTGATTGTTATTGCTCTGTCGATTAGTACCTTCGTTTTGATCTTGCAGCGAAGCGCACTGGTAGATTTCTCGAGCTTTTCCATTTTGACTATGGAATTGTTTGAATCTATGTACAATCTTTTTTTTTCCCCTTTCATTTTGTTCTACGGACTGATCTGCATTAATTATTGGTGGAGGAGAGAGCTTTGTTTATTTCAGCTTTCCAGGATCGTTTGTTTTAATTCCTTTGCCTTATTTGTGTTTTGTTGCTCCTTTTATTTTGATTCTTTGAATATTTTATATTTTGGTTTTTTTTTTTTGCTTTAGAAGTTTGATTTGTCTATTTGTTGCTATAATATTTGATTTGATGTGCTTTTTGTGATTCTATTTTGTCGCTTCTCAGGAAACCCTAAGTCTTTTCATGATCATTCTTTGGGTAAAATGTTGAAACCTTAAAACCTAATAAAAGCCTTGTATTTATGAAATCTCATGAGAGTTGATTTTTTCATTAATTTTTTCCTTCCTATTATCTATATGCGATTAGTTTTTTTGCATCGTAATCCTTCCAAATTTTGGTTATGGTTTGTTGGTGATAATCTAATCTACATTGTGATAATCTTTTTTGATATTTTTTGGGATACTCCTAAGCTAATTGCAGCAAATCTGGAAATTCTAATTGCTTTTTTGATCAAATTTGTGGGTTTAGGACCTCTATTTTGAAATTCAAAATATCGCACGCAGCCATTTCCCCTCTTAAATGCCTGTCTTTTATAATTGATTTTTATTTGTGCTTTCTCTCTGTGTTTTGTTTTATTGAGTTTGAAGCTCGGTTAATTGTGTTTGGTGTTCATGAATGTGCAAGTTTTGGTGCTTTGTCTGCTTCTCCATTTTCTCTGTTCTTTTGGTGTGTGAAAGTAAGTAATTCTCTGTTCTTTTGGTGTCTGAAAGTAAGTAATTCCATTGTCATACGTCATATTATAACCTTGCCGTTTGAATTTGAAATTGCGCAGAAAGCATTTTTCTTTTTATATTACCCTTGACATTTCCTCTGAATTCCTTAAAGTTCCTTTTTTTCCCCTTCTTTTTATGGCCCTTCTGTGTGTTTTCTTCCACTGAATTCAAACTATTTTGGCATTTTGTTTGTGTTGTTCATGCTGCGCAACTTTTACTCGTTGGTTGCATTTATGTGTCTGCGTTGTAGGGGTAAGCTGTCATTCCATGTATTTGTTGAAGGATTATGTTGTGCTCTGTTCATCTATGATATACATTAGTAGTTTGTTGTTGTTTGTTTGGTTCATATTTTGTTTCATCAGTTTATTTACTTATTTATTTTTTCGAGAAAGTTTTGGTGCCAAAATGAACTTAAACTTTTCTTTTGTTAGGATGTTTTCAAAGCTGGAGATTGGTTTTTGCTTTGTCTGCTTCTCCATTTTCTCTGTTCTTTTTGGTGTCTGAAAGTAAGTAATTCCATTGTCATACGTCATATTATAACCTTGCCGTTTAAATTTGAAATTGCGCAGAAAGCATTTTTCTTTTTATATTACCCTTGACATTTCCTCTGAATTCCTTAAAGTTCCTTTTATATTATTAAATTGAAATTTCTTTTAAAAGATATATTATTGCAATTTATTATTTATTAAATTATTCTTCAAAAAATAAATAAGAAATAAATATGTTTAGGTATTTGTATGCTATTTTATACCAAAATTTTAACACACACCATTTCTATATATCATAATAATTATACTATTTTCATATTTTCTTCATCATATTTTTTAATAAAAATGTAATTTGATTAAGAATAGCTACACTATTTATAATGTTTTGTATGTTAAACAATCTTTTGTTATTTAAGCAACATTTTAAAAGTAGGATTGGGCAATGTATTGAAAAAATGGCTGCATATATGTATGTATTATATACATGTATACATTAATCTTATTAATTTTTTCCTTCGATGTGAAAATAATTTAAATTTATTAAATAATTATATAATATAATAATATTTATTTTATTAACGTAAATTAATTTTATAATGTAAATTTAATTAATGAAAATTAAATGATTATTTCTATGTGAAGAACTATTATATTCTAATATATATTAAATTTATTCATATATAATTAAAAATGATCATTGGTTTAATGGTTAATTTTTTGTTTGTACACTCTTTGGTTTAGGATTCAATTTTTTATGTTGCATATTAACAAAATTAAGCAAATAATATATATAATACAAGGGTAATTACATATTTTTACCCATCATTTGTGAATCAATTAATTGAAAACGTTAGGTTCCTTAGGTTTTCAAAATGGCTGATTGGAGACCAATTAGTTGATCAAAATAATTATATACCAAATGCCTAAAATAGCTATTTGACTTGGTCATTTAGGTAAATGCTCCCAAACTAACTAAAAATTGATCAAATAGTTAATTGCCAAACACTTTCTTGATGTTTTGTGTGATCTTTACTGGATTATTAGATTAAACACCTAAATTTCTTTATATCTCTTTGCTAGGCAAGTATTGGAGGCAAAATGAATTTTAATTTTAATTTTTTTTATAGATTTTTGAAAATAGGAAAAATCAAACTATTTATTATTGTTATGTTTAGAAATATTAGTGTTCAATTAATGAAATTAGGATAAATTCCAGTGAAATGACATTGATCTGCCTTTGGTATTTAGGGTATAACTTTTTATGGAAATATTTGATTAAGGCATTTTTTGTATGGAAAAGGGATGTATAAGGCTACTTAGGGTAAAAATTTGATGTAGTGGATTCTAGTAAATAAAGAGTTATGGATTTTTCTAAGGATCTATGAAATTGGCCATGTGAAATTAGGGTTTGTGCCATTCTTGAAAAACTTTTATTAAAAATGAGTTAGGCTCTATTATAAAAGGCTAAGTATGGGATATTAGTTATGAGTGTACAAAATTTTGTTTAAATTTTGGGCCTAAAATAGGGGCTACTTGGCACTCAAGGTGAAAGGGCTAATTGGGATCTTTTTTAATCCTAAATTTGCATTTTGTTAAAGTTAAATGGTGCAAGACTTGTAGAAGAAGTTTTAAGGCATAATGATGATCTTGAAACCAATAGAAAAAAGGAAAAAGAATAGGTAATGATGGCTAAAAGATAAGAGCTAATAAATGGAAGGGACTTTAGAATAAAGCCAATAAGGTTAACCAAAAGGAATGATTGTGTTCCACAAAAATTAAAGAAACAAATAGGAAAATCCCTTCCTCTCTCTTTTCCATTCAACCTTCACAACAAAACCCTTTTATAGCACATGAAAGTCCTTCTTTCATCTTCATAGAGTAATCAAACCACAAGGGACACCAAGGAAGGAAGATTAGCTTGTCATTTGGTTTCTATACAAGAACTCAAAAGTATCATGGTTAGTGGTTCATTGCTCACTAAGGTAATAAAATCTTCACTTGATTCTTTGAAATCTTTCACATAAGTGAGGTATGATGATTTAAAGGAGGTGGAAGAGAAGTTTGCATGTTTTTAGGTTATAGTGACACTATAGTAAATTGACAAGATATGGAATTAAAGTTTATGAGGACATTAGGGAACAAGTCATATTAAGATTATAAGAAAAGATTCATGAAGAAATTGCAAGAAAAATTCCTTCATAATTCCTTGCATGCTCACAGTTCCATGAAAAATAGGGAGAATGGAAGACGTTATTTTACAATGAATGAACAATTGTGAAATTTGAAAATAATCATGGTTGGGATTTAACCATATACCCCTATTTCACAATATTAAAAATAATTGTGAAATTACTAAAAAAATAATTGGTTAAAGTGAAATTCATGAAGATACTTGCAAAAAAGTTATGAGGCAACCAAAAGAAATAGTAAAGTTTGGGAAAATGGTGGGAGAATGTTTAGTACCTCCTATTAAACTTGTATTAAAATTTAATTAAATAGAATCTAGTTACATATGAACAATAGATAAGCATTTACTTTGGGTAAATAAAAGAGTATAGTTAAAGTGTAAATTAAATCATAGCCTATAACTTGAATAGTAGAAACAAAGGTTTAGCAATGTAATTTTAAATGGTAAGTATATACTTTAATCCTTTTGTAATTTAAGGTAACACAACATGTTAACAATAAGAAAATGAAGAATTTCGAGGAAGGGCCCCCTTATGTATGCTCATAGGTGCCTTCCCAATTTCACTTAAATGTATCAATTTTATACTTGTTCTTATAAATATGAATATAATCAAGTAATAAGAAGTTGAATTAAGCAAGAAAATTATGCAAAATATTTGAGGATGCATTATGTATCATGTGAAAGTTAAAATATATGGAAAGCATAAAAACAAATAGTTTTGTACTTTATATGATATGTATGGGAAGTATGAAATATCATGACGATATACATTGGAGTATTCTCACATCTACATAGATGATTTCATGGGAATATATAACTTAAGCATTTCTATATCACTAGTACTTGTGAATGTGATAAATTGAGTATTTACATATGATTGTTTGATGATGAAAAGAATAATTATCACACTTGAATGATGTGACTAGTTGATGAGATCATAGAAAATTATGATTATGAGAAATGAGAAGCAATTGAGATAGTATAAGTATTATGAGATGGGTCAATATATTTACATGTTTCATTATGGGAGGGTGGAGTACACACATTATATAAATCAATGGTAAGACAGATAAGGAATGACCGAAGATATAAGAAGAAATTAGTACCATAAGGCATTTCATAAGTGTTTTATGGTATTGCTTATGTGCATTTGTGAATATATACTATGTGCATATATGTTTTGAATTTATTTATGGTATAAGTTGTTCTTACTTTGGATAATATATTTATTTAGTTGTCCTCATTATGAATTTACAATTACTATAGTAGTTATATGTGCTCCTTCCATGTTAATTAGCCACTATGACACTTTTAGAATGAATAATTTAGGCTAAAAGAAACAAGTTTAAGTAAAACTAAATCGTAAGGAAGATGGGGTAGGCAATGCCTAGCAATGCAAGCCACCCTCAGTAAAACTACATATCATTACTTAGGATCCATTCACTAAGTTTATTTAGAGATATTGTAGTTATATGTTTGAATTCTTAAGAATAGAGACATGGCACAAGAATACCATATCCATTTAAGACCACTCGTGTACTATTTTACTATATCTTATTCATGGACTTTCATGAATGTACCTTTATGTATGATGCTCACCAAGAATATGTCATTTGCCCTAATATATCATAGTTGATTAGGGATGGCTACTTTGACATTTTATTACCTTAGGTTACTAGAGTGCTAGTAATAACTTCATGGCCATGTTAATGAGGTTAGCTTTTGGATTTTATATACAAGTGTTAGTAAGTCCACCTTGGATAATCATACTTGGATAATATTTTTATGCATAACTTATTATACTATATGTATAGCAGGAATCCTTCACACATATTTGACCACTCTTCACTGTTAAAAAAAAAGAAAAAAGAAAAAAGAAAAAATAAAAAAACTTGCATATGAAAATCACTAAGTAAATAAACTAATGAATGCTTTTAAATTAATGAATGAAAAATAGGGTCATTATAGTTTGTATCAAAGCATGGTCCTGGATAAAAGGGAAAAAATATAGCATTTAGTCACCAGCATGGTAGGAGTAACATTCATGGTAAGCTAGGTGATTTCAAAATCTTTAAAAATTATGTATATATCTTATAGTGATTAATTAGCCTAACTAAACTTACTAGGATTTGAGCCTTAAGCGGAGACTTGGAATGAACCTATGAGCATTAGACAAACCCTTCCATGGGTGGAAACGTATAGGATGTGTATAGGAGAATTGCTACAACCCCAAAATATGAGTAGCCTTTAGAATAAAGAAATAAAGAGCCTTGTATAACACCCTAGGGCCATGGGTAATGCTCTTGTATCATTCATGAGTTTCTAAAATTAAAGCCTTCTTATTATAATGGCACTAATTTCACCATAGATCCATAACAATTTTTGGACTAAATTGAACAATTTGGACATATGTTAGGCAGTTCATAAACCTTAATGATAGAATTGGTAGGGTATTAACCAGATAATCTCATACTTTATTAATTTTAACATCAAGTAGAGTAATGAGATCTTATGGCACCTTTTTCATATGGAAAACCATTAGAAGTTAATTTATGGATAGGGTTCTTCCTCCAAGTATCCAAAAAGCCTGAGCCTAGGAGTTTGAGCAATTAAAGCATAAGGGAAGGACTATTGCCATGTATAATGCCCAGTTCACATGATTATCACTATATGCTAAGTATCTTATCCTTATTGAGATGATCAAAGTGAAACATTATTTGAAAGGATTTAGGATTACTTATTCAAAAAAATTCATTTAATCAAAGCCATTGCATATTAGCAAGTGGTAGATAAAATGTTGCACCTAGAACTACATTCATAAGAAAAGTGCAAATGAGTGGAAAAAATCGGAGGAAGGAAGAATGAGAAAGTATAAGGATATAGCTTCAGATTCCTAAGGAGGAACTTAACAAAAGTAAGGAATATGTAAGTCCCTTACTATTCTTAGTTGGGGTCTAGGATGTTGTACAAAAGAAGAGAAGGCCATGTGCATGATTGAAAGGTGCTTAAGCACCATGGCATGTAATTTTTTATACTCCCAATGTGTGATAAATGCAAAACACAACATCCTAATAGATGCAATTTGAACTAGGGAACATGTTTCTAATGTGGATAGTTAGGATATATAGCTCGAAATAGCCTTTCCACCCATCATCTATAGTCCAGTAGGACTTTAAAAGCTTGCATAATGACCCTTGTATAATCCTCGATAACAAGAAGCAAGGGGAATGGATATTGAAACAAAGGAAAAAGTAATTAATACCTCAATGAGGATGTTTTTTTACTTGACCAGAAAAAGGCATGTGTTGATATTTTGGTAGTTATGGGTATACTTTCCATCAACATATACCTTGTAAGGATCATATTTGACTTTAATGACATTCATTCATATTTAAGAAAAAAATGTGATTTAATTAAGTTAAAAAGGAAGAAAGCAACACATGTTATTGCTTTGATTGGCATAAATGCCCCATCCACCCAAGGAAGTGTGGCTAGTCCTATAAAAATTAGTGGGGTCATGGTTTCTACTAATTTAGTAGTGTTTGAGCTATATAAATATGAAATTATTCTAGGGATGGACTAGTTGATGACCTATTAGGCACACAGAGATTTTAGAGAAAAAATTATGATGCTAAAAGCTAAGGACTTCACTATTATAACCTTCCAAGGAGAATAAGTGCTTATAGAGATAAGTTGGACAATGACTATTACTATTCTAGAACCTTTGAATGTTTTTGATGACATACCCATGATTAGGGATTTCCCCAAATTATTTTTAAAGGAATTACCTAGGATGTCGCTAAACCATAAAATTGAGTTTAATATAGAAGTGCATTATAAAATAAAACCTCTGAAGGTTTTTAATGACATACCTATGATTAGGGAATTTCCCAAATTATTTTTTTATAGGAATTACCTAGGATGTCATTAGACCACAAAAATGAGTTCAGTATGGAAGTGCATTGTAGAATAGAATTGATCTTGATACCACCATATTGAATGGCATCCATGAAATTAAACTAATTGAAGATATAATTTTAAGAACTATTATATAAAGGATTCATTCTTCCTAATACCTTGCCATAGGGAATCCTTATACTTTTTATAAAAAAGAAGGATGGAATGTTGCATTTATACATCAATCATAAACAATTAAACAAAGTTACCCTAAAGAATAAATATCCCTTACTAGGAATTAATGATTTATTTGAACAATTGCAAGGAATGAGATACTTCTCTAAAATAGACTTGAAGTCAAGATACCACTAATTGAAGGTTTGAGAAGAGAATGTCCTTAAAATAACTTTCAAAAATCATTATGGACATTATAGTTTCTTAGCAATGTCCTTTAGCCTCACCAACACACCAATAACATTCATAGATTTAATCAACATGGCATTTAGATCATTCTTAGATTGATTCATAATAGTATTCATTAATGATATTTTGGTATATATAAAAATAATAGAAGAGTGCCCCTAATGTCTGTGAATATTACTATAAACTCTTAAAAAACATTAGCTTCATGCAAAGTTTTCTAAGTAAAATAAAGTTAAACTTCATAGGCATGTTATTTCTTAAGAAGGAATCTAAATGGACCTATACAAGGATGAGGTGGTAGAGTAATGGCTAAAACCCATTACAATCACTAAAGTTTAAAGTTTTCCTAGCATGGATAGGTATTATTGCCATTTCATCAAGGACTTCTCTCAAATAGTGGCATTGTTGACAAAGTTGACTAGGAAAGGAGTCTTGTGTACCTAGATAGATTGTGACTGAAGCTTTAGGAACTTAATAGAATGCTTTACAATCACATTCGTGTTAGCACTTCCTAACAAGTTAAACTAGTATATAGTGTTTTGTGATGCCTCTAAGATAAATTTAGTATGTGTATTAATGCAAAATGCGAGAGTGATAGTCTATGCCTTATTTCAATTGAATAAATATAAGTAAAATTACCCCATCTATGACTTAGAAATGGTAGTTGTAATACTCACCTAGAAAATATAATGTCATTATTTGTATGGAGTCATCTATTATAGTTTCACTAACCATAATAGCCATAAATACATCTTTAAGCAAAAAAAAAAACTTAATTTAAGACAATGATGATGGATGGAATTAATAAAAGATTATGATTGCTTGATACATTAGCATCTTGGAAAGGCTAATATTGTCATCAATGCTTTGGGTGGGAAAGTGTTGAGGTAAGAGAAAAGAATGGAGAAAGCAATGAGTTAGGAAAGGATAGCCCTTGTAAGAGAGGAATCAATGATTGTTAAGGAGATAAAAGCTACATAAAAGAGAAATTCACAATACAAAGAATGTGTAAGCAAGATTTGAGAAGGCTTGAGTGATGAGTTTTTAAGAGGAAAAGATGGGGAGTTTAGATACAAAGGCAAATTATGGGTTTTAGAAGAATATGTAAACAATCTCTTGACAAAAGCACTTATATGATGCACCCATGGGATATAAAGATTTATCACAACCTTAAGCAATTCTAGTGGTAGAAAGGAATGGAGAAGAAAGTGGAAGAATTCATAGTTAAATGCTTTATATTCTAATAAATTATCATAAAGCACCAAAATTTATTCAAGACTTGTCAATCTATTGAGATACCTAAATTCAAATGGGAATAAATTACAATAAACTTCATAATAGGACTTCCTTGAACTTAAAAAGGATATGAATCATTTAGTGATCATAGATGATTAACAAGATCAACATATTTCTTGCCAATTAGGACCATCTATGCTACATCTTAATATGTGCAACATTTTTTGGATAAAATATTTTCATTTCATGGCTTGCTTATGACCATTATTTCAAATCAAGGGACACAATTTATACATATTTATAGAATTCATTTTAGGAAGCACTTAGAACTTGGCTTAAATTTACCATAGTTTTTCACCATTAAATTAAGGGGCAATCTAAAAGAGTAATACAAGTCTTAAAGGACATCTTATAGTCTTATGTGATTGAGTTCAAAGGTAGATAGGAATGATATTTATCACTATTTGAGTTTTCATATAATAATAGTTATTCGGCTAACAAACAAATGGCACCTTTAAAAGTCTTGTATGGAAGGAAGTTTAAATTGTTTGTGGATTGGTTCAACATAGGGAAAGTAAAGATGATCGATCCAAATTTGGTTTATGACATGTTTGAAAAGCTTAAACTATTAAGAGAATAACTTTAAGTAGCCTATAACTGATAAAAAGCATACATGAATAAGAGAACTTGGCCATTGGTATTCTAAGAAAGGGATTAAGTGTTCTTAAAGGTATCACTAATGAAAAGAGTGATATGCTTTAGTAAAAAAAAGAGAAAAAACTAGCACCTTAATAGATCAAACCCTTTCCAATCCTAGAATGCATAAGGGCAGTAGCATATCAGTTAAACATGATAAAAGAGCTTAATCCAATACACCTTATTTTTCATGTTTTCATGATAAAGAAATACATTTTCAACCTATCACATGTTCTTTTCTATGAATTTCCTTAATTGGAGTAAAAATGGCTTATCATGAAAGGCTAATCTAGGATACATAGGTCAAGATGTTCCAAACTAAGGAAGATCCAATGATTAAGGCGGAATGGGAATGGCATGATAACCAAGAAGTCACTTGGGAGGTGGAAATGAATATGAAATAAAGATATTAGTAGTTATTTGGTATGTGATTCCCTGTAAGGTATTTGTCTTCAATTGAATAAGTCTTAGGAGATATGAATAATCTAGAATTTAAGAATAAATTTTATTAAAAGGGGAGAGACCTTATAACACCCTAATAATATGATGAAAATGAATAATAAGAAAGGAGATGTGTGAAAAATGTCTAATTTAATCTCTTAAGGGTATAAACATATTTGTGAGTTTCTGTGTACTTTTCAAAATACAAAAAAAAAAAAAAAGTAACTAAGAGTATATGTACAAGGAAATATACATATATTATGGACCCAATTGGTTTATTCCATAAGATAGACTAAACTTGTCAAATGCAAAAATGAATAAATAGTAGGTCAATAATTATGTTTTTATCTAGAGTCCACTGCATAATAGGTAGTATTTTAATTATAACTTTTGAAAGGAAATTTTGATTTATGAATCATAAAAAATTTGGAAAGAGGACATTTGTTAATATTTTAACTCTAAGTTAATTAATGTCAATATTATCTTAAAATTGGGATAAATTCTTTACAAAATGGGCTATCTTGCCTTAAGTATTTAGGATAAACTTTTTATAGAAAGATTCAATTGATGAAGGTTTATGGCTAAGGAAGTGGGACACATAAAGATACTTAAGGTAAAAATTTCGCATAGTGGGTCTCAATAAATAAAGAGTTATAAGTTTTTCTATGGATGTACAAAACTAGCATTGTAAAATTAAGGTTTAGGCCAAATCTTGAAAATTTTTATCAAGAATGAGTTAGGCCTATTGGAAGGGCCGAGTATGGGATATTAGATTTGAATGTATGAAATTTTGGATAAATTTTAGGCTAAAAAGGGAGTCTCACTTGGCACCAAGTTAAGAAGGTTGAATAAGACCTTTTTTTAATCCCAAATTTGCATTATGTTGAAGTTAAATGGTGCAAGCCTTGCAAGATAAGTTTTAATGTATAATGATGATCTTAAAACCAATAGAAAAAGGAGAGAAGAATAGGTAATGATGCATAGAGGTAAGAGTCAACGGATGAAAGGGAATCTTGAAGAAAGGTAATAAGGTTAAGGATAAGAAATGATTGCATTCTATTAAAAATATAGAAAAAAATATGAAAAAGCCCTTTCTCACTTTCTTCCTCTTAACCTTCATAGCAAATCTATCTGATTACACACAAAAATCCTAGTCTCATCTTCATAAAGTAACCAAACCATAAGGGAGACCAAGGAAGGAAGATTAGCTTGTCATTTGGTTTTTATTCAAGCACTCAAAAGTAGCAAAGTGAGTGTTCATTCTCCTCTAAGGTTGTATAATCTTCATTTGTTCTCTCAAATCTTTCACATAAGTGTGGTATGATGATTTAAAGGAAGTGCAAGATAAGTTTGCATGCTTTTAGGTTATAGTAAGACTATAACAAATTGATGAGATATGGAATCAAATTTTAAAAGGAGCTTGGGGAACATATCATATCAGGATTATAAGAAAATATTCATGAAGAAATTGCAAGAAAAATTCCTTGATAATCCCATGCATGCTCATGGGTTCCATGGAAATTTAGGAAAATGGAATATTTTATTTTACAATGAATGAATGTTAATGAAATTAAAGAATAATCATGGAAGAATACCATTATTTCAAAAAACCTAAATCATGTTATTAAATGAACTTATGGAATTATTAAGGAAAATAGTTGGTTAAGGTGCTATTCATGAAGATACTTACAAAAATGTTATAAGTAACCAAGCAAAATAGTAAAGTTTGGTAAAATGGTGGGGGAGGGTTTGGTACCCCTCTAATCCTCCATTAAACTTAAAATTTAACTGATTAGATAGAAATTATTTTAGTGATATATGAAAAATAGATTAACTTTACTATTTATGACTAATGTTTAATTAGGAATTGTTCTAAATAAGATTTCACATTGCTTGCAAAATAGTTGCAAAAAGGATCAACAATGTCAATTATGATATATGAAAACCAATATTAGTTCTTATGCTAGAGACATGGGAAGTAACATTCAATGTGGGCTCTTTATAAATAATCGATGTTTAATTTAAATATATTACTTTGGTTTATATTAATAACATTTTGAACTTTAATTCATACTTAACTTGAAATATCTAGCAAGTGGCATGCTTATTGGTTTGATTTTGTGCATGCTGAATCTTTGAAACATTTTTTTCAATATATATTTTCTTAGGCCAACCACAACAATTTCTTTAATCTTTCTTGAGTAATTTTCATTTCAAGTATTTATCTTGTTGGACCAAAATTCTTCATGGCAAAGAACTTGCTTAAGGCTTCTTTTAAAGCGACTATTTTTTTTTTTAGAATTATGTCCAACAATTAACATGCCATCCATATAAATTACAAGTATAATGAAATCATCATCATCATCATCAAAATTCTTCATAAAGAAATAATGGTTGATGTATGTTTTATCATAAATGAATGAAACTTTTATACTATTGTCTTAGTGCTCATTTTAAATCACAGGGGACCTCTTATAGTTAACATACTCAATTTTCTTTACCTAGAACTTGGAATCCTTCATGTTGCTCCACATTGATCTCTTCCTCTAGGTCACCATGTAGAAATTCTATCTTGATGCTGAGTTATTCAACCTTCATGTCTATATTAGTGGCTAGACTAAGTATAACTTGGATGTATGACATCTTAACTACTAAAGAGAATATTTGTTCAAAGTTAATGCTTTTCTTCAAACTAAACCCTTTCACAATTAATCGAGCTTTACATCTTGATCTTGCTTATTCTCTTTAGATTTGAGCCTCTATACTTATTTGTTTTTCAAGGCTCTTCTTCCTTTTAGTAGCTTTAAAAGATTATAAGTTTGATTCATATACAAGGATTACATCTCCTCTTGCATGATTTTTAACCATTTTGCTTTATAACTAATAATGATAATTTCTTTGAAACTTTGAGGTTTTTCTTCATCAGTGATGATATACTCATCAAAATTATATCTAGTGGAAGATTGTCTCTCCTTGGTCAATCATTTTAATTATGGCTCTTCTAAAGGTTTTAGTTTGATTGGCTCATTCTTTAACTTGATTGTTTTTTCTAAGTCTCTCTCTCAATTTGCTCAATAGGATGAAAGATATGATCATCATTACCAATACCATCTGTTGAAAGCTCCCTTGAATCATCATATACCATAAGAGTCAAACAAGAATCGAAGTGGATGACCTTGGATTTAGGATTATATGACCATTTAATATCTTAAATATTTTGGTCTTTGAATAATATTATGTCACAGCTTCTAACAATCTTCTTATTTGTAGAATTCTAAAACTGATAGCTAATTATTTCTCAATGAGCCAAAATAAATTAACTTTTTAGTCTTTGCATCAAGTTTAGCTTACTTATCATTAGGAATGTGGATAAATGATAGACATCCAAAAACCTTTAAGTAATTGTATGAAACTTTCTTTGTGGACTAGACTTTCTTTAGGATAGATCCATCCAAAAGATTAGATGGTGAAAGGTTGATGATGTTAACAACATTTATGATAACCTTGCCCTAAAATATCTTAGGTAGCTTGGCATGGGATAGCATACATTGAACTTTTTCCTTAATAGTTTTATTCATTCTTTTGGTGTTTGATACCACAAGCTTTGCAATATGCTTTAAATAGACCTCTATACTCCCTTCTATTATCAACTTATGCATATTTCAATTTCCTACCTATCTCATCTTCCACTTCGGCATGGAACTCCTTGAATGTCTTAAGTATTTGATCTTTTGATTTTAACAGAAATACCTAGAATTTTCTCGAACAATCAATAATGAAAGTAACAAAATACGATGCATTACCAAGTGATTTTTCAATTGTAGAACAAACATTAGTATGTACTAAATCAAGAATATGCTTTTTCTTAATGGGTTAACCACATTTATGAAATGTAACTCTACGTTATTTACTAGCTAAACAATTAATGCAAGGATTAAGTGTTTTACCTTTTATATCAGGAAGGAGTTATTTTCAAGAAAATATATAGCCTTTTCTCACTTATGTTCTTAAGTCTTTTGTGCTATAATTCTAGGTTGTGCATTATTATTAGTAATATTTACCTCCCTCTTGCATATATTATCTTATATTACATACAATGAACCTTGTTTCCTTCCTTGAGCAAGCTTCGCTTAATAAGCTTTTATTACCTTTACCAAAGTAATTTATCAAATTAACATCATTAAACTTTTAGGCTAACATAAGATTTAGGTCCATATATGGGATGTGCCTCATATCTTTTGACATTAACTTACAACCTATGCTTGTTGTCAAAGTGATGTCTTCTTGGGCAAGACAAAGAAATTTATTTAAAACTAAAACACAAAAAACTTTACTTTCCAAAAACTTCAAATTCATAAATCCATAAGTAAAAACCAACCAAAGGCAGCAAGAAACATAACATATCATGAAGAAAATCCTTGACAAACTTGAAACTTAACTAACATAGCAACTTCATTCAAAAAGAGTAGATTGAATTGGTAGATTTTTCATAAAATTCACTCTCCAACTCTCTCAAGTATTTAGGCTAGTGTTTCACTCAAGTTCATTCCATGAATTTGCTTTTCCATAAGCTTGCTAATCATCTAATCTCCATTACTCAAATCACATGCACAACACAAATCAAAAGGACTTTATTTATGGTTGTAATTAGAGGTGTACATGGGCCGGGCGACTTGCCCGACCCGATGAACTTGGCCCGAAAAAATAGAGTATTTGGGCTCTTTTTTTTAGCCCGATAGGCCCGATGGGACTTTTTTATGGCACGATTAATAATTGGGCTGGGCTCGGGCCAAGGCAAAAAAGCCCGATAACCGGCCCGGACCCGATTATAATAATTTATTTTTAATAATATAATTATATATTAGAAAATATAATTATATCTAATTATTTTTAATATAAAAAATATTAATTTAACATATTAAATATTTTATATATTTAAATATCATATTATCTCTTTAAATATATATATATTTTATTTTAAAAATTTATTTTTTATTAAAAAATAAAAAAATTTTTTTTTCGGGTTTTCAGGCTTTTTAATTTAAAATTCGGGCCGGGGCCGAGCCAAATTTTTTTTAAACTTAATCGGGCCGGGCTAGGTTTGGGCCTTTAATTTTATATAATTTGGTCCGGTGGCCTGACCCGAAACCCGCCCGGCCCAGCCCATGTTCACCTTTAGTTGTAATGTGGCTAAGGTAAGGGTAGGAAAAACAAGGATATGGAAGGTTAAAAATCAAAGAAATCAATTAAGTACTTGAATTTTATATGGGCAATTCATAAACACTTACACTCAATCACAACAAACCAAATTCAAAATTCAAACACTCATTAACTTCTTTGTGTTTTTTTTATTTTTCTTTTATTTTTCAATTCAAATTTTTTTCTTTTTCATCATTCATTTTTTTTCCTTTTCTTTCTCTTTCTCTTCTTTTTTTTAAAATTTTTTTCTTTTTTTTTTGGAACCAACCTTTGATAACAATTTTTCACAACACATAAACTCACACACCTCCACACTTATTCAAGAGCCCATTTCATAAATTTTCAAATGCTCCACTAATTCCTAAAGTTAGGCAAAAACATTTGTTTTTAATTGAAAATATATGCTCATGGATTAATCAACAAAGAAAAAGCAATAAAAGCTCAAGGGGGCTTAACAAAAGTAAAAACATCAAGATTGGCTTTATGGCTCTAGGTTAAAAGAAAGAAAGAATGCCTTAATCATGTTTGTGCATGCATGTGCAAAATGTAATCTCAAAAAGTTTCAAAGTAAGTTCTAGAGAAACAAATTATGGAAGAACATCACAAAAGAAGAAAAGAATATAGCATGGATTTTCAACAAAAGGTTCAAAATCTCACAAGGTGGATTATGCTACCAAATTCAATCTACCAATTTAAAATCCATTACTATATCAATTAATTTCAAGAAGCAAAAATTATTTATTCAATCATGTTATGAATCTTGTCTATCTTCAATTAAATCCTACTCGTGAATGTGTAAAATCTTCATCAATGGAAAGTGATTAAGCAAAATGATTTTTTTAATATATATATATATATTTTAGGAAATAGAAACAGAAAAAATAATGAAAATAAAAAAATTAAAAATAGGAACAACAAAAATAGAAAATAGAAACATAAAAATCTAAAACAGCGAAACTAAAACAGCAACAAAATTAAAAATAGAGACAGCAAAAATAAAAACTGTAGAATTAAAACTAAAAATAGTAAAAATAGTAACGAAATAGTAACAGAACAGTGATGAAACAGTAATAAAATAGTAACAATAAAGCAGCAGAAACAGAAAGATCAACATGAAAAATAACAGAAATAGAAACAGAAACATTAAAAATAGAAACAAAAATAGTAGGAATAGCAACAGAAACATAAATTCGTCCCCACACTTAAATTTTACATTGTCCTCAATGTAAAACACATCCACATCAAGAAAAATCATCAAGAAAAGATAAAGGACATGTAAATAAAAGAGAAGGGTAAGAGAAATAAATCCAAAGTAGCTTGGGTTGCCTCTTAAGAAGCTGCCCTTCTTTAATGTCTTTGGCTAGACATACTCCTCATCATTCTTCATAGATTGAGGTTGCTAGCTTCAATTCTTCCACCACCATTTGGTCTTGCACTCCTTCATGAAAAAGCTTTAGCCTATGGCCATTCACCTTGAACAATTTGTTGGAAGTCATGTCTCTAACTTCAACTGCACTATGAGGAAAAACATTAGTAACAACAAATGGTCTATCCTAATGGAAACGAAGTTTGCCCGGCATCAATTTAAGCCTTGAATTAAACAATAAAACTTTTTAGCCCATTTCAAAATTTTTCCTAAGAATGGACTTGTCATGGAATGCCTTTATTTTCTCTTTGTAAAGCCTAGAACTATCATAGGCTTCAAGTCTAAGCTCCTCCAATTCTTGCAATTGTAACTTCCTTTCCTCTCCACATGCCTTCAAATCCATGTTGCATCTTTTTATGGCACAAAATGCTTTATGCTCCAACTCAACCGGAAGGTGACAAGCTTTCCCAAAAATAATCCTATAAGGAGACATCCCAATAGGAGTTTTGTATGTGGTCTTATAAGCCCAAAGTGCATCATCCAGTCTAAGGCTCCAATCTTTTCTATTAGGCTTCACAGTTTTCTCCAAAATTAACTTCACTTCTCTATTGGAAAATTCTGCTTATCCATTTGTTTGAGGATGGTATGGAGTGAAAATTCTATGACAAACCCCATATTTCTTCAATAATGCCCTAAGTGTTTTATTGTAAAAATGAGTCCCTTGGTTACTAATTAAAGCACATGGAATGCCAAACCTGTTGAAAATATGAGATCTAATAAAATCCATAACAACTTTAGAATTATCAATTTTGGTGGCTTTAGCTTTCACCTACTTAGAAACATAATAAACAGCAAGAAGAATGTAAACAAAGCCAAAAGATGAGGGAAAAGGACCTATAAAATCAATGCCCCATACATAAAAAACTTCATAAAAAAGTATAGGAGATTGAGGCATCTCATGTCTATGAGTTAAATTCCCTATCTTTTGACATTGTTCATAATTTTTACAAAACATGTAAGCATCATAGAACAAAGTAGGCCAATAAAAACCATAATCTAAAACTTTTCTTGCTGTTCTCTTAGGTCCAAAGTGACCTCCACAAGTATGAGCATGACAAAATGCAAGTATGGAATGAAACTCAGAATCATGTATACATCTCCTAATTATTTGATCAGCACAAAATCTCCATAAATAAGGGTCATACTACACATAATACTTGGTTCCACTCTTGAACTTATCAATTTGAGCTTTAGTGTAATATGCAGGCAACTCATTACTAACCAAATAATTCACTAAATCAGCATATCAAGGATCCTTACCTAGTAGCTGAAAAAGCTGCTCATTTGGAAAGGTGTCATGGATGGGAAGAATGTCTACATCTCTTAAAATTCTACTCAAATGGTCAGCTACCAAATTTTTCGCACCACTTCTATCTCTAATCTCAATATCAAACTCTTATAAGAGCAACATCCATCTAATCAAATAGGGTTTTTCCTTCGATTTCTTCAAAAGGAACTTCAAAGCTGCATGATTAGAAAACACAATTACCTTAAAACCAAGCAAATATGATCTAAACTTATCTAAAGCAAAAACAATGGCTAAAAGTTCTTTTTCAATTGTGGTGTAATTTACTTGGGCAACATTTAAAGTTCTTGAAGCATAGTAAATCACATAAGGTTGTTTGCCTACTCTTTGTGCAAGAACAGTTCCAATTGCATAGTTGGAAGCATCACACATTAACTTAAAAGGTGAATCCTAAGATGGTGGCTGAATGATGGGTGATACGTAAAATATTTACATATTTATTTTCCCTTGTATGATGCATTTTTGGATGTTATCTTGTTAAATTAAATAAATTTAGTTGCATTTGGTGAATGGATCTTGAATTTGAAATGAAATCAAATATTTTAAATAATGCTGTAATCTGATACTGTTTCAGGTTTTAGGCCATATCTGTAGTTCTGGATGTCCGATTGGGCTGTTCTTTATATGGATGGAAAGCTAAGAAGAAGCCCTAAAACTTTCATGTTTAAAGAAAAGCCCAGTTCGGGATCTAAAGATCTCAAATTCTACTTGGAAGATAAAACAGTGGTTCTGGCGGAATCTGACCTTTGACTACCAATCTGATCATAACTTGAGCTAGAAATTTCAAAGTTAGGAGCTCCTGCCGCCATTTGAAAGCTTAGATCCACGGCTACAACTTTGATGAATACTAAAATGCGTGAATCCACCGATTTAAGTGTCAAAAGTTAGCAAAAACGCTGAAATATGGTTGCTCCGAGGTCAAAGATTATGGCTAGTAGTCAAGATTAGTGGCTTGGCAAGTTGAAATTCTTGCACCCATTCATCTATAAATAGCAAGGGGATCAGCTGAGAAAAGGCATCTTGGAGAGAGCATTTGAAGCATTGAATCATTCATTCATGCACCTTAGATAGTAGTTTAGTTCATGCAATTTTTAGTTCTTGTATGCCTCCTACAAGGATGGTTCTACCTCCTAATGGATGGATAATTATTTTCATTTTCATGCATTTGTAATTGTATCCTTATGTTCTCCTCCTACAAGGACGGTTCTACCTCCTAATGGATGGATAGCTTTTCTATTTTCATGCATTTGTAATTATAATCTTGTGTTTATGAATGTGATGATGTTTTTATTCTATGTTTGTGTTTAATTTCATTATGTTCTAATTTTTCATCTTCCTAGGGTGATGACGTAACTTGATAATAATGGATTGAATTCTAGTCTATTGAAACTAATTTCGTTTTTCTTTCTTAGATTGAGTTTTAATTATTGCTCTAAATGCTTTTGATTGATTGGCCACCTTTTGAATGAACTCAATATGCATGTTGAGACCGGAAGGAGATACATGTGTGTGGAACCTATAATTGAAACCGTAAATTGCATATGAAATAGGAATATATTCATATGGTTTATGTAGTCTTAATGAGTTCCATAAATCCTAATGCATGATTAGTTGTTGCAATTCACATAGGAATATAGTGAATTGGCAATTAATTATAGAATTACTTGACCTTGGAAGAGGCTAGTAATTAATTTAGGGAGACTCGACTATCAATTAAGGGAGTAAAATTGGATTAGTGTAGATAGATCATTCAATCCGAAATTGTCAAGTGAAGTCTGATCCCTAGGTCTTTTATTCATCTTCATCTTTATTCCAATTGCATTCATATTTATTTTAAGTATTTTCTGCATCAATCCTTATTTACTTGCTTCAATTCCAACTAATCGATTTGCCAAATAGTGTTAGGATTATGAATTTTGGTACTTAGTGAAACAATCCTCGTGGGAACGATACTTTCTCATCACTTTATTACTTGTTTACGATAGTGTGCACTTGCGCTAGTTGATAAACCATTTCACACGTAACAAGTTTTTGGCGCCGTTGCCGGGGATTGTTATCATTAATATCAATACCAAGTAATCTTAATCCTAATTTGGTTTTTATTTTACATTTTCTTCTTTCTTTGGTGTTTCTTTTCTCTTTTCAGGTTTGTTCCAGTGTATGACCAGATCAAAAGTTGCTGAGCCACTGCTATTTGATTTTGAGATCGAGAGAACTTGTCGAAGGAATCAAAAAATACAGAAGCAGTCAATTGTAGATCAAGGTGAAGCAATGGCAGATATGAGAGAAGAACAAGACACCAAAGCACTCCGTGACTATGCCACACCAACAGTCATGGATACCATTTCTGGAATTAGGAGACCACCTGTACCAGCCAACAACTTTGAGATCAAGCCAGCCATAATTCAAATGATGCAAGCAAACCAGTTTGGAGGTTCTCCAATAGAAGATCCAAATGCACATATAGCCAGCTTTCTGGAAATCTGTGATACATTCAAGCATAATGGCGTTTCTGATGATGCCATAAGGTTGCGACTCTTCCCTTTCTCACTTAGGGATAAGGCTAAAAGCTGGTTACACTCTTTACCAGTGGGGAGCATAACTACATGGAACATATTGGCACAAAAATTCCTAGCAAAATTCTTTCCTCCAGCTAAAACTGCAAAAATGAGGAATGAAATTGCTTCATTCACCCAACATGACATGGAAAGCCTTTATGAAGCATGGGAAAGATACAAGGAGCTGCTAAGAAGATGTCCTCATCATGGGCTACCAGATTGGCTATAGTTGCAGACTTTCTATAATGGATTGTCTAATGCTACCAGAACACTTGTAGATGCTGCAGCTGGTGGATCATTAATGGGAAAAAGCATCGAAGCTGCTATGGAGCTGTTGGAAGAAATGGCAGCAAATGCTTACCAATGGCCTTCTGAACGCAGCACTTCAAAGAAAGCACTTGGAGTCCATGAGCTAGACATTCTAACCACTTTGTCTTCTCAAGTTACCTCTTTATCCAAGCAAGTGAGTTCATTAACAGCTCAAGCAAATGCAATTAGAACTCCTGAAGATGCTTGTGATCTATGTGGAGGCCCTCACATGAGCACACAATGCCAAGAAGGAAATCCATTCATTCCTTCTCAACTTGAACAAGCCAACTATGTGGGGAATCATGATCCCTTCTCAAACACATACAATCCAGGATGGAGAAACCACCCTAATCTAGGGTGGAGAAGTAATCAGAATGTGTTCAAACCTCAAGGGAATTATCAACAGCAAATTCAGCAATCACCACCACAACCAAAGGCAAATTTAGAAGAAGCATTGGCTCAACTAACCATGAATACTTCCCAATTCATGGCCAGAACAGAAGCTACACTCAAGAATCATGAAACAATCATGCAAACTCAAGCAACCTCAATCAAAAATCTGGAGGTGCAAATGGGCCAAATTGCAAGTATGCTGAATTCCAGACAACCAGGCACTTTACCCAGTGACACTGAAAGAAATCCTAGAGAGCAAGTAATGGCTATTTCATTAAGAAGTGGGAAGCAGTTAAATGAGCCAGAACCAAGGAAGAAAAATGAAGAAGCTCAGAAAGAAGATGAGGTGATTCCAGGAAGAATGACTTTTCCAGATAATCCTCCACCATATGTTCCACCAGTTCCATTTCCTCAAAGATTGGTGAAAGCTAAGCTAGAAGAATTTCTGGAGGTGTTTAAGAAGTTGCATATCAACATCCCATTTGCTGAAGCTTTAGCCCAAATGCCCAGTTATGCGAAATTTATGAAGGAGATTTTATCAAAGAAACGCAAACTGGAAGATTTTGAAACTGTGGCCTTAACTGAAGAGTGCAGTGCAATTCTCCAAAAGAAACTACCGCCAAAGCTTAAAGATCCTGGGAGTTTCTGCATACCCTGTACTATTGGAGAGTGTGAATTTGAAAAAGCCTTATGTGACCTTGGTGCAAGTGTGAATTTGATGCCATTATCCGTCTACAAGAAGTTAGGATTGGGAGAAGTAAAACCAACTACCGTGTCACTGCAGCTAGCAGATCGTTCAATAAAGCATCCACGTGGAATCCTTGAGGATGTGCTAGTAAAAGTTGATAAATTCATCTTCCCAGTGGATTTCATAGTGCTTGACATGGAAGAAGACCAAGAAATTCCTATTATTCTTGGGAGACCATTTCTTGCAACTGGACGAGCTCTAATTGATGTGCAGAAGGGAAAGCTAACTTTACAGGTTCAAAATGATCAAGTATCTTTTAATATTTTTAAAGTTTTTCCATATGAAGATAATATCTGTTACAGAGTAGACACATTGACTAATTGCATGAAAGATGTAATGCATAAAACTTGCACAGAAGAGCCATTAGTGGTAGGAATGGTTGATGCATCAAAGTCTACTGATCCTAAAATCCTGAAGCAGATTAATTGCCTTGAGGTAAACCACGGGCAAAGATTGAAAGAATACAATGACAGTGCATTCAAGACCATCAAAACTGTCATCACGCTCGAGGAGCCAGCTGGTAAGTATAAAAGAAAAAGAAAAAGAAAAAGAAAAAGAAAAAAGAAAAGAAAGTAAAGCAATAGGACTTTGTCTAGCTAAAGACGTTAAAGAAGGGCGGCTGCTTGGGAGGCAACCCAAGATTTCTTTCTCTTCTCATTTCTTTTCTTATTTAAGCACACATCGCATAGCATTTTTCACTCACAATTTCAGCTTTCATCATTTTCATCATGGAGGAATGCCTTGTAAAGCTTAAGAGCAGATTCCCTACTCTTCCCAAAGATGTGCTCAGGAAAATCTACAACTGTCGACTTGAAAGAATGAGGGCATTTAAGCGTTTGGGTCTTCCCGAGGACATACGTTGGATTATTGAAGCTAAGGTACGTTTAGCAGGTGAGTTTCATGAATCATTTGTTAAACGTATGCCAGGTATGGGAAGAAGTTCTTACTCTAAAAAGAGAAGAGCTAAAAGAATGAGAGTCTGTCATAAGTGTGCAAGGTGGAACTGTAATAGGCTCTGTAGGAGTAAAGGAATGATTTCAGTAAATCGAGAGGACAAAATCCGATTCATAAAGGATGGACTGAGTAAAGAGTCATTGGATAATATTATTCAGACTCTTGAGATGCATCCTAGCGGAGATGTTCATGTTGTTCTTCTTAATTTAATGAACTTATTCCATACAGAAAAGGAGCGCTACAGTCTTGGGGATCTGACTGTAAAAGACCCTGTTTGCCAGTTTATAAGAAAATTGGATGGGAAGCAAATCCTCGGCTCATAGAAGCCGTTTAAGCCGTTACTGAACGAAAAATCAGAGGAAGATGTGAGCCACAATCACAACTACTGTACATATTTGTCTACTTTACTTTTCCTTTATCTTTTTATCTTTACAGCTGCTTTTTGACTTTATGTACATTTCTCTTCTTTTTAAGTTTACCTTTTCAGCAACTTTTTGACTTTCCTTACATTCCGTATTCTACTTTATTCACGCCATTATTACACTTGTCAGTTTTGCACAGCATTTTTCTGATATTGTCTGATTTGCGTGATTTCTTTGTTTCTGCTTTGTATTATAAAGATGCATTTCAGCAGTCACACTTTGCAAAATGTCTAAAGGTAAGAGTAAAGAAGAGGAAAAGGTTGAGAAACCATCAAAATGTAGATTTAAATCTATCTGTGTTTTTGGTGAATCTTATGCTGGAAAGAATGTAGAATTTCTTGTAGCAGCAACTGAACTTGGTCATGCATTAGCTGCTAGAAAGATTGCCTGTGTGTATGGAGGAGGGCTTCATAGCTTAAAAGGAAGTGCAGCAATTTCTGCCAACACTGGAGGAAGCAAAATACTGAGTATCCTTGTGAATGGTTTAGATGATAAGAAAAACGCCATCGGTAAAACAGTAAAGGTTTCAAACTTGCCTCAACGTATGGGATGCATGCTTTACACTGCTCAAGCCTTTATTGCTTTACCTGGTGGTTTAGAAGCATTAGATGGAATTTCTAACATTGCATATTGGATTAACTTGAACTTTCATCAGAAGCCAGTAGGTTTATTGAATGTTAATGGTTTTTATGATAGTTTGCTGTCTTTTTTAGATCAAGCTATGGAACAGGGATTCATACCCCAAGCGACTCGCCGTGCAATAATGTCTGCCTCAACTGCTGATCAGCTGATTGACCAACTACAAAGCTATACACATCAACCAGATCCATTAGTGAAAAAGATAGATTGGCAATCTCCAACCAGCAGTCAGACGCATGAGCCAGACACCACTCTCCGGTTGTAACTTTCTTTACTCTTATGGTTTTACTCCCAAAATTTCTGTTATATGTGTGTTGCTTATGCATTTCCTTTTAATAAACCCTTTTTGCTAACCTACTGAAAACATTGGGGACAATGTCTACATTAAGTGTGGGGGAAATAAAAAATAAAAAAAAATATATATTTTTTTTACTTTGTAGGATATTTTGGTAGTAGAACCATGAGATTTATTATATAAAAAGAGATGGCCGAGTAAAGAGTTATTGTTTGCTCTTGATACGCATCTTAAAAAAAAATTAAAAAAAAAATTATTAAAAAAAAAAATTTTTAAAAAAAAAACTAAAAAAAATATATATATATATATAAAAAAAAAAATTTCCTGCTTATTAGGTTCTTTTCAATAATTTTTAAAGATGTTATAGCATGATTGAACAACTTTCTTGCTTCTTAGAATTGATAGGTTTTGTAATGAATTTTGAGTTGGATTGAGTTGGAAACCTTTAACCGTGAGATTTTGAGCCTACTTGTTGAATCAATATTACATTTCTTGTATGTGATATTCACCTGTTAAGTTGTCACTCTAGAACTTGCATAAAATCTGGTTGAAATTATAATTTACATGCATACTCAGATATGATAAAGGCATTTTTTTTCCTCAGTTAGAACTAAATAGCCAACCCTGTAATTTTACCATTGATAAACCCCTTTGAGCCTAATTAACCGTTTCTTTGCTTTAACCTATTAATATGTCATTTAATGAAATATCAATTGTCTTTACTTAACCCTAGGATTAGTAGAGCATTTGAATCTTTGAACAATGGGTTTTTGACAAAGTGTGGGGGAATATGTATTATTAACTTCAAAGTTGCAAGGGTTTTCTTTCAAAAAAAAAAGAAAAAAAAAAGAAAAGAAAAAAAAAAGAAAAAAAAAATAAAATAAAAAATATATATATATATATATAAAAAAAAAAGAAGAAGAAGAGAGAAATTGATGTGTACTTGAATTTGAATCGTGGGCTGCTATGTTAAGATAAAATTATTTAGAGATTACCCATGTTTTAATTGCTCTATTAATTTCTCTCCTAACTTCAACTTTTCATATCCCTGTTTTATCTTTCCTTTACCTTGACCTCATTACAACCCCTAATAAGACCTTTTGATTTGAAGTGTGCATGTAAATCAGGTAGTGGAGATTGAGAATTTATGCAAGCCTATGGTAGTGCAATCTTTAATAGGATGAATTTGAGTGAAACACTTGCCAATAAACACTTGAGAGAGGAAGAGTTCCAGTGATTATATCAATCTGATTCAATCCTTCTCAAATGAAGTTGCAATTTCTTTTTGATTTTATATTTCAAGATTTGTTGATTCATGAATGCTATGATATCTTTGTACTTTAATTATCTTTCTTATGTTTTTCTAACTATCTCATGGGTAGTACTAACATTAGCATTAGTATTAGTTTTCTTTTGTTTTGTGTTTGTCCGAGGACGTCCAAAAGCTAAGTGTGGGGGAATTTGATACGTAAAATATTTACATATTTATTTTCCCTTGTATGATGCATTTTTGGATGTTATCTTGTTAAATTAAATAAATTTAGTTGCATTTGGTGAATGGATCTTGAATTTGAAATGAAATCAAATATTTTAAATAATGCTGTAATCTGACACTGTTTCAGGTTTTAGATCATATCTGGAGTTCTGGATGTCCGATTGGGCTGTTCTTTATATGGATGGAAAGCTAAGAAGAAGCCCTAAAACTTTCATGTTTAAAGAAAAGCCCAGTTCGGGATCTAAAGATCTCAAATTCTACTTGGAAGATAAAACAGTGGTTCTGGCGGAATCTGACCTTTGACTACCAATCTGATCATAACTTGAGCTAGAAAATTTCAAAGTTAGGAGCTCCTGCCGCCATTTGAAAGCTTAGATCCACGGCTACAACTTTGATGAATACTAAAATGCGTGAATCCACCGATTTAAGTGTCAAAAGTTAGCAAAAACGCTGAAATATGGTTGCTCCGAGGTCAAAGATTATGGCTAGTAGTCAAGATTAGTGGCTTGGCAAGTTGAAATTCTTGCACCCATTCATCTATAAATAGCAAGGGGATCAGCTGAGAAAAGGCATCTTGGAGAGAGCATTTGAAGCATTGAATCATTCATTCATGCACCTTAGATAGTAGTTTAGTTCATGCAATTTTTAGTTCTTGTATGCCTCCTACAAGGATGGTTCTACCTCCTAATGGATGGATAATTATTTTCATTTTCATGCATTTGTAATTGTATCCTTATGTTCTCCTCCTACAAGGACGGTTCTACCTCCTAATGGATGGATAGCTTTTCTATTTTCATGCATTTGTAATTATAATCTTGTGTTTATGAATGTGATGATGTTTTTATTCTATGTTTGTGTTTAATTTCATTATGTTCTAATTTTTCATCTTCCTAGGGTGATGACGTAACTTGATAATAATGGATTAAATTCTAGTCTATTGAAACTAATTTCGTTTTTCTTTCTTAGATTGAGTTTTAATTATTGCTCTAAATGCTTTTGATTGATTGGCCACCTTTTGAATGAACTCAATATGCATGTTGAGACCGGAAGGAGATACATGTGTGTGGAACCTATAATTGAAACCGTAAATTGCATATGAAATAGGAATATATTCATATGGTTTATGTAGTCTTAATGAGTTCCATAAATCCTAATGCATGATTAGTTGTTGCAATTCACATAGGAATATAGTGAATTGGCAATTAATTATAGAATTACTTGACCTTGGAAGAGGCTAGTAATTAATTTAGGGAGACTCGACTATCAATTAAGGGAGTAAAATTGGATTAGTGTAGATAGATCATTCAATCCGAAATTATCAAGTGAAGTCTGATCCCTAGGTCTTTTATTCATCTTCATCTTTATTCCAATTGCATTCATATTTATTTTAAGTATTTTCTGCATCAATCCTTATTTACTTGCTTCAATTCCAACTAATCGATTTGCCAAATAGTGTTAGGATTATGAATTTTGGTACTTAGTGAAACAATCCTCGTGGGAACGATACTTTCTCATCACTTTATTACTTGTTTACGATAGTGTGCACTTGCGCTAGTTGATAAACCATTTCACACGTAACAATGGGAGTAGTGGTAAGAGCTTGCTTTAACTTATCAAAAACTTCCTTGCAAGGTTGATCAAAATTGAATTATGTTTCTTTTTGGAGCAATTTGGATAGTGGAAGAGCTATCTTGCTGAAATCTCTTATGAGTCTTCTATAGAAACCTGCATGACCAAGAAAAGAACTGCACTTCCCGCACACAAATGGGGTAAGGTAAAGTGGGAATCACATCAATCTTAGTAGGATCTACTTTAATGCCTTTGTTACTCATTATATGCCCTAGAACTATGCCATGGTTTACCATGAAATGACATTTTTCAAAGTTTAGCACAAGGTTTGTTTCAATGCATTTATCTAACACCATAGAAAGATTATACAAGCATGCATCAAAGGAAGAACCATAAATAGAAAAGTCATCCATAAAAACTTCAATGCAATCTTCTAAAAATTTAGAAAAGATGCTCACCATACACCTTTAGAATGTACCAGGTGCATTGCATAAGCCAAAGGGCATCCTCCTATGAGCAAAAGTGCCAAAAGGACATGTGAATGTTATCTTATCTTGATCTTCTGGTGCAATGTGAATTTGAAAATAACTAGTGTAGCCATCCAAGAAACAATAGTATGATTTTCCAACCAATCTCTTAAGCATTTGATCAATGAAAGGTAGAGGAAAGTGGTCTTTTCTGGTTACTTGATTGAGTTTCCTATAATCAATGTACACTCTCCAACTATTCTGCACTCTAGTGGGCAATAAGTCATTGTTCTGGTTTTTGATGACTATCAAGCCACTTTTCTTAGGAACAACTTGGATTGGACTCACCCACTTGTTGTTTGAAATTGAATATATAATTCCTACCTCCAAAAGCTTAGTAAACTCCTTCTTTATCCCGTCCAAAATTAGGGGGTTAAGTCTCCTTTGTGGTTATCTCACTGGCTTGGCTTCTTCTTCTAGCAGAATTCTGTGCATACATGTTAAAGGATTAATTCTAGGAAGGTCTGCAAGTGTCCACCTATTGCTTGTTTGTGAGCTCTTAAAATCTGTAATAATCTCTCTTCTTAGTCAGGTTGCAATTTTCTTACTATAATTGCTGGCAGCTTGTCATCCTCTTCTAAGAATGCATATTTTAAATGATCTGGGAGAGGTTTAAGCTCTAAATTTGGTGGTTGGATGACAGAGGGAAGCAATTTCGTGTTGGTCATTCTAGCAAGGTGAAATGCTTCTTGGTTACAGGATTCTACTTTTGCCG
This sequence comes from Sindora glabra, assembly GCA_020226215.1. Classification (NCBI taxonomy): domain Eukaryota; kingdom Viridiplantae; phylum Streptophyta; class Magnoliopsida; order Fabales; family Fabaceae; genus Sindora; species Sindora glabra. Next base: position 95,766,509 of record CM035226.1, read on the forward strand.
CTTCTTCTTTTGCTTTTGGTTTCTTTGGTTTTTCTGCTTTTGCTGCTTCTTCAGGTGTTTCTGGTATAATACTGGTTTTTTCACTTAAGAATGTAGAAATCTCTCTACATATGGTACATTGGTTATTATCATCACAACAGATACATCCAAAATTATGGGAAAATTCAGCAGCAAGTATGTCTTCAAGAGTATTTGTAGCAAGTTCATTAATCACCTCAATTTAGAATACAGAATGGTCCTCAGCAGGAAATCTTATAGCTTCAAAGATATTAAAAGACACAACTGTATCTCCAACTTCCGTAGAAAGAATGCCTGCATCAACACCAATTTTTATCTTTGCTATTTTAAGGAAAGGTCTTCCTAAAATTAAAGGTGCAGGGCTATTGACAGACTCATCCTCCATTGGTAGAATGTAGAAATCCATTGGGAAGATTAATTCCTTTACTTGAACTAACACATCTTCAACAATTCTAGCAGGTTGTGTAGTGCTTCTATTTGCCAATTGGATAATCACTCCTGTCTGCTTCAAAGGACTAAGCTGTAAGGAGGAGAATACGGACATTGGCATGACATTTATGGATGCTCCCAAGTCAATTAATGCATGCTCAAATTTGCTGTTACCTATGACACAGGGAATGTCAAATGTCCCTGGATCCTCACATTTTTGTGGCAGGTTTGGTTAGAGAATGGCTGACATATTTTGACCTAAGCTCACTTTTTCATTGCCAAGCAATTTTCTTTTACGTGTGCACAATTCTTTAAGGAATTTGGCATATTTTGGAATCTGGCTGATTGCATCCAGTAGTGGAATGTTAACTTCCACTTTCCTAAATGTTTCTAGGATCTCCTTATCTCTGTCAGTTTCTTCTCTTCTCTTGGATAATGTAATTCAGTTAGGGAAAGGAAGAGGTCTCTTATAATTTTCTAAGTTTTGCTCAACTAGTTTCTACATGACTGGTTTCTCCAAAGTATGGTTGGGTTGAAAGGTGTCCTCTGCAAAATGGTCAGAAGCCACTAGTTGCTTTATCTCATTTTCCTAGATTGTTGGTTCTGGATAACTTGGGGAATGAATTTCCTTGCCACTTCTCAGCATGATGGCAGACACCATGTAGTTTGGCACTAATGAGACAAGAATTGGTGAGGGTTGGAAGCACAACGAATGGAGCGGAAATCAATTGAGTAAAGCCAAGTCTTAACATAAAGAAAGTTATGTTTATTTTAAAATTTTTTGGTTTAAGTTTCACATATTGCCACTTATTTCTTGGCCAAAATCTTAATTTGATATTTATTGTTTATAAAATTTTAAAAGTGTGTTATGACTCATTAACCTATTTAAACCTAACTATTGAAACCTAATTTATATCTATATCTATATATTATATATTAGTCATAAAGTTCCCTGCCTCTCCTTTTATTACAAGTGTCATTCCCTTAATTCTTCACATATCAATTTGGCATCCCCTCTTAATGAATATTACATTATGGTAAATCACACTCACATAATTAATCTATTCTTAATAAATACTATGTCATGATAAGTCACACTAATGCAATCAATATAAAGGACTAAATTTTTTATTTATATATGACAACTTATATTAAATTGAGAAAAAAAACCCTCATTTTTTTAATTTATTGCATTTTCTTAATTTTTTTGATTTCTTCCTTTGATTTGTTGAGTTTTCTAATTTTTATACATTTTCTTCCTTTCTAATCTCTCTGATATATTTTCTTTATTTATTATATTTTTATAATCTTTTTTATTTCTTTCCCTAATTTACTACATTTTTTAAGACTAAATTTTTTATTTATATACAATAAGAAAAAAACTCCAAATTTTTTTCTATTTATTATATTTTGATAATTTCTCTAATTTTTTTCTAATTTATTGAGTTTTCTAATTTTCATATGTTTTCCCCCTCTCTAAAATAATCTCTCTAATTTCTTTCCCTTATTTATTGTAGTTTTATAATCTCTTTGATCTCTTTCTCTAATTTATTACATTTTCTAATTTTTGAGGCATCTTCTAAATTATTTTGGACTTCTGTCTATAACAACCAATCAATCTATGTATAACCTCACAATACCAAAAGGAATGTGTTTGATCTCTCTTTGTTTTTTTTTCTTGTTTTGCCTGAGCTTGTTATTGGTTGAGAAATCTTCCATGCATTTTTTTTATTGATTCAAGAAGCCAATTTACATGTAGCTAGGTTAAGTGAATTTTGCTTCAACTATTGGAAAGTTGACAAGCTTTGGAATAAGCTCCTTGACTTCTTTCCCTCATTCACTGCATTTTCATAATCTCATATTTATTTCACACATGATTATATAAAAATTATTACTCTATAAATTATATAAAAATAACACAAGATTTCATGTGTTTTTACATTTAAAACTAAATTATCATAATTTATAATCATTCATTTTGTCATATTACAATAATTGATTTGTAATTTTGTACAAATTGTAATTTATAATAATCCTTTTTATACAAATCATAATTTTGTAATATTAAATTATTATAAGATATATTTTTAGACTTAATTGTATGTTATTGCAATTTATAGTTATCAATTTGATCATATTATTATTGCTTTCCAATTTATATAGAAATCATATATATTCAAATGTTTTATAAACTTAATGATATATTATTGCATTTTATAGCTATTGATTATAGGGAAAAATGCAAAAAATCCCCTTCAATTATGGGGTAGTTGGATTTTACCCCCTTAAATTATGAAAATTTAGATTTTACCCTTTGTAATTTTATAAAACTTAGATTGTATCCCCAACAGTGACAAAAATAACAACTGTAGCACTTAGTGCTGTTTCTATGCACTTAGTGATGGTAATTTACGAACTGTCGATAAATTAGCAAATATAATGACAGTTTTGAACTATCAGGTAAGTAAAACATGATAGCGGCAGTTTTCTTGATAGTGGGGGTAAAATTCAAGTTTTATAAAGTTGTAGAGGCTAAAATCCAAATTTTCATAATTTAAGGGGGTAAAATCCAACTACCCATAGTTGAAGGGTTTTTTTTTGCATTTTTCTCTTGATTATATATTAAAAATTCTTAAATTTTTTAAAATGTTTATTATAATAATTTTTTTATTCTTATATAGGACACAATATATGTCATTTGTGTTAATGTTGATTGCAAGATCAATTAGCTTTTGGATTGACCTTCAGAAAAAGCATTTGAAAACATTTTTGATACAAACTTAATTAGCCTTTAAATGTTATGCAACAAAATAAAAAATATTATTAAAAATGAGATCAACAATATTTTTTTATCATGTTTACAACTTTAATACTCTTGGAACAATTTAATTTAATTTTTTTAATGTTTGTTATATTCAATAAATTAGACAATATCTATTTTTTAGTTGTCTAATGCTATTTGCATTTGTATAAAAATTGAGGAGGGAGATATATACATTCAATTCAAGATAAATGCATATTATTTCATTTTTTAAATTAATTTTATAATATTTTTCAAAATTTAATTTGTTCTACTATTTAATCATGCATAGATCCTAACTGCAGTAATGATCTCTATTTATATAATAGTACAATAAAATAATAACTTTATCAAATAGTAATGAGTTAAAAAGAAATATAATTCCTCTTTTTACTTAATTTGATTATAATTATGTCAATTATATAATTATTTTATTGATAAAAATATGGTGACAAATTTCACATTAATCGCTTGAATGCTTTATAATTTAAAAATTAAAAATCTAAATGTATATTATAAATTAATATCAATTAGAATTAGTTAAACTTGTTCATGGTACAGATTATTAACTAGTATGAACTGGCTTTAAGTAAAATAAAAATAATAATAGTATATTTGATAAATAAATAATATATTGAATGAAATTTTGTATAAATACCTAATGATTCAAGAGAGCAAATTATAATCCTACTTATCTCAAATAAATTAAATGACGCAATATTATAAAATTGTCATATTCACAAATTCTTAAAATTTGTGAATATTGGTAGTTGGGTTGTAAATGGAGAAGAATGCACAATTGAAAAAAAAAGGCAACTATAGTGCAATTACATGTGTTAATCAACTTAAAATATTAGATTAGAATAATATATATATGAATTAAATTGAAAAGCCAAGTTTAAAATTAAATAGATTAAATTTATTTAACAATAAGCTAATTATTTCACCTATGCCTAGCTTATTTTTTTAATTAAACAATTACTTTTAGCAAGTCAAGCTCTAAGCGATTGACTCTTCATAAGCGTCTTGGTCGATTGTTGGAAGGCAATTGTTGTTTTCTTATTGATTCCACTCCTTTTTTTTCCTTTTTTTCCAACTAAAAAATTACTTCACTTTCTCTTTCAATCTTTCGATAAGTAAGTAATTTATCAAGGTTAGAGATGCAACAGTGGCAGCATACACTAGCTTACACATTAAGAAAATCATATACATCAAAATGAGATGAAAAGAAACCATCATGGACAAAGCCATCGACAGTAATCTAATTAACTTTCTTTTATTATTAAAAACTCAACTTTTAAATTAAAAATAAATTTAAGTTAATTTGATGAATAAATTAAGATATGATATGCCAATAAAATAAATTATGAATAAAATTATATGTACCAAAAAATTAAATCATAAATTTAAATTAAAAGTAAATAATGTTTTCCCACCTTACCTGATTTTAAGTATTATGTGCTCTCACTTTTATCTTCATTTAAAAATTAAACAGATAAATTTGCATCCACAAATATAAGGTTCGTCGAACATAAAATACTGAGGTTTTCCTTAACAAGATAAATGGGGTAGAGAAAATAACAAGCTGGACAAGTAATTTTTCCACCAAATAACCAATAATTTAAGCATGACACTTGAAATTGATGATTCCAATCGGGAAAAGGTTGAGCCAACTCTCCAATTTTGAACTCTTCTAGGCAAATAGCACACTGATCTTTTGATCCCTCCCTTCCGTCAATGCTCTTATTACTACAACAATTATATACTATATACTGTTAAGACAATACCTACATAAATAACAAAATCTCAATTGTCTTCATAAGTTTTATAAATTTTTTTTTTTGCAAAGAGAATTTACACAAATTACTTTGTCATCTTTATAAAAGTGTGCTTTGGGTCTGACAAAAATAATCAATTTTGTTTGTAGCCTAAACAGATGACATTGTTATCCACGTAACTTTTAATTTTGAAATTTTCAAAAGCTATACAAATGGCAAGTCGTTTGCAGAGCCGTCAAATTTTGGTTTAAAAGATATCCCTACACGGATGACGTATTGTTTGTATATCATCTCAATTTTAAAAATTGAAGTGATATATAGGTGACGACATCGTCTCAACAAGCTCCTATTAAATTACACATGTGCCCCTCCATAACGACAACATAGACGATTATAGCAAAGCTGCACATACATGACATTTATATAACCCATGCCCTTGAGTTCCGAATGGACGCCGTTTTCTACCACGTACTTTGTGCATGCGGGATTGGTTCTTCTTCTTCCTCCAAGCTCTTCAGTTTAGTTTCTCCTCCTTTTCTCTTTAGTTTTTTTGCTACATTTATATACTTTTTTTTATTTATTCTTGCATTTATCTTATTGAATCTTCAAATTTTATTGATTGATATTACGGATTGTTGTTTCACTATTCCATTGAGATATGCTAATAAATCTTATACACTAAATTCTTTTAATAGTATTGATATAATATATAAAAATAAAATTTTCATTCACTAATTAATTGGATATAATTATTATTTTGTATAATTTGATGTATTTATCGCTTTAAACATATGAAGATTATTGATATAGTATTTGAATATGAATTATTATTTTGTATAATTTGATATGATTATTGTTTTAAACATTCGATAATATTGATATAATATTTATATATGAATTCATTTTAATGTTTTATTGTATATATTGATAAAATTACTATTTTGTGGAAGTTGATATGTTATTGTCTTAAACATTTGTTGAGTTAGATAGGAGATATGAGAATAAAATTTGTAATAATTTTTTCAATTACATTAATCAAATTGTTAAATTATATAAAAAATGAAAGTAATTAAAAATGAATAAACATAAATTTTAACAAATATGATAATGAAAATGTAAAATTTTTTTATGATGCAAAATATTTAATAATTCAAGTAATCATTTAAAATACTAAAAAATAAATAATTTCAACATTTATAAAATTACTTAATTAAATTCTTACAAAAAATACCTAATTAAAAATATTCAACACTTAATAAACGTGTAGTATTAAATAACAATAGAGAGTAAAATACATAATAATTTAATATTACAAGTAAGTGATATAATTTTTATTAAATTATTAAATTACAGAAAAATGAAAGTAATTAAAAAATAGTAACAAATAATTTTTGACAATTACAGTAATGAAAATAAATTTTTTTTCATGATGTCAAATATTTTATAATTTAAGAAATAATTTAAAATACTAAAAATATAAATAATAATGGATAAAAATGTATAATAATTTAATATTATAAGTAAAATATATAATTTTTATTGACTTGTTAAATTATATAAGAATGATAGAAATTAAAAAAATGGAAAAATATTTTGAAAATGAAAGTAACAAAAAGGAAAAAATTTCAATGATGTAAAATATTTTATAATTTAAATAATATTTCCAAGTACTAAAAACATAAGTAATAATGGATAACAAAATTCATAATAGCATAATATTACAAGTAAATAAGTCATATAATTTTTCTTAATTTGTTAAATTATATAAGAATGTTGGAAATTGAAAATTGGTAACACAATATTTTGATAATTTTAAGAATAAAAAGAAAAAATTTTCTATGATGAGAATTATTTTAAAATTTAAGTAATAATTTAAAGTAATAAAATATAGTTAATACTGGATAGTAGAATATATAATAACTTAATACAAACAGTAAGTTATATAATTTTTGATAATTTGTAGAACTAAACAAAAATGCTAGTAATTAAAAAATTATAACATAATATTTTGACAATAACAGTAATGAAAAGCAAAAATTATTATTTGATGTGAAATATTTTATAATTTAAGTAATAATTTAAAATAATAAAAATATAAGTAATAATGAATGATAAAATACATAATAATTTAACATTATAAATAAGGCATATAATTTTTATTAATTTGTTAAGTACTATAAGAATGTTGGCAATTAAAAAATGGTAACACAAAATTTTGATAAATATGGTAATAAAAAGAGAAATTTCTATGATGTGAAATTTTTATAATTGATGTAATAATTTAAAATACTAAAAATATAAGTTATAATAAAGAATAAAATGCATAGTAATTTAATATTGTAAGGGAGTCATATAATTTTCATTAATTTGTTAAACTATAAATGAATGCTGGTAATGAAAAAATGGTAACATAATATTTTGACACTTATAGCAATGAAAAGGAAAAATTTTCTATGGTATGAAATATTTTATAATTTAATTAAAAATTTAAAATACTATTAATATAAGTAATAATGGATAATAAAATGCATAATAATCTAATATTACAGGTAAGTCATTTAATTTTCATTAATTTGTTAAATTATGTAAGAATGAAAGTTGCACTATAAGAATATTAGTTTATAATGAATTTTGATAATTAAATTAATCAAATGCACACAATATTGTGGAATATTTATGTTATTTAATAATCATTTAAAATATTAAAAAGAGAGATAATGCTGAAGGATGAATTAAATATTAAAATATATATTATTCAAATATTAACGTAACAATATATAAACTAATGAGTTTGTTATATTGTTAAAATTATTGTAATAAAAATTACAATAATTTAAAATTGAAATACATTTATACCATAACCTTATATCAGTTTATGATTTGGTTGATCTTTCTAGTTGAACCAATCCTTGATGCAATATATGCTACTTTGCAATCCATGAGATTTTTTCAACCTCACCGTACAATGCTTCCTCCTCTTAAGATTATGGACATCTCTTAATTGAGAGTGTTGTCTAGATTTGCTTGGCAATTTCCTTTAGTTCCATAATATCTCTTGACTCCCTAGTTGCAATGACCTTCACCTCTATCATAACCACAACCACCCTAGTCTCCACTCTAACCCTCACTTGTGCCTTTGGGTGATGATGAGAACAATATTGATTATTATTTCATATAGCTATTATATATATAATGTATTTATTTTTTATTTGATACTTTATATTATTATGTAAGGATGTTTTATTTTTTATTACATATTATTAGGAGTTAGTTTTTGTCTTATTTATTTTTATAATTGATATAATGATATTTTTAAATAATTATTGATAATTATAAAAATATTTTCGTGTGCACTAAATTTTTTTAAACTTCTAGTCATTAGAAATAAATCCTCTAAATTAAATTTATAATTTTTAGAAAAATATTAAAAATTCAATACACATGAGAATGTCATTTATTGCTTGTATTAAGTTTTAAATTTTTAATTTTTTTAAAAAATAAATAAACTCTATACAAACAATAAGTTGCAATTTTTAATTTTTTATTAAAATAATGTTTATATAGATGATTTTGTCTTTTGTATAGAAGTGTGCTTTGTCATCTTTATAGAAGCATGCTTTGGATCTGACAAAAAAAAAGTAATCAATTTTGTTTGTCATCTTTATAGAAGTTATATAATTTTTTTATAATTTGTAGAATTACACAAAAATGCTAGTAATTAAAAAATGATAACAATAATGAAAAGAAAAATTTTTCTTTGATGTGAAATATTGTATAATTTAAGTAATAATTTAAAATAATAAAAATATAAGTAATAATGGATGATAAAATACATAATAATTTAATATCACAAGTAAGTCATATAATTTTTATTAATTTTTTAAATTGTATAAGAATATTGGTAATTAAAAAATGGTAACATAATATTTGGACAATCATAGTAATGAAAAGGAAAAAATGTGAAATATGTTATAACTAATTAATAATTTAAAATGCCACAAATATAAGTAATAATGGATAACAAAGTACATGATAATAAATTAATGTTACAAGAAATTCAAATAATCTTCTTTAATTTGTTAAATTATATGAGAATGTTGGTAATTAAAAATCGATAAAACAATATCTTGATAATTATAATAATGAAAAGCAAAATTTTTCAATGATGTCAAATATTTTATAATTTAAGAAATAATTTAAAATACTAAAAATATATGTAACAATAGATTAAAAAAAGTATAATGATTTAACAATAAAAGTAAGTCATATAATTTTTATTAATTTGTTAAAATATATTAAAATAATGGTAATTAAAAATGATAACACAATATTTTAATAATTATAGAAATGAAAAGGAAAAATTTTCTATGGTATGAAATATTTTATATTTTAATTAAAATTTTAAAATACTAATAATATAAGTAATAATGAACAATAAAATGCATAATAATTTAATATTACAATTCAATCATATAATTTTCATTAATTTGTTAAGTTATATAAGAATGAAAGTTGCACTAAGAGAATATTAATTTATAATAAAATTTGACAATTAAACTAATTAAATGAATGCAATATCTAATGATGTGGAAATTTATAACACTAAAAAAAGAGTGATTGCTGAAGGATGAATTAAATATTAAAATATATATCATTCAAATATTAACGTAACAATATATAAACCAATGAGTTTATTATATTGTTCAAGTTATTGTAATAAAAATTACAATAATTTAAAATTGTAATACATTTGTACCTTAGACCTGTTTAAGATTTGGTTGGTCTTTCTAAATGAACCAACCCTTGACATAATGTATGCTGCTTTGCTGTCCATGGGATTTTTTCAACCTCATCCTTTAATGCTTCCTCCTCGTAAGATTATGGGCATCCTTCAACTGAGAGTATTGTCTAGATTTGCTTGGCAATCGCCTCTAGTTCCACAACATCCCCTAACTCAGTTGCATTGACCCTCACCTCCACCATAAACACAACCACCCTGACCTCCACTCTAGCCCTCATTTGTGCTTCTAGATGATGATGAGGATAATATTGATTATTATTTCATGTAGCTATTATATGTATATATATTATGCATTTGTTTTTTATTTTATACTTTATATTATCATGTAAGGATGTTCTATTTTTTATTATACATTATCAGGAATTAGTTTTTATTTTATTTATTTTTATAATTAATATTATGATATTTCTAAATAATTATTGGCGATTATAAAAAATATTTTAGTGTGTATGGAATTTTTTTAAACTTCTAGTCATTAGAAATAAATTCTCTAAATTAAATATACATTTTGTGAAAAAATATTAAAAAATTCAATACAAATGAGAACGTCATCTATTGTTTGTATTGAGTTTTAAATTTTTAATTTTTTTAAAAAATGAACTCTTTATAGACAATAGGTTGCAATTTTTAATTTCTTTTTAAAAATAACATGTATATAGATAACTTTCTATTCTATATAGAGGTTTCAATTTTTAAAATGTTTTAGAAGAAAACGAACTTGTATACAAATGACAAAGTCATATGTGTGGAGGTTTCTTTTTCTTTTTTAATATTTTCAAAAAATTAAATAATCTCTATAAAGATGATAATATTGTTTGTATAGAGGTTCCTATACTTAACTAATTTTGCTCCATATATAGATAACTTTGTTGTTTATATAGGTTCCACCCACTCAGATGATATTGAAAGTAGTTAGTATAAGTGCCAAGACATACAAATCTATATAGATGATTCATTATAAACAATAATATCATTTAGAACACTTATGTAGACAATTAAATAACCTTATATAGATGACTTTTATCATTTGTGTAACACCTTTTTTCTATCTTATGTAGTTTGTAACATTGAAATCATGACAAGATTCCCAACGATGTAATTGCAAGACTGGCAATTTGACTAGTTTGATAAAAATTTGGAGAAATTTGACCCTTTCAAGTTCTAAATTCATGATTTTTTATTAAATCTAGAATATTTTGGGAATTATTCTACTTTCACTAATCATTAGTTACCAAAATAAGGGTGACAAAATACTTTGAATTTACAATGTTTTGCAAGGACTACCTCACTAAAACTTAGGGATGATATAATTTTTTGCCACACAAGGTACATCATAAGGCAAATTTTCACCCTAAATAAAATAGTAGATATAGGACAATGATACCTTACCTTATCTTTTAGAGTCCAATATTTCAAGATTATTATATTTTCACTTTATATATATGTGTGTATGTAGTATGTATTCATTCATTCATACATACATACAAAAACATATGTATAATTTTTTGACCATTTTAATGATTTTATTATCTATAAAATTGAAAACATATTAAAAATTTATTTGATGAAATTAAAAAGTAATAATTTTTTTGGTTATATATTAACTTTTCTAAGTTTCAAATTATTTAAATCAATTATATTTTATTTTGTGCCTATATTATAATATTTTGTTGATTGTGTATGGTTTGCAACATTTAAATCTAGATTTTATTCTTTTCTTCTATATTTATTAGAATTTAAGATTACTTTGTAACAATTTTTAACCCTTAATTTTAAGGTTTATATCTTCTTTTTAATTTTTTTTATCATTACCTATAAGTCTATGAAGCTCTATTGCCTTTTAAGGTATAAAGATAGAGCAAATTTTCCCCTGATCATGAGATACGGAGTAAAATAATATTTTATTCTTAATAACAGGACATGGGACAAGAGAAGGCTTTCTACTTTTGCCTTACCTAATGTCTTGAAATGTAAACCAACTTGGCTTATTCAATCGACCAAATTGGTTCTTAGGTGCAAAATCAAGCTAAACATACCTATAAATTTGGATTAAACAAAAATTGGGATTGACCTATCCAAATTTGATAAAAAAATAGTGGAACCAATGTTTTGTTCAACCTACTAATGCAATTCACTTTTTTTTTTAACTTTTTTATAATCTTTTTAGACTTGAACTTGACTGGGATTAAGTCTAACCCAATGTCTAATTATAAAATGAATCAAAAATGAAACCTAAGAATTAAAAAAAGAATAAGATTTGTATAATTTTAATTGAAATTAGAGGCAATTTTTGTTATTAAACTTCAATTTTAATTAAAATTGAGTTGAATCATTTATTATGATTTAAAAATACACTTGTGTTAATTAAGTAAATTGTTTATATCTTTATATGCATATATATACTATATATATGATTTATGCATATAAAAAATATTAATTTATTCAATTACTTAATTTAACCAATTGAATCGGTTTGATCTTGTGCTAAATTAAGTCATTGACGGAATTGAATACTGAAATATTGCTCTCATTCCATTACCATCCCTTACTAGAACAAAGGATTGCTTAGCCATAAACATTGAGAATGATGTGATTAATGATATTGATAATCTATCTAGCACGTGAAATTCCTATTTTTTATAAAGGATATTGGTATATTAATACAATTAAGATAGATAAGAAAATATAAACAAAAAGGGTTGCAATTTTGCTACGTAAAACGGAAAAAAAGGGGTTTTGCTTTAGCAGGTTTTCAGTAAAAATTCATAGTGACACATATAGCTGCAACTCATGTAAAAATCGATCGTATTTTTTTTCAACTTTTCATAAAATGTTAAAAATTTCAAATCCTTTCTTGAAGCAAATTTTGCTGTTCGTATGACCACTTTTTGTGGACATATTATATCTAAATTTTTACATTTTTTTTTTTGAAAAATGCAGGTTTTTCATACAATGGTGAACTTTTTTTTAAATCAAAATTAGAGGAAAAACTTGAAAATATCCGAATATGCATTGAAACATTACACAAATTTAAACACAGAAGATTTCTGTAATATTTGAGGTGGCTTTTATAGCATCTGAGACTTAAAAGTTTTCATACAATAAAATTAAAATTATGATATGTGTAAATTTTTTTGAAATTATCATAAATTTAAATTCAATTATCTCTAGAAAAATTTAAACGTATAAATAATTGTTGATTTTAGAAGAAAAGTGTTGTTATAGTTTAAAACATCGTTTAGTTTGTCACTCTGAAACAAGAATTGATGAGGGTTGGAAACATAAAGAATGGGGCGGAAATCTGTCGAGTCAAGTCAAGTATTAGAAAAAAAAAAGGAGTTATGTTTATTTTTAAATTTTTTTTTGTCTCACTTGTAACCCAAAATCACAACTTGATCATCTATATTGTCTATAAAATATAAAAAAACTTCGTAATTCATTTGCCTATTTAGACTTAACAGTTAAAATCTGGATAGGTCATTAATGAACTTATTAATATGGATATATAAGCCGTAAACTGGCTCTTAATAATAATAATAATAATAATAATAATAATAATAATAATAATAATAATAATAATAATATTGTTAAATAAATAATACATTGAATGAAATTTTATTTCTAATTGTATAAATTCTTAATAATTCATTATAATCTTATTTATTTAAAATAAAAAAGAATTATGACTTCATTTGACATACCGTATAGTATAATATTGTATAGGATAAAGTAGTATATTATATAACTTAATAAGATGAAGATATGTATAAAATTATTATATTTTTTTGGATAAACTAGGAAGATAAGGGTGTAAAAGAGTATTTTTAATTTTAAAAATTTAGTATTTATCTTAACAATACACTATCAACCCTTATTCTCTTTGTTTTCTATAGAACTAAATGTATAAGAGGAGAATTTTAGATATTTTATCTCTAATTGTATAAATTCTTAATAATTCATGATTACAAATAATAATCTTCTTTATTTAAAATATAAAATTATGACTTCATTTGGTATACCGTATAGTATAGTATTGTATATGGTAAGATAGTATATTATATAACTTAGTCTGTAACCATATAAGATGAAGATTTATATAAAATTATTGTACCTTTTTTATTTTTGATAAATTAGATAAATAAGAATGTAAAAGAGTATTTTTAATTTTAAAAATTTAGTGTTTATCTTAACAACACACTGTTGGTGCTTATTCTCTTCATGTTATACAGAACTAATAAGAGGAGACTTTCAGATAACTATACAATCTATTTAAAATCTCTAAATATTGTATAGTCTTTGATTGTATGGTCTATCTTCGACTATTAGTTCTTATACAGTATGTTAAATGAGGCCTAAATGATATAATAATATAGATTTATCATACTCACGTCAAGAAATTGAGAACATTGATTGCTAGGTTGAAAAAGGAGAAGAAGGCGCAATTATAAGAGAAAAAAAAGAGTGACAAAGATTGTTACACTAAAGTTATATATATATATATATATATATATATATATATATATATATATATATATATATATATATATATATATTACTACTAAGACTATTGGTTTAATGGTATTGGGTCATTACTTCAGCTTAGAGATCATAGGTTTGATGCCTCTGCTGATGTAAGAGAACATCCAACCTATGATTTCCATAAATAAGTCAACTAGCCAATCTTAAAGCCCAATAGACTAAGTTTGTTTAATAATAAGCCAATTACTTAACCTATGTCTAGCTTATTTATATAATCAAACAATTCAAACCAAACTTCTAACAAGTTAAGCTATAGATTATTCAACAACGTTCTTGTCAATTCTTAGAAAGCAATTGTTGTTTTCTTATTTAATTCTACTCCTTTTTTTTTTTCAATCAAGAATTACTTCATTCTCTTTTTTAATCTTATTATAAGTAAGCAATTGATCAAAGTTGGAAATACAGAAGTAGCAGCATACTCTAGTTTAAATAAATATAGAGATACATTAAGCATCAAATTAAATGAAAAGTAATCATCATAGACAAAACCATCCACAATAAGCAAATAAAATTACTACTAACTCAACTTTTAAACTTTAAGCAAATTTAAGTCACTTTGATGAATAAATTAAGGTATGAATCATATGATTTACCCGTAAAACAAATTGCAAATAAAGTTATATGCAAAAAAAAAAAAAAGATCATATATTTAAATTAACAGTAAATAAGGTTTTCTCACCTAACCTAATCTTAAGTGTTATCTACTCTCACTTCTATCTTCACTTAAAAATTAAATGGATAAATTTCCATCCACAAATTAATATCAGATTCTTGGAACATGAAAACAGTGAGGGTTTACTTAACAAGATAAATCTGTTAGAGAACAGCGACAAACTGGACAAGTAAGTTTTCCACCAAGCAACCAAGAATTTAAGCATGACGCATGAAATTGATGATTACACTCCGGAAAAGGTTGAACCAACTCTCCAATTTTGAAATCTTCCAAGCAAATAACACACTGATCGGTTGATCCCTCCGTTCTCTCATTGGTCTTGTAACTTTCAAGGGGTGGCAAGATTCCCAACGACGCAATTAGAAGCCCTAGCAATTTGACTACTTAGATAAAGATCCGGCGGAATTCGGCCACTTTCTGCCCTTTCATGTTGTAACTGAGATCTTGTATTTTCCTCGAGTCTTTCATGTTGAACCTGAGTCCTTTCAAGTTGAATTTCAGTGATGTTGCTTGTCTCTGCAGGCCTTGCAGGTGGAGACTGAGTCCTTTGAAGTGGAATCTGAGTTCTTCTGCTTGTCGATGCAGGCCTTTCAAGTTGAGGCTGAGTCCTTTGAGTTCGAGTCTGATTACTTTGATCTATCACGGGGAATGTTAGGATTATACCTGTAAAACAGATGGCAAAACCGAAACTCGTGGCCAGAGTTAAGTAATACCAGACATCTCCGTATTCGGGATATAAAAGACCAACTGGCACTAGAAGAAAAATTAGCAGCATGAACAGTATTGTAAAAAAATTAAAAAATATAAATGTGGTTGAACATTCGGGATCGGTATCCATATGAGCTAAGAAAGAATAAAGACGAAATAGCTACAGCAGTTTTAATGGGTTCTTAGGTTAATTTATATGTTGAATAGCGGTTTCGTATCCTGATTTGGTGTGCTTGGTATGAAAACAAATTAATGGATTATTAAGTGATTAAGTGTTGATAAATACGCGTGGATAATTTAATTTTATATTTGACATGATTTTTAGTGATAATTAATACTTTGACATGAAGGAATTAGTATTAACAAAAATTCAATAGGAGAAATATTACGATTAAATAAGATATTATCTTTGATTGTGATGCTAGTATATATATTATTTAATGATATTTTTTTTTCTTACGAAAGGTCTTTAATATTTATTCTCTTTTAACAAAATTAATCAGTCTTAAGAGTTTGAGTTAAATATAAATTCAAGCTACATACCCCAATCTAACAATAATCAAATATTCGAATGCCCAATCATATAAGCTCCCCCTGATAGTTTAGGAATATATGGCCTTTGCAATGCGAAATCAAATATTTTTGGGAGTCCTAATATTTTGAGCACGTGATACTCAAAATTTTAATTCTTGAAAATATGAAATTATCATATTTGGCTTAATTAGAAATATTACTAGGGATATTACTATATTATATTTTAATTATTTTGAATAGTTTTAAAATATTGCTCAATTATAAAAAATTGCCCTTATTAAAAATTGAGTGTTTAACTATGATAGATGATGATCAACAGTGATTACTAGCAATATTAGCAATGATAGGAGATAATGATTATCGATGATAAATGATAATTGACAGTGATTGGTAGTGATCATCAAGAATGAGTAGTGGCTAACATTCATTCTCTCATTACCGGCAATAAATGGTAGCTAGTGACATTCATTGACAAGGGTGGTGGCAACTAGCAATGGTTACTAGCAAGTTTGGTGGTCAATAGTAGTCACTGATAATAAATGGTAGTGGATCATAATCATCAGTAGTAGATAATGATGAATGATAATCATTAGTAGTATATGGTGATCGATAATCACAAAAAATAGGCGGTGTTTGGTACTAGTCACCAGCGATAAGGGTGATGGATGTTGGTCATTAGCAGTGCATAGTAATGAAAGGTGATTACCAGTAGTGAGTGGTGGTTGATAATGATCACTTGAAATGGATGGTGGTGAGCGATGGCCACTAACAATATATTGTGGTTAATTGCAATGATTAGTGACTAATAATAGTCAATGACAGTAGGTAATGGTAAAATGAGATGCTAATAATAATAAAGTTTTAATAGAAGGGTGGACAAAATTATTTATTTATATCAATTAAACATTTACATGTCATGAGAATATAGGATACTCACCTTCCACATAAAATTCTTTGGGAGAATATTGGAATAAAAATATTCTAAAAAATATGAATATTTTTAGAAATATCTTTTTAAAGTTTAAACTAAATATGAGAATCTTACATATACTTAAAATATTCTTGAAAATGTGTTTAATATTTCGTGAACCAAACATATCCATAATAATTGTGTTATTTAGATTTTATTTATTTATTATTGTTTTTCTACAAGGTTTAGAGTTATGAATGTAATTTTATCGTTAACTAAGGTTAGTCCACAAGTCGTACCATATGTGTCACAAATTTATAGAATATACAAAATATTAATTTTATAATAAAATCATAATTGTTAATTAACTGGTGATACAAATTAAATATTAATTAAATGAGAAATATGAGAAATGAGCTTTAATTTTGCGGTGCTTGAATTTTGTCCCGTTTAAAATTTGAAATTTATAATTAGGTTTTCACTATGCGAAACCTCAGAGATTCCTTTAAAATAATTTTGATGATATAAGTTTAAAATGTTTCACTTTGGTATATGCCTTAAAAAATTTGTTCCAATACGACTTTTTTTTTTTGGAAAATTTTGTAAAGTTGTTGATGTTTCTCCGAACTTTTCTCATAAAAAATAAAAAATTTAGAAATTCTTATACGAGGCAACTTTGGCTGTTGGGCAGAAAAAGGTGAGTTTTCTATACAAAAAGTGAACCCTTTTTCTCAAAATATAAAAACAAAATTATGAAGTCACTGTGTACATTAATATCCAGATTTAAAAATTGAAGACTTCTATGGTATATGAGGTGAATATTAATTATAGCATTTGGTAGATAGAGATTTTATATAATAAAATTAGGATTTAAATTTAATTCATTATTAGTAAAAATTAATTTTAAACTATCAACTACTCATATGCCATATTAATAAAAAAAAACTATCAAAACTTGAAATTAAAAACAATTAATTACTATTAATTTTTTAATGACATGTCTTGTTTTTATTTATTGATAGTGTAAAATATTTTATACTAATAATAGATTAAATTTAAACCCATAAAATTATGACACATGCACAATTTATTTTCAATAATAGTGAATTTCAATTCAATTATCCCTAAAAATTCAAAATTGGTTATTTTATGAGAAAAAGGTTTACTCTTTAATAAAAATCAATGAAGATATCTGTTCAATAGAAATTATGCTGATTTTATATGGATTATACTCATCAATAGATGGAAGTTAAAACCTTGCAAAACGAAACCATATTGAGGGGGGGGGGAGAAATCTGTTAATACTTTAACCTCACAATCGTTTTGACACTTTGACTGCTTCATTTTTTCTATTTAATTCCCTTACTAATGATTAATTTGATTTTTTTCTGTTCATTTTTTTTTTGGGGGTTTGGGAATCGGGACACAAAGTTAAGGAGGCCAACGGAAACTACGATCTATTAGAAAATTTAATGTTTTCATGAATAAATATAATATATAATTTTATATTATTTCATTAAAAAATTAAAATATTTATAATTTCAAAACTTTGATTTAGTCCCTTGAAATTAATATTCTGATTTTTCCATTATTTGAGTTTTGAGAAGTAAAAAATTGAACAAAGCGGGAGACACAGCACCAGCTCCATACGCTAGTTTAAAAACTAAGCTATAGTTTACGTGGTAACCGGAAAAAATTGCTACCGTAATGCTAGGATTTCCATTTCAGTATTTCCTATATTATTTATAAATATAAAGATAAAATTATTTTTATTAAATTTAATTAATGACCATTAAAATTTATTAATTTAGTTATAATAATATTAAAGATATAGTAATTATTTTGTTAGAAAGTTCAAAACTAAATCAAATAAAATATAAAAAGTTACTTTTGTCACTTCCTAGAAAAATTTATTTATTAGGAAATTTAATTTTTTACTAGAAGTTATTTTCTATGCAAATCAAAAGATTCTTATATCAATATTATTTTTTATTATATTTTTACAAATAAAAAATTAATTTAATTTTAAAAATTATTCAACCATAATATTATAAATGCTGATCTGATCTGTTAGAAAGTAAATTTGAGATTTTCCTGCATCGGTAGGACTAGAAATTTCACGATATTAAAGATACTATATTCACCGAGACTAGATGAAGAGAAAGGAATAACATTGACAAAAAACTGTCAACAGTGAATTATTATTAAGGAAATTAGACATTTGATCTGTGCGTTCGCACAAAGTTATCTTCTTTTTTATTATTGTTAACAGTGAAAAATATTTTAATAAAATTATGTGCGTAAGTGAAAAAAATATCTAAATTTGTTTCGAACTAAAATCATAAATTTTTAAAAGGTAACAACTGTATCAACATGATTCACAAGGTTCTATAATCAAATAGCATTGAAAATATTCATTCATTTCAGAATCATAATTTTAAAGCATGCAACAAAATAAGGGTAAGATTTTAAATATATATATCTTCTTTTAAAACATAAATAATAAGATATGTAACGCATTTGCAATAACACCAACGTTTTCAAAAGTTGTAATAAAGTGAAACAAGCGCCATAAGGATATAAACATTGAATAAAGTTTTTTTAATTGTATATAGACTTATTTACTTTAGGACTTGTATTTTTTTTTTTTTAATTTGCACTCACGTATCCTTATACTTTTTTGGTGTGGGATTTGTATTTGGTTATATCAAAAAGAAGCTCGCATATGACTATGTGTTAATTTACTTAATTTAAAGAAGATTTATATCAAAAGGCTTCCCTTCCGATCCTTTCATGTCGGGAATGATCCTCAATATTATCAAATTGATACGGGATAAAATGAAGTGGGAGGATGAATAGTAATTCGCGAGCTTTGTGAATTAAAAAACTATTTATAGCTAAACTTTGTGCAAAAATATCCGATTGCTTTGATCCTAAGGTGAGGTGAAAGTTGAGAATCTGAAATTCAAGAAACACAATGGCTCATACTGAACTAACCAAAAAAAGGTCGTGAAGTGACACGAACAAATTTAGGGTCTAATTGGAGTGAAAATGAGTAAACGTGTTTGGATAGATAATTGTCCACCACCTTTGGAAACCTGCAACCTTAGAGATATAAAGCTTGTACACTTACCACTTGAGGGAATCATGGAATCCACCATAGAAATATAAAAATGTAAGGGGAAGAACTCACTACTCAATGGAATCCCCACTCAATGGAATCTACCAAAGAGATATAGAAACTTAAAAATAAGCACAAAGGCTATTCAATTTCTTTGATTAAGCACTCACAAATTGTCTATTCGAGATTACATCAAAAATATATAAATAAAGACTATTGAAACATCTCTCCAATCATAGAATATTGAAGAATTAATGAGATATTTTTTGTTTAAAGACAAACATTAAATACAACATTAAATTTGAATTCTTCTAATAAACTAATCTAGAAAATATAATAAAATTTTCTCATATCAAAATAAAGTAAAATTTTCCTTTCCAAAACTAGACATGTAGATCCTTTAGATGACTATTCATGTGCTTCATTTGGTCTTGATTTGAAGGTTCAAATTACCATTAAAAATTGGGCTTGATTCTTGAATTCTATAATCTTCATCATATATTGAACTTGAATAATTTCTTGAATTAACTCTTGGGCTTCTTTATTAGATATTCCCACATCACAAATATTTGGGAAAAAAACAAAAGAAAGAAAATATCAATTTTACATTTATTCTATTTTACCCTTTTTGATTTTGAAAACTTTGAATTGGAGGCATAAGCTTCACAAAATCTTCAAATTAATATCTATCATCCTCTAAATTAAATATTTTATTAAATTATATGATTTTTTATGAATTTTTAAAATACAAGTCACTTTATTATTGCATGTTAGCATGCTAAGTCATTTTTTAAATATAATTTTATATAATTAATAATAACTAAATAATTTTTGCCAAAAATTTCCATGAATACATAAAATTGAGTTCGAAATTATTGTGGAAAAAATGGGGTTGGGAATCAAAATACAATAATATTACAATTCTCATTAAAAAACAGTTTGTGGAAAACAATGTAATTGGATAAACATCAAATAAAATACATAATGAGTATTAATTTCAAAATTTTTTATAGTTAAAGGCTTTGACTCTAAATTTTTAAAATTAGAGGAGACAAAATTCAATCACCTCAGAGTTTAAGAAATTTTTCTTATTCTTTTATATATTTTCACTAGACTCTTCATTTTATTGCTGGCTAGGAACTAAAACATCAGATTGGGTAACACTGAGAGGATAGAGCCCTAAAAGATTGCATATTTTTATTATTAAATCATTAATTTTACTTTGATATTAACAATTTTTTATTTGACTTATTTAAGAGTTGAATTATCCCATAGAATTATCTAGGAGTGGGCATAATTCCTCCAACTAGCATTAATGGTCTGAATCAGTTGCAAATGAACAGTTCAAAAATAGTAAAACAGTTGAAATCGGTACAAGTTCATAGAGATTAGGTTGAATGCAGTCGATTATGGGTTTAAGAATGCTCTACCCGCATAAACACATAACCGACCGAAATCAGTAATCTGATGATTAAATTTCACCTACCCATTTCTTGTATGGTTTGTTTAACTCAGAGATTTAAGTTGATGTTGCAGTCACGGTCATAATTGTGTTGTGATGCGGATAAATATGGAAAAATACAGTCATAATAATTCAAAATTATGAAAAATATAACGATCCAAAATTATGGAAAATTGTGGATGCGGTATGGTTACTAGCAATATTGTTGTTGTGGACTGTTTTTTAAATCACAGGTTTAACTTTGACTAAAATTTGAAATTTATTTTTTGATTTTTCATCCATTAGACTCTTCTTCAATCTCTCCCTTTTTGAAAATTTTTTCTTCAAACCCTTGTTCTGCAAATCTGCATCAAGTCTAGTCACTCCACCTCCTCCACAACACCATCACCCTAGTGCAACCCAACCTTCAATTAGGATTTCGTGAGGAGCTGAAGTGTTGACTTGAGGCTTTTTTCTGCAGTGATGCAGTCCAATGACGGTGGAAAGAGAAAACCCCCAAACCCAAGATGAAACCTGCTTGATTCGCACCCACAATTCATATAATCTGGCAGATGCAACAGTGGACTTGGCCGATCGGGTATGATTATTTGGAAAAGGCAACGGCAAAGATGGAAGATTGAGATTCACCAAAGAAGAAGAGACTTCCGACAATTACAATAATGAATGAAGTTAGATGAAAGATTCAAGATGGTAATAGGTTTTTCCTTCTTTGACGAGAATTAGCGATTTAAATTATAGTCGAAATTACGATTACGTTTTTGCTACGATTAGTAAAATTACAGACAAATGAGAAAATGTAACTGTTGCAATGCAAAACTACAAAAAAAAAAAAAAACAAATACAATATGGTTTATAATCATAATATTGGGCAGATACAATTTAAATCCTTGATTAGATTCTTATTCAACTTCAATATTTATCTCTTTTATTTTGATTTTTGTGCAAAACTAGAACTACAGAACTGCGAAAGAAAATCTTGAAATGGGAATAGAAAAGAAAATCTTGAAATGAGAAGGGTTGTATATTGTAAAAAAGAAACAGAGACAAAAGTGGATGGTTTAGTAGTTTTAAACCACTATCAACAGCATATGAAGAGCCAATTCGATTAGCTATGATATATATTTCCATTGGAACATTCAATTAGGATCGATGGTTTGATTTGAAAACCGACAATGATCGAACCCAAATGTTGCACGTCCTAGAATTATCATACATTGTTATATAGAAATTATAAATATTTTTCAATAGTTAAAGATTTAACACAGAATAGTTATGATTTGCAAGCTAAATTTTATCCAATAAAAATTAAAGAGAAAAATCAAAATAAACACACGATTGTATACGTGAGGAGGAATGATTTACTGGTTATATATATATATATATATATATATATATATATATATATAATTTTAGAAGTTGTTATATCCTAGAAATAATATTTTGCATATGTGAAAAATAATGATTAATTGAATTTAAAAATGATCCTGCAGTGTTCTTTTGAATAAACGTATAATTAGAAACCATCTCATTATAAACATAACTGAAGCCATGCTTAGCAAATACTCAATAATGGTCGTATAAATATTAAGATTATCAATAAATATAGGTTGTTAAAAAATTAACATTAACATTATCAATAAATACAGTAGTAAATAATAATCTAAGAGTCCATTTGTTGTGATTAGAAGGAAAAGGGAAATATAAATATTTTTTTATAATGATTGATAATGCTTAGTAAATTATTAATAATATCATACCCTTTTATCAGTCATATAACTTAACAAACCAATAGATAAAAGATGAATTTCTTTTACAAAAAAGTATCAAATTTTTAATATTATTCTTTCAATTAATAATCCAAGGAACTAATAATGAAGTGATTTAATTTAATTTATTAAGTTACATTAATTCTTAGTTTTGTATCTATCTTGTTGCTAAAGATTTTGATATACACATTTTGAATTAATTTGAAATGTACATCTTGCAAAATTCTTAAGATAAGATTTAAATAAGATAATTAACCATATATAAATAAATTTAAATTTAAAATATATATTTTAAAAACATAAAATATAATTAAATATAAATTAACTTTGTGTAAATTTAAGATATATTAATTTTATATAAATTGAGATAGATAATTCTTTTAA
Source organism: Sindora glabra (assembly GCA_020226215.1). NCBI lineage: Eukaryota > Viridiplantae > Streptophyta > Magnoliopsida > Fabales > Fabaceae > Sindora > Sindora glabra. The sequence goes on from CM035226.1 coordinate 95,790,432, forward strand.
ATATTACAACTAATACTAATACTATCAAATATCAGTAAACAATAAAATAAAAACGGGAAAAATAGAGAAGAAATGAAGATTTTGGAAGGAAAACAATGATTGTGAGATATGTACAATAAAAACAACTACTTTTATTGGTAAATTACATTTTTGGTTATAATAACTTTGTAAATTTTAGACGTATTAGACAATTTTATATAAATTTAAATATATAAGTATTTTTCTATTAAATAAATATTAAAATTAGTATTAATAATATGGATAAGCAATAAAAAAAAAACAAAATGAGGGTTTTGGAAGGAATCATGACATATGGAAAATAAAAGCAACTACTTATATATATATATATATATATATATATATATATATATATATATATATAGACACATAGTCCCAGGATGTCATATTGCAACCTGAGTATAAATTGGTTTTTCAATTCGGAATACAATTCACTCTATAAGGAATAATACTGTTTTGGTCTAAACCACAATCCACGCAGATTCCAAGCTTTTAACCTGCGTCGGAGTGGTTTTATCGTAACATAAAACCACCAAGACAAGGAGAAATTCTTAATTATATATAAAGTCATTTTAAATAATTTTGAAATACTAAATTATTTATGATTTTTATTCAATATAGCAATTGCAATTATTTGTTGCATCTAACAATTTAAAAGAGCAAGCCTTTCCATTTTCATGAGTCATTTATTAATCTTGATTTATTATGAATCCTTCATCTAACCTTTGATTAGTATAAAACCCATGAAAATACAGGAATCAATCATCTAAATGACTAGATACAATAGCCATAATTATAGTTGTTACCTAGATCAAAATTTATAAATACTTATTATTTAAAAATTATTTAAATTAGCTTCATGTATATACATGATTCATACCTAAATTTTTCTAAGACATCAGACCAAACCCATAAGAAATAACACTATGCACATATGTAGACATCACTTGTTATAGAAAATCTTATAAAGTTTTAATTTAGTGAAAAATATGTTGATTCTAGATAGAATTTACTTGTCAATGGGTAGGGGTTCCAATCTCAAAAATAACACTTATTGAGAGTGAAGAAATTCATTAATGCCTTAATCCTCCAAATGATTATTCTAACTAGTGATTCACCAAAAAAAAAAAAATAGAAGCATATATAAATATAGATCTAAACATGGAAATTATATTAGGTAAATTACACTCATTTCTTTAAAGGGTCAACCTAATTATACTTGGAAATGAATCCAATGCATTTCTTAAAAAATACACTAGGTATATTTCAAAGAGAGAAAAATACAATTTTTTTTTCAAATTATAGGTTCCAATGAAAAAGTTGGAATCCAAAGTAAAAACTAGATCTTTATCTTTCGAAAAATAACAAAGAAATGATGAAAGAAAATGGAAAGAATTTGGACCCATTACAGTCATTAGTGGATCTACATTATTGAACATTATGGATGCAATTGCCCCATAAAAAAAAATTACACATGCATGTATACTAAATGTAATTATTGCCCTCATAAACTTGTTTAATGGATTAGAAGAGCAAGATTTTTCCTTAAATGGTGGTGAACAAGTATGAAATTTGACTTATTACACACATTAAAATATATAAATGAAAAAAAATTAAAATATAAGTTCATTTTTGTTTAAATATCTAATTGTTTCATAGTAATTTAAATTCTTGTTTTTATATGTATATATTGCCTAAACCAATCAAAATTTTTGGATCCATCACTACTTATGTTGCAAATTGAGTTGTATTTTAAAAGATTAAGTCCCACATCAGGCAAATTAGACCTCACGAAAAGGTTTATATATGAAACTTTTTCTTTTATATAAAGTGATAAGAAAGGAAAGTGGCTAACTTACATGCATGAGGTGAGCCAAAGTTAGTGTAAAAAGATGGATTTACCCCCTACACTCAAATATCACATGAGGCCAAGCCCAAGTCCACTTTTGCAAAACCAAAATTAAAATAATCTATAGTTTTACAAAATTTGATGCTTATATGTGAAACCAGATTTTGGGCCTAATAAAATTCAAAATGCTCAATGGATTTATTTTGAGCATTTATTTCCCAATGGTTATATTTTTAATGGCCATCTTTCCAATGGCTATATTTTCAATAGCCATATTTCCAATGACTATATTTTTCAACCTATAAAGATTATACTATTTCTCTCATTTTTACAACACACACATCTCTAATAGCTTTCTCTAGAAACATTCTTCTTCTTGTTGTTAAGTTTCATTTTCTTGCAGCTTGCTTCCTATTCTAAACATGCAATTTCAAGATAAACAAGTTGATTGAATCCTGGGAAAATTGCCAGTTTGAACTTTACATGAGAGGCTAGGATAATTCTTTGAGGTGGCAATCTATATCACACCTCAAATTACAAAGCCAATTTTCTTGACAATCTCAAGGAATTATCTCTTAAGTATAGTTTTAAAAATTATGTCTTTACAGATAAGTTTTCAAAAATAACTTCTAGCTCATTCTATTTACAATTTCTATAAGTAATTTCTCTGACTATTCTTTTCATTTGTGTTAATTATTTGAGATGTAGAACATTATGATCTATTGTAAGACAACTAGGACTCAATTTCTTTAACTATTTATAAATAAGGCTACATAGATAAATTGAAAGGTGCAATTGAACTATCTTTGACTATGGTGAACAATCTAATGTATTACCTGGCATGGGTGGTGATGTTCATGCCAGCTTTCAATAGTCTTAAACACTCCCAACATGAGACTTATGAACTCAAGTAACTAAGAACTTTGTTTAATTTTTACTCCAACATTAAGATTTTATCGTTATTGCTAGTTGGTATATTGGTGTTATATATATGTCGTACTGTTGAACTATGAATCACAATTTAAAGAAAATAATAATCTAATTATTTATTTATTTATTTATATTTTAATTTCATAGGAGTTACATTGTGTAAGAATTTGTTCTCATCAGGAAATATTTTTAACTGTATATGTAAACATTACTATCTAGTAACTTGCTTCACTACTTCCTATGTGACTTACCATGTTTGATTTTTATTAATTATACACTATACAAGCATGGAAGACTAAAAGAAATTAAATAAAAGTAGCATTTTAGTAGTTCTTGATTCCATGTGAGAATTTACATTATATTTTTGAAGTTTGAAATAAATTTAAATTCCTTTTATCTAATTTTTGTGGATTACTTAAAAAGGTTTTATTGAAATCCTAGAAGATATATTTATGGGATCATAAGCATTAGCTAATTAGCCTTTTTGGATTTAATGAACCTTATTTTCTAATTTTGATGGTGAAGGTATTTATACATGACAAACACGTTTATGTAAGACCATGTCAACATATTTACTTATTCTATTCACTTAATGTATTTGAATGGGCCTTACCTCAATTCTATATGTATTATCAATAAACAAGTTAGCCATTATTATTGGTGTTTGTAAATTCATTCTGTATGTCACTTATAAATAGGATATCCCATAAGAAAATAGGGAAAACACCTTATGAATTATCAAAAGATTATATACCTAATTTACAATATTTGAAAGTGTGGGGGGTGTCTAACTAAAGTTTCATAACTTGAACCAAAGAAAAGAAAAATAAGATAAAAAACTTCTAATTATATATTTATGGAATATACTAGTAATATTATAGCATATAGATTTCTTATTTTGAAAAGTGATGTGCTTGATAACAATACAACAACATTCTGCAAACACATTTATCCACTACGTGACAAAATTTCTCATGCAACAAAAACTCTAAATACATCTTTCTTGTAAATGATGATTCTCAATCTTATTTTCAAGCAGTTTCTTCTTTTGAAGTGAAATTTTTGGAGAAAACAATCAAAACAAAACTTGAATCAATTTCATAAAATCAAACTTAGGAACTAGTGAACTTGCCTCCTGAAACAAAGCTAATAGGTTATAAATAGATTTTTAAAAAGAAATATTTTCTTGATGATTTAATTAAAAAGTATAAATCTTGATTGGTTGCAAAGGGTTTTATGCAAAAATAAAATATTGATTATTTTGATACTTTTGTATCGGTAACAAGGATTTCTTCAATTTATGTTTTGTTTGCTTTAACTTTTGATTTTAAATTAGTTGTACATTAAATGGATATTAAAACCACTTTCTTAAATGGTGTCTTAGAAGAAGAAATTTATGTAATACAACTTGAGGGCTATGAGGTCCTAGGACAAAAAAATAAAGCCTATAAATTAAAAAAATCTTTGTATGGCCTAAAGCAAGCACCTAAATAGTAGCATAAAAAATTTGATCAAACCCTAATGAATAATGGTTTTTCATGTGTTAAAATGGACAAATATGTATTTACAAAATGTGAAAACAATGAATGTGTGATATTAAGTTTATATGTTGACGGTTCTTATTTTTTGCACTAATTTTAATATAGTGTATCAGACTAAAACATTTTTAGCCTCAAATTTTGACATGAAAGACATGAGTGAAGCTAGTGTTATCTTGGATATTAGAATCAAAAGGAAAGATAGTGGAATTATGTTGGCTTAACAACATATGTACAAAAGCTTCTTAAGAAATTAGGGTATCTAGAGAAAAAGCTTATTAGTACTCCTTATGATGCTAATACTTAACTAAAGAAAAATTTAGAGAACTTAATACATCAGTATAAGTATGCTCAAATTATTAAGAGTTTGATGCATTTAATAAAATTTTCTAAGCCCAACATAGCGTATACTATGTGCAGACTAAGTACATATACCTATAATACCAATTTTAAGAAAAAGAAAGGAAATTGTTATGTTTGTGGTAAGTTGGACCATCATGCATCCCAATGTGAAAAAAGGGTGAGAAATGACAATCCTCCAAAACCTAAAGCAAATTTGGTTGGAGATCGTAAAGATGACATAATTGTGGTAATTATTTCTCAAGAAAACATTGTGGCCAATATGAAAGATTTGATGGTAAACTCAGGTGTTACGAGACGTATCTATGTTGATAGAGAAGCTTTCACCTCTTACTCATTGATAGGAGATGGAGAAGATTTGGTTTACCTTAGAGATTTAAGAATTACAAAGGTTCTTGGAAAAGATAAAATACTTCTAAAATTCACATCTAACAAGAACCTAGCTTTAAGTAATGTTTTGAACGTGTCTAATATTAGAGCAAATTTAATCTCTGTATCTTTAATAGGAAAAAGTTAGGATTAAAGTATCTTTTAAATTTTCCTTGAATAGTGAAATACTTAAGAGGTATTGTGAATTATGATATTTTTTATAAGTGGATTTCTTAGTATATTAGAAGGACATAGTAATGCTAATTGAATCTCTTATTCAAATGAGACAAAGTCCACTAGTGGTTATGTGTTCACCCTTAACGGTGGTTTAGTGGATTAGAAATTATCCAAGCAAACAATTATAGTTAAATCCATTATGGAGTCAAAGTTTGTGACTCTTGAGATGGCTAGAAATGAAGTTAAGTGGATAAGAAATTTCTTATCCAATATATAATTAGGTATGAAACCAAAACCTTTGATATCTATGCATTGTGATTGCCAATTGGCAATAACCATTGTGGAGAATAAAGCTTTCGATGGCAAAAATTAACATATTAAATTGAGACACAATGTTGTGAAATAATTACTTAAAAATAGAATAATTTCCATAGATTATATGAAGTCTAAAAGGATTCTTTAAAGAAACCCTTAAGTAGAAAACAAATAATTGATACATTAAGAGGAATGGGACTAAAGCCATTTCAAGAAATTAACATTAATGGTAACTTAACTTATGTGATTAGCAATCCTATGAAGTAGATTCTTATGGGTAATAATAAGTCAATGTTAATTCTAAAAGTACTAGAATTAATTTTATGTGTCCCTCCTATGGTGTATGCGATTAGTGCTTTAAAATTGTAAATGATGTATGAGGATGAGCTTTACTCTTAATGAATTCCATAATCTTATAGGTGGTGTATTTAATTGCAATGTACATTTGATGGATTCACCTATATAAGTATGGTGCAGGGCCATTCCTATAATATACTAGTAAGATTTCTAAAGAACTTTATAAACTACCAAGCATGCATATGGCTTGTCAGCACAAAATCGCATTGCATAGGAAAATGATTTACAAATGTAAATTGATTGGTGAGATTGCTATTTTACAATTAGAGATTATTGATTTATAGAAACTAAATGTTTCACCAATAATTATGTAAATTGTCTTTCTCTTTCTAGGTTTGGTTCATAGTCTATAAGATACCAAATCAATTATTTACATTTATTTAAAAACCCAGTAAAGATTCTTTACCTATTTTTTAGTTTTCTTTGATAAGTCTTTTGGAATATGTGAGAGATTGTTGCACATTGAGTTGTATTTCAAAAAACTAAGTTCCACATTAGGTAAGTTAGAATTGAAGGGAAGGTTTATATATTAGATCTCTATTTCAATTGAATTGACAAGGAAAGAAAATGGTAGGCTTGTGTGTGTGAGGTCTACCAAAGATAGTATAAAATGGTGGATTAACCCCTTTAATGCATGAATATCACATGAGACCAGACCCAAGCCCAAGCCTACTTTTGCAAAACTAGAATTAAAATAATTTTTATTTTTGCAAAAACTAATGCTTATCTATGAAATCAAATTTTAGCCCTAGTAAACTTTGAAATGCTCAATAGATTTATTTTGAACATTTATTTTCCAATAGCTATATTTTCAACGACTATCTTTCTAGAAACTATGTTTATAATGACTATATTTTCAATGACTATATTTCCAATGACTTTATTTTTCAACCTGTAAATAATATACTATTTCTCTCATTTTTATAACACATGCATCTTTAATAGCTTTCTCTAAAAACACTCTTCTTCTTCTTGCTGGGTTTCATTTTTATGTTGTCTACTTCTTGTTCTGATCATGCAATCTCAAGACAAATGAGTTTGTTGAATTTTAAGGGAATTGCCAATTCAAGCTCTGTATGAAAGCCTTGGATAATCTTTTGAGGATAGTGATCTATATTACACCTCAAACAACACAACCAATTTTCTTAACAACTTACATTCTTTCTATTTTTTGGAAATATACACTCACATTTCTTATTTTTCAAAAATAAAGAAGATAGGTGTATGCGTAAGGAGTACAAATGAATCAAATCAAGCTAAGCTGAATATCTATATGCTTAAGTTTTAATTTACTAAAAATAAATAAGCTCAAACTCTAACTAAACATCATTAAATTTGAATAATTCAAACTTAATTTGAACATGAAATTAAATGAATTTACATGAGTTTATTTGAATAGTATATTATTAGGCCCCAATTTCAAATTAAACTTAAAATATTCGAATTCTAATTCAAGTTTATACAATCTATCCCAGATAGTTTGGTATTTCACATAAATTTGAAATTTTATTTTCTAGATATGAATCAAATATCATGTTTTTTTATCTCACTTTACTTATCAATATAAATTATTTTGTAACTACTATATCCATTAAAAACATCAATGCAATCTCACATAATAAGAGTAATTATATTTAACAAGAAGTAAAATGTATTAAAAAGCTAATTACTTCTACCAAAACATCTTACCTTTTCATGCAACTTTAGTAATTACTAGTATGATTGAATTTCTTTTATGCATTATATTATTTATATATAGTATAAAAGTAAAAATATATTTTTTATTATTAAGTGAACAGTTCAAGCCAAGTAGTATAAAGTTTAAATTTGGTTTGTATATTAATTAAATTCAACTTATTTAGACTTAACTTGTTTAAAATCAAACTCAAAACAAGTTTTTCATAAGTCAGTCTCAAAGTACTTATGAATAACTTGACTTATATGCATCCCTGCTTACTATAAAAGAGAAGAGGTTATATGCGTACATACATACATACATATATATATATATATATATATATATATATATATATATATATATATATATATCAAAAAAGAAATTATTATATACTTTTTAGAAGATTGTGAATATAAGTACACCAAACCTGAAGGAAAGCCAACAAAATTTGTTAATTATTTCTTTGTTGTGTTAGTTGTACATGCTCGCTATACGTTTCCACACCTAATTTTTCTTATGTTACAATTTGGAGTGTACTACATAATACTGGTTTGGTTGAAAGTAAGAGAGTATGTATCATTTTTTTCATTTTTTTTATTTTGAAATTTGATGAGAAAAATATTTATTATTTTATTTTCCCCTATTTTGTGTCTTTTAGGTTTTACATATGCTTAATTTTATAGAATAGGCCTTGTTTTATAATTTTGGATTGATTTTACAAGTTTTTGAATTTATTTGGTAAATGCTGGATTTTGACACTATTTCTATTTTTCAGCCATATCTTGGGCTCTGGATGTTAGATTGAGGAAAATTTTATATTGATAGAAAGCTAAAAGAGAGATCTACAACTTTCATGGTTTAGTCAAATCCCAGTTCAGACTCCTTTAAGCCTTTACTTGGCCGAAAAGCTAAAGCCACATTTTTATCCCAACTGAATCCGTTTCTGTATTTAGGCCATATCTGGAGCTATAGTGGTCCAATTGATCTGAAATCAATGCTCAAATTCTTAGAAGACATAGGTCTACAATTCTCATGTTTATAGATCTTCCAGAAGAAATCGATTTCATGGACTTATTTTACTTGGAAGACAAGCTTGTGGGAATTTACTGATTTGTCTAATAAACTTAATTAACTTGGAAGACAAGTTTTGGGCTTCTAGAAATTAGGAGAACCTTATTATTGTAATTCTAAGAGTCATCTAATCCTAGTCCAATAGGGTTTTAGACAAATTAAGTTATATAAATAGGCAAGAGGGCTGAAGAGAAAGGGATTCATATTTTTACACAGTTCAGCAGCCTAGTTTTCTTTCTTCTTCTTCAAGTTTTCGTCTTCAAACCATGGAGGGATAATTTTCTGATGTTGATTCGTGGAGTTTGAAGCCCTCCTCTTGAGGATTATGAGATCACAATTTGTAACATTAATTTTTCTTAATTAATTTTCTTCTTTCCCTATTTACTTGTGTTGAATTATTGAGATTGCTTGTGTTGGATGTTGATTTGGTATAATTGATGTGCTTCCTTGTGATTTCTAAATTCTTTAGTATTTTGTTGATGAATTATGGTTGGTAAATCATGTTTTCACTCATATAGGGTCAGAGGTTTGAGAGGTTGATTTGGAGGTTTCTAATTTAATTTCTCAATTTAACCGAATTCTATTATTAAATTAATTTCGATCTTGTGTAAATATTATAGTGGTTGCTTAATCGGCTAATCTTAATTGATCAAATCCTAGGTAGTTGTCTAGCGTAGAATTCACGAATTATTGTGAGAGTTCTGGGTAATCTAAGGTTAAAGAATTAATTAGAAAAAGTCAAATCCTAATTGATCTATGATTAATCCAATTTAGGGTTCTCAATTTCCATGAATTGGCTGCTTAATTCCATTGAATTTTCTTCTATTTTACTTCTATTTGAAAGCTTAAATTTGTGCTTATTAATCATTTAATTTGTGCAACTAAATTGCCCCAATTCTGCATTTTGTCATTGCAAAAATTACATAAACAGTATTCTGTATTCTATTTTATTTTGTTTCGTGATAGCATTCTATTTTCATTTGCATTGCATTTTGTCTTGGACTAGTTCTTCACGTTTTCATTGCTTAAATAATTTAATAAGTGTGCATATATTATTCTGAAAACATTTAGGAAAGATGAAATCAAAAGGATCACTAGGGATACGACTTAGTTGTGCCACTATATTATATTATTATTTTTACAATCAGTTTTAATTAATTTTGGTGCATTGCGGCGTGCACGTCGAAATCCCTTTTGTTGTACTACGAAGAAATGTCCATCTTTTGTATGTTTTTGCACCTTTCTGTTGGGTAAAAACGGGATTCAATCCGATCGCATTCCCTGGACCAACAAGAGCGATAGTTAATCAAATACAAGAAAAATTCTACTTCGAAGTCTCTTTCATGTCTTTCATCTCCCTCTCTCCTTTTTCTTTTTTTTGGGTGGTAGTCTTTCATTTCTTGAGTCTATCTAGCTTCTTCCAATGAAGCAAGGATTTCTATTTAATAGTAGAACATATCAAAATCTCTCCAAGTTCAAAATGCCTTGATGTATTAGTTGCTATTTTAATGGTGCAATAGTATCCGATATATCTTATGTTTTTTTCTTCTTATCATGTCTAGGATTTGAACTTGAATTTTGCATATATACATTAAATAAATTATCATTCTTATCATTGACAAATGCTGTGTTAATCCTTTGCTGCTTCGACCAATATCCCATTACAGGGTTTATAATTCATTCTCTGAAAGGATACTACATCTGGCTAAGGCTGTTATTTTCAAGAGGCTCCAAAAGATAACAGTCCAAGTACTGGGCCATCACTGTTACACTTTAGTATACATCTACGTAGATTAGATGGTCCTTTCCAGTGCATTGCAGGTATATGGCCATAAGCTTACCACTGATAGTTTATGTGCCATGGGGTCCATGTTGTGGAGATGGAATCTCAACTTTTCTGTCAGAACATTGGACAAAAGTACCAAAAAAATTCTTAACTCCAAAATTAAGTGATTTTTCTTGTATCATGGCAAGAAAAAAAATATCTATCTTACTAAAAAAATACTCCCTTAAAAAAGAGATATAGACATGAATATAAATTATATTATAGGCGGAGGCTTCTCACATTTGTTTCTCTATCTTTGAAAAAATTCTTACAGAAGTGAATAATTTTGAGACTTTTGATTTTATCCACATAATTATACAAACACCATATGTATACAAGAATTTTTCATGTGAGATTAAATGTTATATTTGCTTCTATCTCTATTTTCTTGAAATAAGAAATTTTTTATTCCTTGAATAAGAATGTATTAGAAAATACCGTATCCCTCGTGCATAACCTAACAATCAGAAGTACAGGCTAACTGCAGCTAGCTGACAGAGTAGGCCTACATAATTGAAAATTGAAATAGATATTTTTGGTATATAGATTCCAAGTCTATTAATAACATAGGATTCTCATACACACTGATTGATGATTCCAAGTATTTGATGCAAGACAACAAAATAGTGAAGCGGCAGGCACATGCTGTAAAATGAGGCCAAACAGAACCATTTTGGTGAAGTAGCACTAGAACTATTATACTTCACGTGTCTACTATCTTCTGACACTGGTTATGCATTGAAGGCAGAATAATTTGTTAAATTATAAACATGGAGAATGAGATAGAAAACTTATTTTCTCCTATTATTATAGCAGTATATGACATTAAATATTATAATTTTTTAATTAAAATATATAAATAATATTTTATTCCTTTACTATATACGAATAAATAAGATTTTTTGAACTAAAAAAATATGTTCTAAAAACAAAAACGTCTGTAAACTCCATCACAAGGGTAAACCATTCTCAAGAGATAAGGGAAATGGGTTCAAAATTGCAATTGCAGAGCTAGGATTTTAATTCAAGAGAGCCAAATATTAAGGTTTTAAAATATATATAATTTTTAAAATTTTGAGAACCAATCATTATTATACATAAATATAAAAGCATCAAGATCTCTTTTAAGGTGTTTTGGCTCCCACCCCTCCTCCCTTCCTCCCTACACCCTGCAAAATTGCACTGATTCCCCTTTACCTTATGGAATGATTCATTTTGAAGTTTCTTTGTAATAAAATTTCTTTATAACAAAACCATGATAAGGTGTCGTTGTTGCTTGTCATACTCTGTCAAGTTGCTGACTTGATTTGATACACCATATTCACGATATAGGCCTCCATTGTATGCGTAGCCAGAATAGATAAACAATGAAATTTTGACAAGTGGCATTTGAAAATGGGGCCCATTTATCCTAAATGAAATCCTTTAGTAGAGAATGAGTCATCCATAGAAGCTATCCATACCCCATTTTAAAAGTTGGCATGGAAGTGTTTGGCCAATGATTAAAATTTTCTCATATGCAATTAGCCTAATTAGCTTAACATAGTAAAAATAAAGAAATGTTCAATTTGTGGTGCTTCCGGCAGCAGCATTCTTTTTTCTGCTACTTAAGTGTACACCTTCAAAACATGAAGGTAAAAGCTAACATCTTTCTTCCACTAGCCTCCTGCATATCTCTGATAGCAATATTTCGATTGGAAGAAGTCAGACGAAGTTTCTGGGTTTCGCTCCTTGTAGTTTTTAATATGCTGGAGTGAATATTAGATTTGAACTATCATAACAAATCAGATATACGATGCCAAACATATCCCTACATTAGGCTTCAAACCTTCGAGGGAAAAACCCAAAGGAAAATAAAGGGACGGTCAATGTAAGTTAGGATTAGGATGGCAGTTCCCCCCATATCCGGTAAATATTCACAATTTATACAAAAAGGATATTGGACTTAAAAAATGGATATGAATACAGATAAAAAGGTTTTTATAAAATTTTTATCGGATGTGAGTGTGGATAAGAAAATTACACTAACCTATTCTCCTCATACATATATTATATAATATATAACAATATATATTTACATATATAAATTTAATTATATAATAAGAAAATATATAACTATGTTTGTAATAATTTGATTTAAACATGAGAAATTTTCTTTGATAAACTCTAAAAAAGTTAATGTTATTCTTTATTAGGGATGGCAAAATTGCAGGATAGATATTTGTCTCACAAATTTTGCCACAATGAATGCAAATATGGTAGGAGAATTTGTTTCACAAGACAAGTTTTTATTGGAGAGCAAATTCAAGGCGCAGGGCAATGTTAATACAATTTGCCTCACAAAACTCTATATTTGTAAAATTACAAATTTACATATATAAATAACATATGTATATATGTAAGTTTTTTTAGTAATATAACTGTTTAAAATATTTTTTAATAATTTTATTTTTAATATTTTAATTTGATTATTATATGAAAATAAAAAAATAAAAATAAAATTTAATATTTCTTTTAATTTATGCATCATGTATGTTGATTATTTTTCTTATAATTTGATATTGTTAACTAAATTATGTATATTTCTAAATTTATATCGTGAGATTATATTAAATATTATATATTATTTTATTTGAATTTTAAATATGTACAATTTAATATTTTTATCAATTTTTTTATTTTATTTATATTTTTGCAAATTTTCTCCCAGGACACTAGTACTCTGCAAATTGCAAGGGCGATGTCCCAACTTGACCTGTAGTATGAAGCGAGTCAAATTTAGGGAAGGTGGCAGAGAGTGCAAGGCGGGGTAGTTTGAAATAGATCTACCTCTATTTCATCCCAATGCTATCTCTATTTTTTATTGTGTTAGTATAAATAATATTTTAAGATAATTATTCTTTTATTATTATATGTAAACTTTAATTTTCATTAAAAATTATAATATGATATATATATTATCTAAATAAAATAGAAAAATAAAGTCAAGTATTAGGATTTGGGGATTTAACAAAGATGGGAATGGTATTAAAAATTCCACCCATAGGAGTATGAGAATAGAGAAAATTAAACTATTTTTGAATGGTGATGAGTATGAGAACCTTAACCACCCAAAGCCTTCCCATTATAATTCCTACTTTGATTCACTTAATCTTTCATACGCAATGCAGCTTCAATATGATGGATAAAATTTGAATGTGGGTGTCCATAAATTTCACATAGTCATTGCACTGAAGGGCCAAGCTGTCTAGATTCTTACAGGCTAATTCATAGGATCATATTTTCCAGCATTCCAGTAGTTCCCTGTCAAGCTAATTACATTCTAGTCCTATATCAGTTTCTTCAATTTTCTGAGTTGTCTTAAAATCCCACTGCACTATGAAACGGTAAGATGAGAGCATGACAGTACTGAGCACTGAATAAATTGAATATATAAATCACCATTGATACAAATATACAACAAATGTTTCACAGTGTAATACAAAGAATTATAAAAAAGAAAAGATCATGTACCTACTACCAGGATGTTAAAGAATTAAAGAATGGTCTGCATTTGTGTATTAATCCCTAATCTACCATTAACTAACCAACATCTCTATTACATCGAATGCGTTAAGGAATAAATGCAACTGCACCTGCAAACATAGGTGCCCTTGATCAGCTTGGTCGTAAAAAATGGTGCTTTGAATCATGGTTTCGAGAAACCATCTCACTTGGTTTTGGCGCTGAAGGGATCAAAATTGTAGGATATGCCCAAATAGCATTCACTTCCATGTTGGGCCATCCGGTTCTGCATAACTTAGGATTTAAAAAACGGTCAACGACTGCAATATTGCCTGCAATATTGCGTGATTTTCTGCAATTTTAGACCATTATAGTTATATTTTTCCGCATTCATCCGCATCGCAACGTGACCGCGACCACAGTTTAAATCCCTGTGCATAACCAACAGTACTGGAAGCTTTAGAATTAGATCGCAAGGGAAGGTCACGTGAATCCCTGCACATGCGTTCGGGAACTGGATACTTGGTGACATCCCTGCCAGCCTTGATAGTCCTGAGTTCTGGTTGCTCCAAAGACTCCTCATGCAATTCTTAGATGATCCTATTAAACTCGGCTTCTGGAAGGGAAGAATTCAAGAAATAAGGGAGAACGTGCCTTTTGTTTGGGGTAATGTATTTCTTGTGCCCCGCATAGACTCGGGAAACCTGTAATAACAAGAAGTTCAACGAATCAGGAACTGTCAGCATAGAGAATCAACCAAAAATCAATAATCTTGAATAAATAAGTTAAGCACTAATAATTGTTTCATCAACACAATTTATTTTGCTTTCTTGTTATGTATGCAATAAACGCAACCTCTAAGTCACATAAGAAAACTTAATACTTAAAAAATAAGTCTAATTAACATCTTTGTAATTTACCCTAAGTTCCTAAAGGTTCCTTCAATAAGTTAGGAAAGATTCAAATAGTAGAAGTTACCAAAAGTTACCTGGATAGCATGGCCCATATTTCCTCCATGAAACGGCATGAAAACAACACTATGTTCTGAGACAATGTAGTCAATGGCAGCCATCAATGGAGCTTTCTTTGCAAATGGTTCTAGCTCACCTGGCAAGGCAACATCTTCCTTACTGTAAAGATTGGGAAACTCTTCAATTAATGGAAGCAAGGCTTCTTTTCCACCCAATGGTTGTCCTCCAGCCCAATAAATCCTTGCATTTTTTGGAGCTCCTAGGGCTTTAAGCAGCCTAAAAGATGAACACAAGATTATCTGATCAGTTATTGTCATGCTGAATTCAAGTTTAGAAGAGCCACAAAACAATAAAACCTATTCACATAAGAATTTTATATCTACCTGGTCACCCCCATGGCATTCAAGGGACAAAGGCCAGCCCTTTTCCTTTCATGGTAAGTCATGTTAGACTTTGCAGTCAAGAGTTCTGACCATTGAATTCTCTCATTTTTTACAATCTCATCATACTCAGGGCTCAAACCAGGTAAACAACCATTTCTGACCTAGACATCCTTCTCCATTCTTAGATGGAGAGTAATGTAAGGTCCTTCACTTCTCATCCTCTCTGCAAGTTTGTTACCAAGTTCCTGAACTGGTTTGATAAACCTCATGCATGGAAGGCAACCTGAAATGAAGTAAAACATTAGAATCCGCTTGCATTTCCCTTGTCAGGAAATTTAAGAATTGAGTTTCAGCAAATTTTGCGAATAGAAATGAAGGTCTGCAATACCTTGCATCTCAGCCGCTGAAGATCAGAAGGAAAATCCTTTGATAGCCTTGAATCCAAGCCACATAAAAGCAAGACCCCTTCTCTGTTAAGCTGCAAAAAGCAAGAAGATCAAATCAATACTGTCAGCACGGACTATTTTATCCAACGCAAAAAACAAGAAAAAGTTGATGACGTAGTAACAGAAGGAATAGTAGCCAAAAAATTGGAATGCACTATAATACATGGCTCGAACATTATTTCTGGAATATTGCAAAGCTAACTTTGTTGGTGTCCGGCATTATTTAGAGAAGAAAAAGGTAATAATTTTCTCCAAATTATCAAACACTACGACGGATTGCTCTAGGACTCAACCCGGTTGAAAAACTAAGGCCTGAAAATAAGTAAAAAGCTCAGAGGAAGACAAAATTTATCTATGAATGCTTACCCTTTTGAGATATCGTTGGCGAATCCAACTGGGAGTGACATGAAGTGGAGGGCTCCCCTCCACAGGTCTTGTCATTAGGTGTATGGATGGCAATGCATTCACCACTCTGACATCATTCTCAACAACTCTCTTAAGTGCTCCAAATCAAATATATCAGCAAATTCACTGCAAACCAAAAGAAACAAATTAACCAAACATAGTAAATACAAAATACTATCTATAAGGTGGATGCAAAAGAGGAAACAAATTAATGGAACATCAACAAAGATATTACACATATATCAGCTTTAATCACTAATTTGTTCAACTGACACATAAATCAACTAACCGAACTACAAATTTGGAAAATAAAAACATTCAACATGAAAAATTTTCCAAAAACTATGTAGAGAAAATTATTTACCTTTTATCTCCCAAATGACATTGACTTGCAATATTGGGACAACCAAAGCAGCCCCAGGAATCCTAGCAATCACAACAGCATCCACAATCTGATTCCTCTGCTGATTCATGCCACCAGAAACCACAACCACAAGATACTTCCTCCTCTCCTTCACAATCCCTTGAGTTGCTCTCCGATAATCCGTACTGAAATCCAAACAAGGTCTATATCCCAACCCATCTGGTTGCTTCCAAAACTCACTATTCCCAACTATTTCATCATTTTCCTCCTCTTCTGACGACCCATTAGGCCCTTCTGCTTCCAATTGCACATTGGCTATCAAAGTTTCATTATTTTCACCATTTTCAGCAGATTTTCCATCTTCTGTAACAAACCCAAGTTCAGATTTTGAATACCCACATGAGATTGGAAGCTGAGGTTGGGTTGTGGTACAGAGGTATGGAGAAAATGGGATATCTAGATTGAAGCCAAACTTTAGCGGGCCAAGGAAGCCAACAAATAAGAGTGTGAAAAACCAGAATTTTGAGCTCCTGCAACTGCTGGAGTTGTTCCTAGAGGATTTTTTTGGGAGTTTCATCAAGCAGAGATTGCAGAGAAGACGATGAAATAGAGTTGATGATCTCCCGATGGGACAGAGATGTAACACAACTTCTTAGCGTTGTTTTTTAACTTTGCCATTCTTTCTTTGATTTTTTCCCCCTTCCTAGAGATTAATGTGTTGGATTCGTTTATATAATCGGAAGCTCGGTTCCTAGAGAGAGAAAGAGGCAGGACACGGCGCGGCGTCTGGGAGGACTTGTTTACGCGTAACCAAGTAGGAGGAGCTGCGGTTTTGGACAAGTTTATTATTATTATTATTATTATTATTATTATTATTTAATCTTAAATTCATTACTCTTAATATTATTTAATAAAGATGATGGCGGCTTATTTTTAATTAATACATATTTCTTTCCTTGTATTTTCCGTTTTAAGAGCGTTACATCCAGTGTTAATCCCCAGTGTTAATCGGCTATGTTAAATGATCCTCTGGCTTTAAAGCCAACTTTTTAAAATAATTTTATAATCACTTACTCTAATAGAATTTAATCTTAATATATAACCAGCATAAAAGATTTTACATGCTTATTACCTTTTTTTAATAACCTTAGTTTTGTTGACAAAAGTTTATTTATTATTATTTGTTAAAAATGTAACATATTTTTACCTTATGTAGGGATAGTTTAAAATGTTTTGTAATAACAATAAGATATTGATATTACAAATCTTCAAGGATATCACAATTCAAATTCAATTTGTATTACTACGTCACTAATTAAATGGTGCTGTCTTTCGAGGATAAACATCCTTATGTGTTTGTTTTAAAAACATTTCAATCAAATCATAATAAATGCGATGATTATCCTATTTAAAAAATAATTAATACATTAATAATTATTAATATTAATTAAATAGAAAAAATAACACACATATTTTATTTGATTAAAAAAACTAATGATAAATATATAAGAAATTTTAACTAAATTTTGTCATATATATAATTTGCATATTTAAATACACAAATATAAGTGTAACCAAGATTTGTCTCATATTGTTTCCTATTCGAAGTTATGTTGTTATTTATATTAAATTTCTGTATTAGAGTAAAATTATAAATTCATATCAAGTGAATATTTTAGTTTATAAATATAACATATTTAGTAAGAGTTTGAGAGTAGAAAAGATAATATTGTAAATGTGTATCAGAATTAAATGACAACTTTCTAAAAGTTTGGGGAGAAAATATACGGTGGTGGTTAGGAAATGTGAGATTATGATTAAAAGTTTACACATAAGTTATAAAATAATTTTGATTTATAATAAATCTCTTCCCGTTTGTAATTTCCTTCGCCACAAAGCTTAGGTTTCATCTTTTAAATTAATGTATTTGTGTATTTTATTATAATACAATATATTTTAATCACTTTAAGTAGGTAAAAAACATATTTCAATTACTTGATCCTTATTTATTTTATTTGGAGATGAAAGTATTATTTTTCACCACATTCCAATAAATTTTAGAGAAAATTTAAATGCCATGTTTGGTGTGTGTCAATTTATTTATGTGATAAAAAAATTAGGGTAAACAAAGAATTAGTCAATTAATAATAATATAATATTACTAACATATAGATGTCTAATGGGTTATTATCTTCTGACAACTCCTCAATTTTCCAATCAATCCAAGTTGAATCTCTAGCTAGCTGAAATACTTGCACAAGGAAACAAAGCAGTTAAAAAGCCCCACTATGTAAACTTTAATACCTAAATTAGTGTAAATTTTGGCAAAGTAATGATAGAAGATATTTATTGAGTTCAAATAAGCATACCTTAATTGTTTATAGGCTTTAATAAGTATGAGTCAAACTAGAGATGAAGAGTTCTTTATGAAGCGAATTGTGAATATTTAGCCATGATTTTAGTAGAATAGACAAGCCTTTAAGTCAGGTTTGGCATGCTAGACTAGATAGAGGTCTTATGTTATTAGGTTATGTCCATATGGATACTTATTAGGCCAATAAAATTAGAAGTAGGTTGACTAATAGTCCAATTCGAAATTTTGTGCATTATCACTTGCCTTATTTTACCTTATGTCATCTAAGCAACTTCAAAGGTCATTTTGAATTTCTAATTCATCTTTAAATACTCATATGCTTTTATCATTATGACAACATGTCATATATTTAAATCAATAGAGATCATTAAGTTCAACTAATGTGACTTATCACTAAGATTAACATCTTATTTGTTGATGTCATACTTTTTTCCTAACTATTAGATTAGTTACAGTCATTGTTCACCTTTTATTGTCATTGTCAAATTGTTTTTCTTTAAGCCATTGTGACCATTAATAAAGTTTATATACCTACCTTCTTGGTGCCTATTTGGCCATTTTGCCTTCATCTTTAACTTTTAATTTTTTTGCAAGTTCCTTGGTGTTGCATTGACCTTTGACTTTTTTAGGCCTTCTTTGCTTTCTTGGGTTCTTCCTTACTGTAGTTTGATCAAGGTAATTCCTTTTTCTCTTATTGTATTAATTCCTATGCCTATTTTTAATCTCTCCTACTTGTTTGTTTCTATTTATATACCACATCCTTCTAGCTTCATTTGGTTTTTATGTCACCTTTGTATTCATTTGGGTATATTGTAATTACCCTTTTGATTTTCAAATTTTACTTCTTTTAAAGGTTTGTTATCTTAATGATTCCTTACTCTTCATAAGTATTTGTGGTACCTTTTAACTTAAGTTCCTTTTTTTTTACCTCTTTGTCCTTTTCAAAACAATAACATTTGTTGATGTTATCTTTAATCTTCCATTCACTATGATAATGGTTGATTGATCTAGGAATGTTGAAAGAGTAGATTTAGCTTCTTATTTCGAAAACGAGCCAAAAGACCTATGATAAGTGAATGTGAAAGTAAAAGAGATTACTTTCTTAGGTCATTAGCTTGATCTAGAAGTTATATATGATTTACAATAGTGTTGTTTATTTACAACAACATAGGTTTCATATTTGTACTCACTGAAGAGGATGAACTAGCTTGCAGTTATTGATAACTTCTTAATGTTTTATGGCGATATCATCTAATAGGTTGGAATCACTTCCACATTTTTTTACCTTTTCAATAACACTTGATAAGGCATTTAAAAGTGTGTATAACCCCAAAAAATTAGAATGCTTGGTATTTGGTTTCTTGTTTTAAGGCTTTGTGTGACAAGTGAAGTCCGAGTTAGTAAACATGTGAGTTTTCTTATACTTTTATACCTACGCCTATTAGAAGAATGATGAATGGACCCATATCATGCAATGCACTCATTAGCTTCTTTTTGACAACTTATATATGAATGTGAAAGGCAAGAAAAATAACTTTTCAAAGTCTAAACGGTGAATGATATTGAACTATGCTAGATGATAGCTAAATGCCAATTATACCTTATGAAATCGATGCAAGGTTATCATGATCCTAACCTAATCGTATTCAACATAAAACCCACTATCCAGTTTCTACTAGTATGATCCCAATTATTTATTTCAATCTTGATTATTTAACTAGAATTATAATTAGAGTTGTTGAATGAACAAGCTAAGCTAGCTCACAAGCTAGATCAGGCTTATTTGCATTTTTCATGGACCTTTATATAAGAGGCCTTAGTCTAGTCCTTATAGGTTGACATGTAAATAAGTTGGTCCACAAACTTTTTCTTAAAAAAAGTTGAAACTATTTTTAATTTTTAAACTTTAAATAATAAAAAATCTAAAATAATTCCAAAGCATCACATATCCACGCATAAATAAGTGTAGTATATTTAAAATATCTATATAATCTTAAAGAAAATATTATAAATATAAAATATAAGTTATAAAATACTAAAAAATAAAAATATTATATATAAATAATTTATAATACGACTCTACATAACTAAAAATGAAAAAAGCTTGCATAATTTTGTATAAATTAAAAAGTTAAGCTAATATAAAAATTAAAAATTAAAAAATATATATATGTGGGTTATCCTAGCCCATTTATAGGTTGCCCTGCATAAGTTATGAGCCTTGTGAATCAAGCTGATATCAACTTGCATTTAAATGAGCAATTAAAATAGTAGCACTAATTCTTTGAAACTCGTGAGTTTTAGCCCAAAACAATAATACTAATTATAACAAGATAGAAAAGCAATATTTGGAAAGGTGATATATGCCATTCATCATTAAAAATAATGTTTACAAAAATAAAAGAAAGTTAGATTTGCTTATAATTCTCTTAAACTAAGGATAAGTTCATATAATTAACTTTAAAGGATTTAGTCCATGTATCTTCTACCTAATGCTACATAGAATAAGGCCTAAAATAATCTTATATATATAAATGTCTATGCTACTTAAAAACCATGCCAAAGAAGCTCCCAATGGAACTACCTCTAAGGAAGTGGTAGTACAGAATTGACTTATTTATTTATAAAATAAATATAAAGAAGTGAGTCTAGTGCTTGATGAGTGAATATTCTAACATAAACAAACACAATAATTTATCCATTTATCAACGAAATTGTCCTTTTATAACACTTGATACAAAACTGATCCTTATATATCAATTGAATCTCAAATCATCATAAAAGGCTATTCATGATCATATTAATTCAAACATATCATATAGAAGTAGCCAATGGTTTTATAATTCCAATACCATACCACAATATGAAATATTTAATAATAAAATACATACATGCGTCATGTGACCTTAGGTCAATCTTATACTCTTTATAATCTCCAACCTTATCCCTTGCTAATCAATTTTATACCATCCATAGGCATATTACTAGGAATTAGGCATTTGACATTCTCTCCCATCACTTTTCTTATATTGTAAGTATAATGCGTTTGCTTTTCATTTCTCAAATCTCAAACATTGTCATCATGTTTCCATAGCAACACCATGCCTTAATGCTTGGCTACATATCTTATTTCATCACATAATTGCATAAACCAAATTAATTATATCATGCACCATTTGTCACATTATGTTGAACTCTCATTTCATTTCATAAATCACATAACAATTAGATTCTTAATGCAGTCCATGATACAATAGTCATACTATCATAACCTAACCTAATTATGATTGGTATGAAATTCATTATCCAATTTTCACTAGCCTTAATGATAGATTATATAGACTTTGACTTAATAGCAATTCCTTTATTTTTGCAAAGACTAGAATCCACTCTAAATTTCAAAATAAATGGATAAGGTTTCCTTATTTATAGACATTCAAGAGAGGTATTTTCCTTTAAAACATAACATGTAACTTTATACTAAGGATCATGAATGAAAATGAATTAAACTTTATACATATTTTCTATCAAAAGATAATTGACATTTGACACGTGTTCTCTAATTGTCATATTCTTCTGCTAAAATGCCTTGGACTTTCATAAAAGCATTTTATCTTAAAAATTGAAGTTAATCCTAAAAATGTTATAAATTAAAAGAAGGAATAAATTTTACAAACTCAGTGAGCATATATCTACCAAAATGAAATCATTAATAATAACTATTATAAATATTTTAAATAATTTAAATAAATAATGACCTAATTAGTTTTATTAGTTTCCTACCTAATCTTTTTATCTTACCAAGCAATTTAGCTACTATACTTCTTTGCTTAAGTCTATTTTGAAAATTTCACAAACAAAGAAGTAATGATACCTAAAAAAGGTTTCCATAATCTAATAATAAAAATTTTGCTTACACAAATAAGAGGAATTAGTAAAATAGTTAGGATACAAGAAAAACTCCTAGATATAACATACATTTAAAATATTCAATAATAAAATTATCATAATTGTTTATATTTTCCATTTAGTATCACAAATGCATTTACAATTCCATTATCACATACATAACTATGCAAACATATATAAAAGAAAGAAAGTAATTAAATCTCTTTATAACTCCTAGTTAACCTTATCATCTTATAAACTTTATCTTTATCCCTCTAGGATTTGCCTTATCCCATTACAAATATTTTTTGAGATTCGATACTAATCATATGATCATATCTACCCCTATCTTATCATATCAAACATGCTTAATGACATCCTTCACATGATATCACAATACACAATTTATTTTATCAACATATTCTTAATATAATTACAGTAATATTATCAAACAATAATTTCCCATTTTTTATACATAGCCATAAATTATCCATTTAACATCAATTAATGATCTTACATAAGCATTGCTATGTTGTATCATAACCTAATAGCAATAATTCTATGCCTTTATTACATGGCCATAAAAATGTAATTAATAGTACATCACAAGAGAAATATAATTAAATCCATAAATATACCATTAAACATCATTGTAAGTTAATCAATAATAAATAATTAAAATAACAATTCTCTATATCTAATCATGTCAAGAATCTATCATTACATTTCTTTGTACTTGATCATATATGCATGAATATATGATCTATATATATACATAATAAGAGGAAATATGAAAATTAAATAAAATCTTAAGTTAAGGTAAGATATATATATTCACCTTAAGATGCTATTTTCCTTCATAAATTCCAAAATGTTCATGGTTAGCTTTCTTTTCCACAGTACTTCAACAATCTAGGAGGATAAATTATAAGTATAATGATATAACTATTTTTCTTCTAAAAACTCCTACTCTAGACTTTAATCATGATATTCTAATAAGCTAAATCATCAATTTCTTATTTTCCTAAGGTTAACTAAAGAAATCAGAACCATGCCATCATATCAAGGTTCTTAAATCCAATTTGTTCAAGTAAAAATATTGGACTTTAATGCTTTGAAGGGACTTAACTCCATCCAAGGAAGCCACCATAGGCTTTCTTAGTGGTGTGTAGGCATTAGATGCCAAAAATCAAAAGAGATCAATAATGCCTTATTTTTTTCTATAGAGTTACGATTTACATCTTTTTTTCATGCTAACCAATGATCATTAACCAAAGAGATAAAGAGGCTATGATAGTGGTGGTGGTGACAATGCAGTCCTCGAAGCTAGGGGAGAAAATGGAGATGAGAGAAGGTTTTGTGGTTCCAAGAAAAAAGGAAAAACATAAGAGAGAGAGAGAGGAACAAAAGCTCAAAAAAGAAGGAAAAAAAGGAGTTAGGTAATTAAAAGGTAGGTAGGCGAAATAATGGGGAGTTATAAGGCATACTGTGAGCTCAATTTCCTTTTTATCTCAGCTTTGCAATTGCTTGACTTCTAAAGAAAGTCAAAAGAGGAAAAAAATATCATATTAAGATTTGGAATAACTAAAAAATCAAATCAATCCTAGTTAACCTTTGTTCGTACCACTTTATTTCTATTAATTGAAGGCTATACAATATTAGTCTTCACCATTTCCTACCTTTCTAATAACTCCCATATTAACTTAATAAATTTAGGAATTTCAAAGTAAATAACCTAAAATTTTATAAACTTTTAGGAAAATCATTCATAAAAATATACATATATTTCATAAGTCATCACACTCACAATTACTAAATATTCTCAACTTTGTGAGAATATCACTATAAAGATCATTTAAATTAATTTTGAAATAATATCTTGGCTAGATAAATAAAATTATAATATTACAAGAAAAATATTAACTTTTGGAGTTTTATCATGGGGTAAATAGATAACATTTAAACCATAAAATGCATAAATAGTTAATTTATTTATTCAAAATTTGTTTGAAAAAGAAATTTTCAATTAATAAAGTTAATTAAAATAATTACTTAGAAAGTTAAAAAAATTTAAATAAAAAGAATCTAAAATATTAGTTTTGGGTATTTCACATGCCTAGGCATTGGAAAAGTTAAAAATCCTTATCAATATGTTCACATATCAATCTTAGGGCTAAACATACATTAAATGATCAATTGTTGCTAGTTATAATGAAAAAAAACATGAAATAAGGCCAAATGAATCACTTTTAGAAGAAATTCAAGGTAAAATTTTCAATTATGGAAGTGATGAATCAATTCTAGAACCAATTTAAGGTAAAACTTCCAATTCTAGAAGGGATAAATCAATTCTAGAACTAATTCATCTGTGAATCATAATCTTAGGAAAAATGAATTGACTCTAATATCAATTAATGCATGAAGATTTTGGACATGCTAAATTAGTTTTAGAATTGATTCATATATAAGTATTCTACATTTTTCTTTGAAAATTTATTATTCACCTAACATTTAATGCCTTTCTAGCTCATTTATTACTTGCCAAATCACTATTTATTCATTAATACACCTACTTAATATTCCATACAAATGTTATTTAACATTAAATTCAAACTAAACTTCATAAGTCATTATACTTCAACAAAATCAAATAGAATTCAATACATAGGCAAACCAACATATTTCTAATGAAATCAATGAATTGAAAGTAAAATAGTCACTCACTTAATACAGAGGAGAATGCTAGAAGATTGATTTGATGTTTTTTTAAGCCTAATCACACTAAATTTAAAAGAATTTTTTTGTTAAGGTTTCATTCCCTTTTTTGAAAATAAAATTGTCTCAATTTTCACCAAACTAAAGAAGATGAAGAGGAATTCTACTAATGATGATATCCTTACCTTTACTAGTTGAAGAATTTGAAGAAGATTGGTATTCCTTTGCTTTGATTTGATAATGAGAGATTGAGATAGAAGAAGAGGAGAAGATAAGGAAGAGTATTTTGGGTGATTTAGGAAAATTATAGGAACAAAAATAAAAAGTGATTATAAAATAAGGAATACTACCTAAGGGCATTTTTAAAAACGTCCTTTAAACTTCTTCCATACCAATATACTTATTTATAATAGCTCAAAATTTGAAACTTTAGCATTCTAGTTATCTTTCCTCATCCATTTCTTATCAAATTTTCATTCCACAACTTACTTAAACATTAATTATTATTATCGTTCTTAATGATTCATTCAGAGTCATTCATAAAAAAATTTCTAACATGAATGTAAGTTTTGTCTTAGAGAATAGCATACTGACTATTACATTTATCCTTATTCTAAAATAAATTTCAAGTTATTATAATTTTAAGAAGCTGTAATGAGATTCTAGTCATTTCACCTCTCTATCACTTAAGATTTTGTCCAAAGAAGACCAAGATATTATTGTTTACTTTCTCTTACATTTTGAGGAAAATTTTCTTCATATCCATAAAGTGCATAGTATGTCATTATAACTATTCTTTTATCTCATTAGGTGTTACTCTAATATTTACTAGTTTGTTTCTTTCTTATTAAAGAACTCTGGTTAAAGTAAAAGAGTCTCATCATATTTCTTTTCACCATTGACCCTATTTGGCTTACTTAGATTTGCAAGGATACTCTTGAAAATGGAAAAAGCAAAAGCTACTAGCTCCTCTACTTCTATCTGCTTTATTTGTTAGGTTTCGGATTAGCATACGCAATGAAAATTAAATTTTTTTATCTAAATCCTACTAAGAATCCATACAAAAGAGCATAAATCAATGTTAGGCTTTTACCATTTTGTGTGCTCATGTTCTTTCTGAACAAAACTTTGAAAGATCAAGATGAATCATGAATCAAACACCAGCCAAAAGGTACAACATCTCTACAATATCCACACAGAGTGAATAATAACTTCTCACCCTCCACGAATCTGTTAGGATATGTTTCTCTCACTAGGATTAGGATTAGTGCATTTTTCTTGAGTGATTTAGGATTTAATGGCAGCTAATGTGTGTTGTTAAAGTGCTGCCTTCAAATTCCTTTTATAGAACTAAAGCATACCACATTCCTAATCCTATTAGGATAATGCTTTCAAAATCCTAATCTTATTTAACAACTATCATCTTATCCTTATCATGGAGAGAGTGGGACTTATCCATTAATTATCTAATATTAAAATAGCATATAGTTATCTTATATTAGAAAATAATATTATCTCATAATATAATTTTTTAATATCTAATAACATAATTATATGATATTACTTTAATATAAAATAATATCACATAATATACATATGTATTATGTGAAAATATATTATTATTTTAATAATATATATGCACAAAAATAAGCCTAATTAATTATTGTCTCATTCCTACTCCTTTTGTGCGACTATATAAGTTCTTATTACATTGGTAATATCCCACTTATAGACCATAGATAGTGAGTGATACTTAGCAATATATTACTGCCACCTAAGTAGTAAAAATTTCTATGACTTTATATTTACTTAATGTGTGAACAACATTTTGCAACATAGTCTTTTTTGTAACAATATCCAAATCAAACTAGAGGCATGGAATGTGTCATCCTCTTTGATGCTCAATTTATGTTTCTTGATCTCGAGTAGACTAACTTAAACAAATGATTAATATCTCATATTGATCCATTTGATCATGGCCATGCATTTCTTAATCTCACTCAATCAAGGGGCCTAAGGATATCACTCCTACTATGTAATAGGAATAAAATTCTCATCTACATCATTTACATCCCTTTGCATGATTCATGACATACCCAATCAACGTCTTACAACATATCTTGGTTAAAGATGATACAAGATGACATCAAAGTGTGTGACTCCTCATGTAGGAAACCATAATAACTTCAAGTCAAAGGACTATGTACATTGTGGTTACATGAGGATAAGTAATGACATATGATAGTCCATGTAGTTTTTCTCATTACGGGCCAGTCCAGTACATATGTTCACTAACAATGTACTCATGTATTGACTTGATATCACATATCCATGATTCATAATCATCAGTCACTATACATGCTACTCTCGATGTATTATTACTATCATTTTTACAATAATACTTGATGAAGGGCATTTTAGGAATAGTAAACTTATTCCAAGAACAATTATTATATTAAGTTATAAATTGTGCAGATAAAAGAAAATGAAAATAAAAAATAATAATTGCATTGTCTAAAATGAAATATAATATATTGTACATTATTACAATCATCTTTATGATTGGCTCCTAGGACATACACCAACATTATTGAACAAGCTCTATTTAGGATTAATCTATTCAAACCTTCTTGCACTTGTGATGCTTCAAAGAATTTAATTAAAATTATGGTTAAAGTTGTTCCTTTGACCAAATCAAAATATGTGCCAAAAAAGAATAAAAAAATAAAATAAAAAATAAAATGCTAATCCAATTAGAGACAAAGATGCTAATGTTATCATGTTTTAAGATTTTATTCATAGAGACTTCATTTAGAGTCAATCTTCCTTAGAGCTTGTGGTATTGGAATGTAGATGTGTCTCCCCAATATAAGGTTAGCAAGTTACTAATATGGATCAACTAAAAGAGTCAATTATATTAAGCTAAGCATGGTAAGAGACAAGTGTTATAGTTTACTATGGTTAAGCTTAATTAGGCTTTGGGCACCATTCTAGAAACCTTTTTGTGTATAGGGGAATAGTGGTTTGATTTTTTTGAGAGTTATAGTCTTTTAGTCAAGTCTTTTGACCTAGTTAATTACACTAAGGCAAAATTAGACCTTTAAGTTTTGCAAGGCAAGTAGCATGCACACTTGCCCCCTAAGAACGATGAAAAGATTTAAAGGTTAAAGTAGTAAATCAAGGACCTAGATGCCAAGCTTTTGAGTGCTCAAGCAAATTGTTGGCCATTCTTTCATTTAGTAATACCTTTGGCTTTCATATACTTTGTTTAGTATTTCTTTTATGTATGTAGCTTCTAATAGGCCTTGTTTTTAATATGAACTATTTTGATTTATTTCTTTAGAGTTAGTTTCCTAATGAACTTTAATTTTATTTATTTGGACTTTTTTCTACACTTATCTTCCAATGAGCCTTTTCATTTTTTGGTCATTTAGGCCTTTTCTTTCATAATTTGGCTTCCAATAAAGCCCTTTTTTCTTTAATCTTTATTCATTTAGGAATTTTTAATCTTGACATGATTTCAATGAGCCTTTACAAGGTTGTTTGGACTTCTATTTTTGGAACTTGGCTTCCAAAAAGCCTTTTCACTATCATTTTGACCTTCTTTTAAAACATGCTTCTAGTGAGCTTTCTTAATATGATTTGGACTTTTTTTTTCATAAATTATTTTTTATAAGTTTTTCAAGGTCATATAAGCCTTTTTTCTTGTGACTTGGCTTTAAGCACCTTTTCAAGGTTGTTCAAACATTCTTTCTTAGAACTTGTTTTTAATGAGCTTTTTCGAAGTCATTCAAACCTTCTTTCTCATGACTTGCATTTTGATGAGCTTTCAAAGTTCCTTCACTTAGTAGAATGCTTTGGTGGCGTTAAAAGATTTTTCAAGCTTTATGATGACATTGATGGATCTATTTGAACTTTTGAGTGCTAAGAGTTATGTCTAGACTTTAAGTGTAAAAGGAATTGCTCGGGCTTTGAGGATTAGGGGATTTGCTTATATAAAAAAATGACATGCTATCATAATGACAAAGGCACGTGAGTATTTAAAGATGAATTTGAAATTTAGAAAGACCCTTAAAGTTACCTAGAAGACATGGGGTGAAGGGGGTAAGTAATAATGCCCAAAATTTATGACTAGATCATCATTAGTTCACATATCACTAATTTAGGCCTAATATGCATTTTGGTGGACATAATATAATAATAGAAGGCACCCTATCTAGTCAAACACATCAAAGTTGACTCAAAGGCTTTCCACTTTACCAAAATCACACCTAAATACCCCTAATTAGCCTTATAAAGGGCTTATCATCTGAAACATGATTCACGCCCATCAAATCCTATAAATGCCTAAAGTTCATTAATTTGAATTCAATTGACATCCTTTATTATTACTTTACCAAAATATTGACACATACATTAGATTGTGCACAATGGACCTCTTTACTATATACACCTAGATCTTTGTTTCCTTATGCAAGTATCTTAGTTAGTTAGATTAACTCCTTAGGTTGGTTGGAAAATTCAATAATTGTCATCTTCTTAGCTTCATGGAACTTTTAGTTTCTTGAAGCAATAATAGTTTCCCACCAACTTATATGCTAAAGTTTATGCTCCTTTATATATCAAAAGATTTGTTAAGAACCCCTTTAAAAATATAGTGAGATTCATAATTTTATAATATTTATTATCTTTAAGGGAGACTAATTACAAAATAGAGTAAACATAATATTTAATTCTTCATTTATAAAATTAATAATTATTACATCTCTTAAATTTTATAATTAGCACTATTAATTCCTAATTTTTGTTATTATAATTATTTGTCTATTTATTCATTTGTAATATTAAAATAAATGTAAAATATTGAAGTTCATAGTTAAATCTCACCTTAGTAATGTCAAATATATGCTTATTTTTTGTTATATTCTTTATTTTCACTGTTTATTTTAATGCTATGTGTGAAAAGATGGATGAATAATTATAATAAAAGAAAAAAATTTAAAACTAATATTACTAGTTATGAAATTTGAAATATGTAATAATTATCACCTTTGTAAATGAAAGATTGAATTTTGTTTTTACTCTTGTGAAATTAACTTTAGATATATATATATATATATATATATATATATATATATATATATATATATATATATATATGTATCAAAACTTAAGATTGCACAATCTTCTTCTAGATTGCAACAAAGTATGAGATTATCTTTATTTTTCTTCCAATTTCATTGAAAAAAATATAAATGAAGATTGGTGTTTTAACTATGGATTCATCAATAACTATCATATGTCTTTCCTTATAAATTTTCATTAAGATTTGAGATAATCCATTAAATGCTTACGGGAAGAGGTATTCTATGTATTAGTTATTTTTATGTCTATAATTAGTAAGTCCAATTGAATAATGTATCATGATCATTTGATTTCAACTGCACATGGACTAGAATTCATTTGTTTTTTGAATCACATTTTTTTAGGAAAATATCATTAATTATTTGCACTAAAATGAAGAGTTAAATATTATTTATATACTTTATTATTAACATAATAAAGTAATATTTCTATATTCATTCCATTCTTGTTTTCTTTCGTATATCTATTATATCAAAAATTTTAGGCCAATAAATATATAAGAAAGAATGTTAATAGAAATGCATTTAAATTTGTTTAATAAAATAATATGGCTTAGAAGTTAAATGGAAAAAAGAGAAAAAAAACTCTTTAGGAAAGGAACTATACTAATTCTTTATTCTTTAGTATTTCAAAGTATAGTAGGAAATAGGTATTTATAATGGTTTTCTATGGGCATTTTTATCCAATTTTTTTTCTAAAAATATCTCCCCTATGTAGATTTCTATGCAAGTTTTTGAGTTTTTTTTACGAAGGTACAAAATTTTAACTATTTCAAGGCATATTTGAAAATTTCCATGGCTAAGTGCAAAGTAAGGTTACAATTTCAAGAAATATCCTATGGTTTTGTGCTATTCTCCCTGAATTGGATGAGACTTGCTTTCAAGTCTAGTTATTATCTTCATAGTATGGTGAAAGATTAGCAATGTTAAAGGTAACAAAGACACCATAGGGATCTAGTAGCTCTATCTTGTAGATATTGTCATTAATTTTTTATACAACTCAAAAAGATCCATTTGCCTTTGGAGATAACTTATCATTAGGTTAATTGGGAATTTCTTTTTTTTCAAGTGTATCCATACTAAGTTTCCTTCCTTGAAAGTATACTATTATTAATGTTTGTCTTGCTAGGCATTATATTTTAAATTCTGTTTCTAAATTCTTGTATGGACTTATTCATGAAGCCTCTTGATCTCCTTTGCTTTTTACTCTGTATTCATGTTGTATGGATGGCTGTTAAAGATGGTGCTAAATTAAATGGGCTAAAGGAATAAGTACCATACACATACCTTAAACGAGCATTTTCTAGTGGCTTGATTGGTGGAGTTGTTATTGGCGAATTTGATCTATATGAGTATAAAGTCCTATTGCTTCAAATTCTTTCCAACAAAGCCATCGAGTAGATTGCCTATAAGTCTATTAATTGCCTCTATTTTTCCATCTATTTAGGGGTAACTAGTATTGTTAAATTAATGCTTGATTGGTGGAGTTATTATAGGTGAATTCAATTTGGGTGAGTATAGGGTCTTAAATACTTTCCAAAAAAGCCATGAAGTAGATTACCCAGAAGTTTATTGGCTACCTTTATTTGTCCATCTATTTAGGGTTAATTGGTATTGTTAAATTGATGCTTAGTACCTATTTTCTTCCACAAGATCCTCTAGAAGTGACTCAATAATTTGAGATCTCAATTAGAAGTGATGGTTTTTGAAATGTTATAAAGTCGAACAATCTCTTTGAAGTATAAGTTTACAATCTAGACAACATCACTTATCCTTTGACATGAGAAGAAATGTGCTATCTTTGAGAATCTATTTACGACTACTATTATAGAATCTTTCTGTCTTTGAGTTTAAGGCAATCCAAGGACAAAATCTATATTAACATCTTCTTATGGTGCTTTTAGAACTGGTAAAGGCATGTGTAACTTTGTATTTTAGCTCTTGGTCTTAGCTATGTGACAAATTTAGCTTCTTTGGATGTGTTTATTGATGTCTCTTTCAAGGTTAGGCTAGTAGAAATTTTCTTTGACCAAAGCTATAATTTTGTCACTTCTAAAGTGATTGGTTAATCCTCCATCATAAGCTTCCTAAATAATGGCTTCTTGTAATGAATATTGGGGAATGCATAAATCTTTATCTTTGAATAGGAATCCTTGATCCTTGTAGTATTGTTGGAACAGTTATGTTTTAGTTATGCTCTTAACTTTTCCAAAATCTAGGTCATTTTAGTGTAATTCTTTGATAGTTTCAAATATGACAATCTTTTCCTAGAAAGTAGTACACAAGATGTGTTTCCAAATTAAGGCATTTACTAAATTATTTTGATTTCTATCCTTAGATATTAAAGATACCAGTGGCTTGGCTTCAATTTTAATTTGGTTAAATTCTTTAAGTGGTAATAGGGCTAACTAGATCTTAACTCTATCGTTTATGAAAGAATAGATGTTTGCATAATCATTGTATATATCATGATGGTTATATTACCAAGGTTTTCCTAAGATGAGGTAACAAGCTTTCATAAGCATTAATGCACACTATACTTCATCTGAGTACTTTTTATTGATTAAAAAAGCAATAAGGCAACATTTCATAACTTTAACCTTATTGTCTTTGTTAAGCCACTATAACTTGTATGGGTGTGGATGCCTTTAGGTAAGTAGTTTGATTTTTCCACTATGTATCTCAATACAACATTCTTACAACTTTTGTTATCTATGATGACATCACAAACTTTGCCATAGGTTTTGCATCAAGTGTGGAAAAATGTTGTACCTTAGTTAAGGTTCTTCTTTCTTGGCTTCGGTGTGTAAGCATTATCTAATTACTAGTGATTCTCCATGATTAGTAAGAATGAGTTCTTTGTCAAATGCTAGTGGTTCACTAGATTAATCTTATGTCTACTTAAGCTCTTTTTCTTCTTATACTTCTTGAATTTCTCTCTTAATGAAAGTGATGTCTTTTTTATTTGGGTAATTTAATGTAATGTGGTCATATCTCTGACATTTGAAGGATTTAAGTGGTTTGGGTTGAGAGGGTGGTTTAGGATTGGCTTATTTGATACGTTTAGGTGAAGTCTTATTTGAGCTATTAAGTTAAGTGGTTTGAGTTTTGTGAGTATTAGTAAGGTTTTTTGAGGAAGAAGGTTGGAATATAGACCTTTTTGGGAAGTTGTTTCTTGATCTAGATAGCGAGTTAGATGACATCATCTAAGGTTTAGTATTGTTGAAGCTAGACTAGTTAGACAATCTCAAACTTCAAACCTCTAAGGTAGAGGGCAATAATCTACTTTTTTATCTCTTAAATATTGTAGTTCATCATCAATCTCTCAAATCCCTAGTGTATTTTTCCACAAATAGGGATATTTGGTAAAGATTTTGCAATTGGCTAAAGTTATATTAATAATAGTGATCAGGTAAGAACTTATGTATAAGCTCTTGTTGCATATTTTCCCATCTTTTGATCTTGCTTTGCCCTTCTCGTTCGCATTTCTTCTTTAAGTTTTCTTACCAAATTGAAGCATGCTTCTTTAGTTTGATAGTAACTATCTTCATCTTCTACTCATCTAGTATATCTTTAAGCTCGAATACTCCTTCAATTGTTTAAAGTCAATCTACAAATTATCTAATTAAAACCTTCCCTCAAAATTTGAAATTGCTACTTTAATATCAATTCCTCTGGTTGGCTACCTTTGGGGGCAAAGACTAATTGCTAAAGAGTAGTTACTACTATTAGAATCATATTCTAGATTCTTGCTATGATTTAGTAAGTCCTATTGGGCATTAATAATCACTTATAGTTGTTGAATCTATTGTTGCAACTCATCCATTTCAATCCTATTGAGATTTCTCTCATTTTGTCTTCTACGTGGCATTTTGTTAACTTTTGGTGTGTTCCAAAGTTGAATTAAGATTTTGAAAGGTTTTGTAAAATTTTGTAATTATTGCGAAATTTTAGGGTCAAAATTAAATTTAGAAAAGTATGGGTTATTTTAGGTCCAATAGGAATTTCAAGAAAATTATAGGGTTAAAGTTTAATTTGATAGAGGGTATGGTTTTTTAGGTAAATTTTGAAAAATCTAGGTCTATTAGGAATTTTGAGAAAAAATTATAGGTAATTCATAAATTTAAGGAAAATGTTAGGGTTAAAATGTGATTAGTCGGAAAAAAGAGAGATTTTTTTATAATTTTAGGTAAATTATGCTAATTTAGATGTTGGTGTGTTAGTACAAGACACATGTCAAAAGGTGGATAGGCTAACATGACAATAATTGTACACCAATTACTAACTTGGCAGTTGACGTCAATAAGAGTGACCAGGCGAGATGACAAGGCATAAGGTGACATATGGCAAACCCAAAGTAGATGATGTGGCGATGACTAGGAAAGAGCTATTGACATGGTGCTAACATGTGTCATCTTCAACCTTTAGAAGGTGCATGTAGTATGTGTGCAGGATGGCTAGCACATAGGTCTTTGGTGGGGGCGCATGAGGGCGTATGAAAGTTTTGATAGCCATGAAACTTGGTATTTTGACATTTTGAACCTCTCTAAACATGTTCACAGTTTTATTTTTCCCAAAAATTAATCAAAGATAGGGGTTTTGACACTATTAGGTTGTAGAAGTAAAAAACCAAGGAAAGTTTCAACTACTTCTAACTCAAACACTTGCATAGGAGTCTGGAAAAATTAAAATAGCTCATGAAGCAAATGGAAAAGAAAGAAAAGTCTCTAGGAAAGGAATTGAATTAATTCTCTATTTTTCAATGCTTCAAAATATAATAAGAAATTGGTATTTATAGTGATTTTTTCTGGACACTTTCATCCAAATAGTTTTTTAAAAAATATCTCCCTCATGTAAATTCCTATACAAGCTTTTGAGTCTTCCTGTAACTAGTTATAAAGTTTTAACTATTTTAAGGCATATTTAAAAAATTTCATGACTAGATGTAAAATAAGGTTACAACTTCAAGAAATTTCCTATAATGCATATAATATTGTAGGAGTGGGGAACTTGACCAAATCCTCTTTTTGCTTGACCTGCAGTGCCTTAGCTTTTATTTTGAACTTTTGCGTCCCAGTAATTTATCCAATTGCGGAAGAAAATAATATCTTCTTTAAAATAATAAAATATATTTTTGATCATGCTATCTATAGATAATGTATAATATTGATAGACTGAATATTTTTATTTTACTATTTTATAATTATAAACATGAACAAATAAATCCCTAAAAATAAAAATCAAATATTTTACATTAACACTGTTTATTGATTGAACAGCTTCGAACTGGTATAGAATTCAATTTCTGTTTTTTTCACTTCCTTTAATTTTTTTTTAAAAAAAATAGATTCTTCGATTTAAAAGCTTCTGAAGCTCTGCAGTGGTGGATAGGAACTCTAGGACAGACTGTAATAATAAATTAAGTTACCCAATTAATCCCCAAATATAAATAGTTTGCATCAGATTTTTTAAAAAAATTGTTTTACCTCGATTAATTATAATTTCTGGAAAAATCCGATCCCTTTAAATATGTATCTAAGGTAAAAATTAAAAAATTCTGTAGTTATATGATATAAAATAATGTTTAAAAAAGACTGAAAAAACTTCTATATTTTCATTGGTTGAAATATAATAAAAAGACTCCTAGGCAGCGCCTACTTGCCAGCTGGAGTTTGTTCCACGTGGATAATTCTAACGCATCACTCTCTACATTTACAAATATTTGATATTTTAATTTTAATATATTTTGTGAATAAACAAACACATCCACTTCACTGTAAAAGGAAAAGGTTGCACGTAATTTTTCTCTCTCTCATATGTTAGGGAAAATTACATCATACCTGCTCATAATTCCATAAATTTTCTCTTGATCTATTTATAATTTTAATGCTACAATTCATACACATATACTTTCAATAGTTAATACTTTATTATCTAAATTATTTTTTATCCAAATTTTAATAAAAATTTATATATATTATTTATGATCTTTATTTCTCTAAATTTTCACTCAATTTAATATTCATTTGGTGTTAATTTCCCTCAAAAGATCTTGTTCAATAACATTTATTCAACAACCATTTGAGTAAATTATAAAAAATAAATTTCTAATAAAATTAAAGTTTTCTTGGATAATTTGATTTTAAGTTAGCATAAAATTGAATTAAATTTTAAGAAAATATAAATTACATACAATGCTCATTAGGCTTTTATTAAATTTTGGATAAATTTTTTTTTGTGAGTAAAGTGTTTTCTATTAAAAACACATGTAGATAAATTATAAAACTTAAAACTATATATAAATTAAGTAAAAATAATAATATCATAAATGAATAAAGTGTACTTTTTCCTAAAATATAAGGAAGAAATGTGAATTCTTAAAAATAGAATCTCTCGAATCGACTTTTTATTTAATTAAGAAAGATGTTATAATTACCACTGGTGCAACCTTTTGGCTAGTAAATATTAGATTAATTAAATTAATCCGGTAATTTATCAATTAGAATATATCAATGTATGTATTTTTATTTTATTTATTGATATTATCTACTTAATAATAGCATATATTTAATTTTTTAATATATAGCATATTTTTATATGATAACAGCAAAAGTTTAAATTTTAATCATATCATTAATTTAACGTGTACAATTTAGATAAATTCAGTCTATGAAAATTGAATAATTAGCACTTTTATTTTTCTATTCAAGTTCATATGTAACATATTTTTCCTTTTATTTGGAGCTGCAGTATAAAATGACAATTTTGCCGAATACATCAAATTTAATCGAACACAGCGCATGGAAACTCGGGTTGACAAATAAAGACGGTGGCATTGACTTTCGAATTTTTCTTAAGCATTGTGACTTATGTTCTAATTGTCATTGGCCTATCGAGGGCATCTCATGTTTCGGGCTTTATCTCATAAAATATGCTTACTATAATTCACAATATATATAGGAATATTCTGTATATAGTGCAGATACTCTTTCTTTCCTTTTTTTTTTTTATACAAGATACAATACATAGATCTAGACCGTTAAAATAATATTTGAAGATTTGAATCGTTGATTTAGGTTTACAGTCTACCGATTTTTTTTTTTTTTCGGTTTGGACTTTGCCACAACAATAAAGGCAAAGGCAGAGAGAGGACTCTAAATGCGACCTTCCAAATCTGGCAATCTTTGGGTGTGTTTCAGTAAGTAAATAATTTAGCTCATAATGATGAGTAAATTATAATCTAAATCATAGAGGTGTTTAGTTGATTAATTTATTTGAAAATTAAGTTTAGATTTAATAAATTTCACAGAATAATTTATAATTTATAACTAGATAAAATTATCAACTTTGTCCTTAAAATTTAAAATCACATATGAAATAATCTCTAAATTATATTAAATGACTAATCTCATTTTTAAATAATAATTTGTATAAAGAAATTTGATCTCTGAATATATATATACACAAATAAGAATGAAATTATTTATACAGATTATTATTCAAGAACAAAATTGATAATTTAATATAATTTATAAATTATTTTATCAATAAATTATAATTTTAGAAATAAAATTAATGATGTTATTTTAAAACTAATAATTTTTTAAATTTATTTTTCCTGTTTTAATTAAACAATAAATTATATTTTAATTATATAAATAAATATTTTCTTATGCTCATTAATTAATTATAAATAAATAATAAATAAATATATGATGTTATAAAATATAATAAATAAATTGTTATGTAATTATATTTATATTTTAAATAATAACAAATAAATATATAAATATATAATATCATAAAATATAATTAATAAGTAAATTTTAAGTAATTATATTTTAATTTTGAATGTTTTAATTGTATTAATGTAATTTATTCTTAAAATAAATATGAATCAATTTAATTCATATATTTATTTATATTAATATACCTTTTCATTTTATTTTATATATTTTTAATTAATTCAACCATTAATTTTATTAAATTTTAATATAATTAAATAACTTAGTAATTAAGAATTTATAATATAATGATATAATGTTTGAGTACTATGAATAGGCATGTATCCAACTCTCCTAATGCTATTGTATTATAGTTGTGCTGATCAAACCCAAAAACTTGCATCTTATTACTACGAAGACCTTATAAAAATTAGATCACTTTTTACAATTTTTTAATTTTTTTATGGCAATTAAATTTACATCACAAATTGTTCCGATTTCTAGCTACAATGAATCTCATGCTGGCTGCCTCTTAAGTTTGAAACTTGATTTTGTGTCAGAGAAAAAATGGAGAAGTACGGTGAAGGATTGATTTCAAGATCTGTAATAATCTAATAAATCATTGAAATTAATGTTATAGTGCTTGACTGCACATGATATTCTACGGTTCCTAAACTTGGGGTGATAATTTACATTTACGTATCAAATTTAAATTGAGTTAAATATTAATTGTAATTTGAATAAATTCAAATTAAACTCAATCTAAATAATAATTATATTGTATTAAATCAAATCATACATTGAGTATATCAAGATGAGTCATCCGATTGACTCATTTAATAATTTTAATTAATGAAATTTATATTATAAAATTATTTATTAAACTTAATTATTTATTATTTTTAATAAAAATATTTTTAATTATTTATAAAATATTTTTAAATTTTTTTAACATTGTCTTAAAATATAAATAACATATTTTTATTATAGATAATTATTTATAATTTAATTATTAATTATTTTTAAATAATAATTTTTAAATTTTAGTTTAAAAAATTAATATATCAACTTATTTATAATTTTAACATAATTCATTTATTATTATATTAAATAAATTCATTTATATACTTTTTAAAGTTGAACCTCAATTAATTTATATGAGTTTTATGTAGGGTTGTCAAATGGACCTTAACCCGTGGATTGACTTGCCTCGCTCCATGAATTTGCATGCATCTCACTACAGCAAAAAAGACTTTTAGCAATGATAATTGTTGTCTATGTAGAAAACTCAATTGTCGTTAAATACAAAAGTCGTTGGTGAAAAAGTCATTAGCATAGGTTCATAGGTGAAACTGTCAACACCAACGATAACTTGTCATCACAAAAAGAGTAACCTTCAATGATGACAAAGTCGTCATAAAAAATATTTTCAAAATTAAAAATTTTTAAAATTTTAATTTTCACTGACGACATTTGTCGTCACTATAGGTCCAATTAAAAAAATTAAAAAAAATTTAGAATACTTTTAGCGACGATAAATGTCATCACTAAAGGTCTATAACCTTTAGCAATGACTTTGTCATCGCTAAGACTTAAACTTTTAGCAATGATAACATTGTCATTAGAAGTTTTTTGGAATTTTTTTTAAATTTAAATTGAAATTGAAGTTATAATTGTTAATGTATATGTCCTAAAACTAATCATATTGATGATTGTAAATTTAAATCGTGTTATTTTAATTACAATTTCAATTATCATATTTATATATATTATCTGTATAATATATTTAATTATAATAATAACCTTAGAATAATTATATGAGATATGTTAAGATTAGCATGTGTGGTGATTTATATGAAATATTAAGTTTGCACATGAGTACAAGTTAGAGAACTTGTATATTGGACTGACCCACCCTAAGAACACTACATGGATCATTATATTAGTGTCATGAGTGATTCTTAATGATCATTATTAATATGGTCATTTGACCTGAGATTGTCAGGGTTCCCTATATATGAGTTTCATATTTTGATACTACTCTATGTCACTCATGATTGAATAAATGCAAGAATAGTTATTGGATATATCACATATCATGCGGAAGGATTTGTGTGATCAAGATAGAATTTGTCCTTCCTATATAATAGGAGTGACATCTGTGGACCCTTTGATTAAGTAAGGCTGAGAAAATGCATAGTCATGCTTAAGTGAATTGACATAAGATGTCAATTATATTTGCTTTAGTCGGCTTATTTAGGAATCAAGAAACCTTTGGATTGGGCAATATGAGAAGACACGGTTCATGTCTCGTGCTCAATCTAGATGTCTAGGATAAAAGGACATAGATGATGATCACATGTAAAGGTTCAGTCGAATCACTGACTTTTTCATTACTTAGGTAACAATGATGTGTTGCTAGACATCACTCATTGTTTATGATCATTAATGTAATTTATGATCATTGCTAATGTAATAGGAGCCTATAGGGTCACACACTTAGAGCCTAGTGGATTTAGAATTGATTGACCAAATTGTTTGAGCCTAATATTTGAGAATTCTCTTTTATAATTATAAAGCCTAATAATAAGCCTATAATTATATATAGAACAAAGCCCAATTAGTCAGGATTTTTTATGCACCTATTTAAATAGGCTTGTTGAGTAATAATGTATTATTATTTCACACATCCCAAGTATAGAAAAACCCTAGCACCTTTCTTTAATCATAACCCTTAAAGAGGCGCAACTAGTACTACGAGGCAAAGGAGAATAATTCCAACTGGTGTTCGTATGAACATTCATTGGTGATCTGCTAGTTCATATGGATACCTCATAGTCTTCAGCCGAAAGGAAGTCGAATAGGTGATCAACGAACAAGTTCCTAAATTATCTAAAAGGTATTCCTTGAATCTTTATTTTAATCTAATGTTTTACATGGATCCATTGGTTGGGATTGGTTAATTCCGCTGTGCTTGTATGACTCTCGATCCCAATGTGTAATTCAAATAATATATTATATTTAACAACATAATTTAAAATATTTTTTATTTCAATTCAATTGAATTATATTTATCTTTTTTAAATTAATTTTAATTTAATATAAATTATACAACTGCAATACATCAACAATACTAATAATAATGTATAAAAATTTGATCCAATATAAAAAAATGAATACTCATAAAACAACTGTATAAATAGTATATATGTGAATAAATTATATATACACA
The DNA here is from genome assembly GCA_020226215.1 of Sindora glabra. Lineage (NCBI taxonomy): Eukaryota > Viridiplantae > Streptophyta > Magnoliopsida > Fabales > Fabaceae > Sindora > Sindora glabra. The sequence continues at coordinate 95,832,069 of CM035226.1, forward strand.
ATCCTTGTAAATGTGTACATATGAAAAAAAACATATATATATATATATATATATATATATATATATATATATATATAATTACAGGGAGGGGAGGTGTAAATATGTTAATGCATCCTCATCTATGCCAGTACTATCATCATCATCCTAGCGATGAGGATGATATAATGATGGTGATGGCTGAGAAGGGCCAAGGGCCAAGTGGCTGGGGGGCAAGTGTAGTGGCAAATCTACTCAGCCCAAGCAGTGTAGCAGTAAATGAAGTTGGCGGCAGAATGATACACTGCTATCTAAGAATAGAAGTGATCTCAATAAGATAAGTCCCAAGCTGTTGTTGCATTTGTTGCTGCTGCTATTGAGCAAGTTGCTATTGGTGCTCCTGAATTAACTGTTGGCTTTGTTGAAACTCGTCTTGGCTTTACTGTAATTGCTCTTGCAACTCACCGACCTAAGAAATGTACTATGAGCTCCCCTTAGCACTAGAAGTGCTCGTTGAATGATAAAACTGACCAGTCAGCACGCGCCTAACAACCTTCCTGTACCCTTGACGAGTGCTAGGCACCTCATTGACGATGACAATCTCATTTATTTATACAGGAGTCCTAGGCAAGCTAGTGGATGATACACTAGACTGTGTGTACTAAGTTACTAGCTCAGTCATCTTCGCCTTAAATTATTAAAATAAAATCTAATAATAAATATTACAAGATATATTCATAAAATTCTATTTAAAATATAAAATTCAACTAACTTACTTATTGCTTTTAAGGGATCGGATCTACCCACTTCCCCGACCTATACATGTGTTGGCCCCTAAAATTCTCAAAAACCGGCTGTAGCTCACTAGTGTCTTTTTCTTTGTTCATTTTTATAAGAGAAAAAAGGATGAAAATTATTAAATAATGAACAAGAAGCTGACTAACAAAATATACATTTAAATAATGAATACAAAAGTTGAATTACCTTATCAAAACAATGTGCAGTAATAGATTTCGACCCATGTCAATCATTTACTATCTTCTGCCCTCTGTTATTTGCATTCCTCCTAGATAACTTCTTCAAATTAAAAAAATAATATAAAATTTTTATGTTTACAATTTAAATATGTGAAATAATGACCTAATTTTATAAAATGTCATACTTACCCTGTAGTCATCGCTATTAAAAAAGTCTATGCACTTCTATGATGTTTGCAGTGAGACAAATCGCGACACACAACATCTAGCATGATCCAAATCATAGTCCTGCTTCTGATTGCCCCTATGCTCTAGAAAGTGCTTGTTCAACCAGTACTTCCAATCTCTATATAGGTCTGCAGCAATCTATATCAAATCGGAGAGTGCTTTATCCCGATCACCCTTAAAAATGCCTTGGAACTTGAAGTGGGACTGCATTAAAAGATGTTTAACAAATTTATGAGTATTATATTCAAAAATTTCAATCTCAAATATAACTAAGTCAACAAATAGAGGAGATAGATACTTATGCAAATCTCCTGTATAACATTATTTTGGATTTGCTAAGGTATAGCTCGCCATGACTTATAATAAGGCGGCATATGGGCTCCGATCATGCTACCAATATCATAGGGGAGATGGGTAGCATTCTTACCGACCGCATGCCATGTACTAGTCGTATCGAAATGTACAGGCACTGGTCTCCCCCACCCTCCTTATCTTCTCATGTAGCTTAAGGGGCCTATTCGGACCCCTCTTTCTTACAGCTGCCACTTCGATAGATAATAGAAAATATCAATATTATAAATTCATATTTAATCAATTGCTGCAAATGGTCCCTTTTAGCATTACCCCTATGGTGTCGTACCTCAACATCTGCCATGATTGGGACAATACACATTATACAAGTAGTTAAGAGAAAATTCATAGTCAAATTGAATGATTAAAAGATACAACTTATTGCTATCATATAAATTGTTTAGGCAATTATACTTATACAATTATGAGTCATAATGCAACAAAAATTGTTGTTTCCCTAGCCTGAATTAGTATCGGTGAACCTAATAGACTCATCCTTATTAGATGAATTAACATGGGATGTTAATTACATTTGCTTCAGTCAGCTTACTGAGGGAGCAAGAAACCTCAAGATTGGGCTATACGGGAATGACATAGTCCATGTCTTGTGCTCAATCTAAATGTTTAGGACAAAAGGACATAGATGATGATTACGTGTAAAGGTTTAGTCAAATCATCGACTTTCTTATTACTTAGGTAATAATGATGTATTGCTAGACACCGCTCATTATTTATGATCATTAATATGAGTAATGATCATTACCAACATAATGAGAGTTTGTAGGGTCGCACACTTAGAGCCTAGTGGATTTGAAATTAATGGACCAAATTGTTTGGGCCTAATATTTGAGAATTTCATGTTATAATTATAAGGCCCAATAATAAGCCCATAACTATACATGGAACAAAGCTCAATTAGTTAGGATTTTCTATGCACCTATTTAAATAGACTTGTTAGGTAATAATAGAGTATCATTATTCACGCATCCCAAGCATAGAAAAAAACCCTAGTACCTCTCCTTGACCAAAACTCTTAAAAACGTGTAGCTAGCATTACGAGGCAAAGGAAAAGAATTCCAATCGGTGCTCGTGTAGACGTTCATCGATATTCGTAGATTCATGTGGATACCTTGGAGTCTTCAGCTAAAAGGAAGTCAAAGAGGTGATCAACGAACGAGTTTTTGAGTCATTCTAAAAAGGTATTGAATGAATCCTTATTCTAATTTAACATTTTATATGGATCCGTTAGCTGGGATCGCTTTATTCTACTGTGCTTGTTTAGCTCTCGATCCCAATAGTTATCACTTTTTAAGGCTTTTTCAAACTTAGAAACTTCAAAAATATCATAAAACCATTTCTGAACCACAACATATTGTTCACAAGAATTTTAGATTTTTTTAATTTAACTTTTTACACATTTTAATCAAATATAATCAGTAGGTTAGTTGCAAAATAGGATCTGTGATAGAACAGAGCAAAAATAAAAAAAAAAATTAGGTTGCTCATAGGTCACAACTTAGTTAGCCTAACTTGTGATTTAAACCTACCCAGCAAAGAAGACGAACCCAACGTCACACATAATGCTCACATGCACCTATGGTGCATAGGTTCCATATGCCACTGTATTGGTGGCTTTTTGCAATGATGATTACATTATTGGCCTTTACTCTTTAAGGCAACAATTATGGGCATTTTTTAAGAAGTTTCTAAAATTAAAACTAATTTTATTATTTTTATCCATTTTATTTGAGTAATTATTTGAATTTATTTTCACCCAAAAATTTTACCATATAATTCATGTTTCATTAGCTACTATATGTAATTTTTATATCATTATTTGAATTTTTTATGGATAATGTAACATTTTTGGATATTATTAATTATTAACATAAGAATCACAAATGACTTATATTATGTCTTTAAATTTTGTGTAATTATGTATGTAGCTACCTATTGTGAGATTAGTTACATAAAATTTTGTTCAAAAAAGAATTTTTGAAAGAGAATTTTTTTTAATGTGTATTATAGAAAGTATTTTATTAATAATATTAAATACCCTTTTAGTATTATATTATTAATATAGTTTATTGGTGATAATATGAGTGTAAAAGTATTATGTTTTTAGAAATTTTAAACACCCTGTCACTGTTAAGTTTTGAGAATACAATATTTAATTCTTGCATTATACTGCCAAGTGTTAAATACCATTTCATTATTGGGTCTTATAATATAATATTATATGTAATTGCATAGTTAATTTTTTAAGGAAAATATAGGCATAATTAAATTAATTACATGTGTTAAAAATTTAGCGTATTTTCCTTAGACTTTTTGCATGCAATTAACTCTATATAGTTGTTAAATGGTATAAATTATGAGGAATGGTTAGAGTATTTGAAGCTCTATCTAGCTATCACAAATATAGGTTCAACAATTACAAAAGTAGTACTCATTCTTGATGCAAACTTAAGTGTTGAACAAAAAAGGAAACATGAAAATAGGCACACTTAAACTAAGTATATTGGATAGTTACAAAGTACACACTAGACAAAACCATTAGATGTAGCATCCCTAAGTTCAAGAATGCTAAAATTTTTCTTGGATATTTTATTGAAAGATTTATGTAGTTCAGTAAAGCTAAGAAAGGCCATTATCTTTCATTACTTAAGAAGATGATATATGATGGTATTAATGGAGTGTAGAAGCACATTTTAAAGCTGGTTAATTATTATTTTTCATTTGATCACAAGTTTGCTACTAATAGGGGGCCTCTTATTTGTGTATCTTTTTGAAATAATGGCCCTACTGCCTCAGAATGACTACACATTGCTTCATAGCGGCACAACTAGTCATTGGGTGGCTAGTCTAAGTAAAAGAGACTGATTAGGTCCCTAAAAGGGTTACTTTTTCATCATACCCACTAGTAAGTGCAGTTAATGCTCTTAATTGTTGCATAATCAGTGCGAGAGCATAGTTAATACATTCTTTCATTAAAAAGCATGAATGTTGAATTGAGAGATAGCTTTTTAATCTAGCATGTTCTAGAGTCATTGTCAGCTAAATTTTATGCTTTAAAAATCTCTTATAATACCTAAAAATGCAAATGGGCCATTAAGGAACTAATATCCATTATTAATCAAGTAAAGGAATGTATAAGAAAGGGAAAGGTTTAGACAATTAACCTTATTTCTCATGATTTAACATTAGAACATGAAACTTAAAAATAAACACGAAAAATCCATATGTGTTCAAAAGAAAAATTAAATGAAGGTTAATCACCTTAAGCCTAAGAAAACATGCTTTAAGAGAAATTGTAGGTTTTACAAGGAATATAAAGACAAGAAAGTGAATTGCTTTAAATATAAGAGATTGATTAAGAAAAAGAACAAATATGCTAACGAATTTAAGGAAATTAGGTGATAGAGAGTTAATTTGAGCACGCAAGAGATATTTTTTTTACATTTATGATTTATCTATTAAGCATGTACTAGAACAAATAGTTTTTTTTTTAGGTATTTATTGTTAAAAGATCTCAATTTTAGTTATTGCATTTTATCTTAATGAGTAATTTGCCATTTTGTGAATAAAATTTGATTTGATTTACATATGATTGGTTCTAATGCATTATCTAATGGATTATATAGAACTAAATTTGACCTAAGTTTTGCTAAATCTATTAATTTAGTAATTGGGAAAAGAATCTTAATTCTAAAACCATTTCTAAATCCTTAATTGACTATTTATAGGATGAGTAAGATAGTACGATTTATTGGATGTCATAAATAGTAGGAGTTAGAAAAGAAAGCGATGTAATCCCACTAGTACCATAACCTACTAAATTATCTTCTACTATCTCTTAATTTGATTCAATGCAACTAGTAGCAAAAGATATAAAGTTGATAAACTAAATTGATAAAACTTCCTTAAAGAGATCCCATGGAATTCACCTAACTCTTTTGAATGAATCATTGCAATTGATAATGAATTAGCATCATTGTACAAAATTGAACATAAGATCAAGTTGAATTACCTATGGACATTAAGCTATCCAAAAGAAAATAAGTCTTTAAGACCAAAATAGATGTTCAAATGAAATTATGAGTATAAGGCTATGTTAGTGATCAAGGGCTACACTTACAAAGAAGACATAAAACTATAAAAAGACCTAACTCTAGTACTAACTAAGGGCCTATTGTAAATTGTTGTTGCATAGATAACTCATTTTGAGGGCCTATTCTAAATTGTTGTGGCATAGATAACTCATTTTGACTTGTAACTACATTAGTCAAATGTTAAAATGAATTTTTAAAAGATAAAATGTTAGAAATAATATACATGTAATAATTAGATGATTTTTTAGAAAAGGATAAGGAGTGCCTTGTACATAACTAAGGATGTCCTTATATGGCTTAAAGTAAATGTTTAAATAGTAGTATTTTAACTTTAATGAGATAATAACCTTTCTTAAATTCAAAGAGAATAATATAGACTAATGTATGTACATGATAATAAGTGTGGGCAATTTTGTGATCATGGTCTTGCATGTCAACCACATTTTTCTTGCAAGTAATAATATGAACATATTGATTGGAATGAAGCAAATACTATTAAAGTATTTTGAAATTAAAGATCTAGGAAATACTTCATTTATTTTAAGCATTGAAATTTATAATGGTAGATTTCTAGGTGCACTTGGCTTGTCCCAATGATTATACATCAAGAAAGTGCTTAAAAGGTTCAACATGTCAATGTGCTCTTATGCTTTTTCACTAATTCAAAAGTGCGAGATTTTCTGAAAGCCCTAGTTTCCTTAAAATGGTGAAGAAAAGAAAAGATGAAGAATGTATTATATGGATCACATGTAGGTAGCCTAATGTACGCTTATATGTGTGGACATTTTAATATTGCTTGTGCTATGAGTGTACTAATTAGGAGATACCTAAGTGATCCTAATAAGGGACACTAAATTGTTGTTATGTTACACCCTTTTTAGATCTTAGAGTTTTATTTCATAATTGAAATAATTAATTAATTATAATGATAATAATTAAAATGATATTTTATGTGAAATTTGAAAGAGTATAGAAAATATGAACAAGAAATTGGATAAAAGATAATTAATTAATTGAATGAAATTTAAGATAATCACTTTGTATGAAATAGTTGATAAAAGGTGGATGAAATAAAATGTTTAATGGTTAAAAGTATATAGAGGTCAGTAATTAAGTATAAAAGAGATTTAAGGCATTTTTCTCATTTTGCTCATGTTTTTATTCACCTTTTATCCTTCAAAATCAGCTAACAAACCCCTAAACCCAATACCAACTTTTCCTTACTCTCCTTGTCTCATTTAGTTTATCCTCTTCACCCTTAATCAAGGAAAGAAAACTAATAATGCATTAAATTTTCCACACAATCAAAATAAAATCTTTATCTTTGTTGAACTCTTTCTATTCACATTTTAGGTTTAAGGAAACTTGAGCATTTTGGCTTAAAATGGTGAATTTTAAACCTTAATCTTAATCTTGTTGATTTCTAATGTTTAAGAGTAAAAGAGTATCTATTCCACCTTCTTTGAATCTCCTTAAAATAAGATGAATGAACATTTTAGCTTTATTTTAAAGATTAAATTGGATTTTTTTTGTTTAAGTTGAAGTTTTAAGTTTTTAATGATTATATGGACAATGTGCTAATTTATGGTGTCTAATTTGTTTTTAATGTTGAGAATGGTACAAATAAGGTGAGTTACATGTGTATTAATGATTTAATAGGGATATGGCTTAATAAATGAGTTTGGTTGAAATTCGTAGCATATAAACAATAGATATGTGTTAGAACTATGTAGAAAATAGGGTAGTACTTGACTATATATTGACTATGGCTTAAAAACTATTATTTAGAAAGCCATAGTAGACTAAATAGTTGACTATTCATTTAAGTTGTCGCCTCAAGAGGGCTCTGGTTAACTACATAGTTAATTATGGCTAAAGAGCTTACTCTCTGGAAAGTCATAATTAAGTATGTAGTCAATTATCCAAGTGGATGTCACTTTTAGAGGTCTATAGTTAATTACATAATTAATCATGACTTATCTTTGAAGATTCATAATTGATTACTTAGGCCAATTCCAACCCTTAGATCCCTTATAGTTAACTATGCTTCCACTTCAGGGCCACATAATCCACTTCCTTTCTTAAATTTATGACTTAAGATATTAAAAAGGTTAATTGAATTAAATATTATGTGATAACAAGTATGGCTATTTTGTGATGTATAATGATAAAAACAAGATTGAGACCATGTAAAAAGGCATGAGAAATGTTATAAATTGAAATATGTGTTATTATTAAGATTAATTGAATTGAATTCATGATAATTAAGATAAAAGTTTTATGATATGTTTTATAAATCAAACATTGGATTCAATAATGACTTGCAATGGATAAGGTTAAATTGAAGGGATAAGGATAGATTTATGAAAGATATGGATAGATAGGAGTTACAAAGAGATTTAGTTATTTTCTTTTTTATTATTTTTATATCTTGTGTGATGTGGATATGATGTGTATATATATGAGTTATGGTACAAATGAGTAAACATAATTATGTGATTGACATGTTAATGCTAATAAGACTTGCATGATAAATAGTGTGATTAAAACACTTAGGTATAAAGTAACATAAATTTAGTGAGTAAGCTAATAATTGTTTTTTAGATTTGATTATGTTGGAATGTTTATTTACTAAACCTTGGCTTTATCCTTCCATGTTTTACTTTTATAAATTCCTAGATTAAGCTAACTCTACTACCACATGAGAGTTAGACTAATATGTGCAACAACGTAACAAAATTAGATATTATTAGTTGATAAAAATTTTACAATATAGGGTATTAGCAAATTCAACCTTTAGTGATTTACATGATATATCCCTTCATAATGATTTACTAATTATTATTATAAATGAAATGCAAGTAGAATGTAGACATGAGATAAAATAAAATGCAAATAAAAATAAAATAGAATAAAATGCAAGAATGAATGCAGAAAATAAAACAAGACAGAATGCATGTAAACATAACCAAATTAGGGGGTTAACAAAACTAATAAAAACAAAATGCAACAGTAATACAAAAAGAAGATCAACATAAAAACATATTTTATTCAAGGATTTAAGAGCTCTTTTGTGGATTAATCACATATTACAAATTAATTGATAATTCTAATTAATTTTTTAACCTTTAATTACCTAAAACCCTTGCAACAATTTATGAATCTTATGATAGATAACCTTCTAGAATTTGATTATTTAAGATTAATAAAATTAAGCAACCACTATAATCTATAAAGCCAGATCAAACTTGATTTGAAAATATAATTAAGCTAAATTGAAGGATTAAATTAGAAACCTCTTATTTAATCTCTCAACCTTTTTTTTCCACATGAAAAATTATAATTAACCAACTTAGTTTAACAAAAAATAGATAAACATTAGAAATTATAAGATTAAACACAAATAATACCAAATTAAGATTTAGTTTATACATTTCAAATAATCAACACAAAGAATAAGAGAAAGACAATAATCAATTAGAAAAGATTAACATTATAGCTTAGGATCTCATAATCTAAATAGAGAGGAGCCTCAAATTCCTTGAATTAACTAGAAATATAACCTTACAAGGCTAAAGAAGAAAAAGTTTGGAGAAAGGAAATGTTGTTGTCTAGAATTCTATGTGTGTTCTTGACTTTGGATGCACACAAACCTTATATTTGATTGCCTCACCTCTAAAGCCTAATGAAACTAAATCATATGTCTCCTAAGGTTATAAAGAATAGGGCTTTGATAATTTTAGAAGCCAAGAACCTAATTTACAAAACAATGCACTATAAGAGTTACTATAGTAAAATTTCATATGTTTGAATTCTAGCTAATATAAGACTATCAAAACTATGTTATTCTACTAAAATCAAAACATAAAAGTTATAAGACCGAGTCTTACGAAACTTTAAGCATCGGTTTCACTTTGATTGGACTTATAAAGCTCCATATATGGCTTGGAAATTAAACTTTCCAAAATTCTAAATTGGGCTATGACAAAAATATAAAAGTTGTGAAACTTCTATTAAGCTTTCTAAAATATTTAAATAACCCCAATCTAATATCTGAAACTCAAAATATAGTCAAAAACTTAAAATAGTGTAAAAATATAACATTAATCAAATAATTTCAAATCATTATTAAACCAAACCAAAATTACATAACAAGCATAATTTTATAAAATTAAGCATATATAACACATTAAGAGGTATAAAATAAAAGGAAATAATGTAGACAAAATCTTACACACTAAATGCTTACATGATCTCGAGCAAGACACAACTTTATTCAAAATTACTTTCTTTCCAAAAACTTCAAAATTATAACTTTACAAGTAAGAAATAATTAAAGCCATCAAGAAATATAACACATCATGAATATAAATTCTAACAAACTTGAAACTAATTAACATAGCAACTTCATTCAAAAAGAGTAGATCAACATATTAAATTCTCGCAAAATTCACTTTTTAATTCTTAAATGTTTAAGGTAAGTATTTCACTCAAGTTCATTTCATGAAATTGCTCTACCATAAGCTTGCTAATCATCTAATCTCCATCACTTAAATCACATAGACAACATAAATCAAAAGGATTTTATTGAAGCTTGTAATGTGACTAAGGAAAAAGAAAGGTAAAATGAAGATACAAAAGAGTAGAAACTAAAGAAATTAATAAAGCATCTGAACTATAAACACATGGCTAATCATGAACAAGTATAACTCAATATAACAATCTAAAATTTAAATTCAAATACTTATTAACTTTTTTTGCCTTCTTCTTCTTCTTCTTCTTCTCCCTCTTTTTTCATTCTTTTTCTTTCATTAGAAACCATTTCTTATTGACTCTTTTTCTTCTTTTTCTATTTTTTTTAATTTCAACTAACCTTTGCACTTGAAGTTGACAAACTTTGACAACATATAAGAACCTTTACACTTATTTAAGAGTCTATCTCACAAAAATATAAATGCTCTACTAACCCTTAAGATTAAGTAATGACACTTGTTTTTCATTCAAAAAAATATTTGTAGCTTAATCAACAAAGAAAAGGGTAATTAAGCTCAAAGGAGGCTTAATAAAAATAAAAATTTAAGGTTAGCCTTTTATCTTTGGTTTAAATAAATGAAGAATGCCTTTATCATTTTATGCATGGATGTGCAAATATAATCTAAAAAAAATCAAAACAAGTTCTATAGAAATAAATAATAGAAGAACATCACACAAGAAACAAAGAGAATAATATAAAATTTTAATATAAGGTTTAAAATCTCACAAGGAAACTTATGCTACTAAGTTTGATCTACCAATTCAAAATTCATGACCATACTAATCAATTTCAAGAAACAAAATGTTTATTCAATTATATTATGAATCCTATTTAACTTCGGTTGAATCTTACTCATGAAAAATGTGAAATCTCTATCAATGGAAAGTAACTAAAAAAACTTAAAATTAATTGAAAACATATTTTTATTTTTATATTTTTTACTTCAAAAGAATTAAATGAATATAGAAAACATAAAATAATATCCTAGAAGTCTCTTTCCTACATTTAAAATTTACATTATCCCCAATATAAAGCATATTAACACCATGAAAGATAAATGATAAGTGAAATAAAAGAGAAGGGTAAGAGATAACAAATCTTAAAAAGCTTGGTTTGCCTTTTAAGAAGTGCCTTTCTTTAAAGTCTTTGGTTAGACTTAAGATCTTTCATCAAGAATAAATCACGGTGTCTAACTCCATTACTTCCACCACTTATTCTAGAAAATATTCATAAAATGGCTTGAGCTTATGCCCATTGACTTTGAATACCTTGTTATTTTCTATAGTTTTGATCTCAATTGCATTATAAGAAAAAAATATTATTAACAAGAGGTTTATTCCAATGGGAATGGAGTTCACCTAACATCAATTTAAGCCTTAAATTAAATAATAGAACTTTTTGTCTAGTCTCAATTTTTTTTTTCTAAAAAAAGGCTTAGCCTTTGTTTCCTCATTGTAAAGCTTATAATTTAGGCTTCAAGTCTAAGTTCCTTTAATCTTTGCAATTGCAATTTTCTTTTAACTTTAGATGCCTTCAAATCCATGTTGCTCCTTTTAATAGCCTAAAATGCTTTATGCTCCGATCACATTGGAAGATGACATGCTTTTCCAAAAAAAAAATTAGTATAAGGACATCCTAATAAGAGTTTTGTTTGCTATTCTATAGGCCTAAAATGCATTATCCAATCTAAGGCTCTAAACTTTTCTATTAGGTTTTATAGTTTTCTCTAAAATTAATTTAACTTTTTTATTAAAATCTTTTGCTTACCTATTTGTTTAAGAATGATATGGTGTGGAAACTCTATAAAAAACCTTATATTTTTTTAACAAAGTCTCAATTGCTCGATTGTAAAAATGACTTCCTTGATCACTTATCAAAACACCTAAAATGCCAAACCTACTAAAAATGTGAGACTTGACAAAGTCTATAGTAAATTTTTTAATCATCAATCTTAGTAGTTTTAGCTTTCACCCCTATAGAAATATAATCAATAATTAGTAGAATGTAAACAAAGCCAAAAGAAGAGAGAAAATAACCTATAAAATCAATGCTCCGCACATTGAAAGCTTCTCATGTTTATGAGTTAAATTTCTTATTTTTTTGACATTGTTTATAATTTCTACAAAATATGTAAGCATTATGGAACTAAATAGGCTAATAAAAAACTAAAATCATGCACTTTTCTTACTGTTCTCTTAGTCTAAATTGATCTCCATAAGCATAAGTATGAAATAAAACTCAAAATCATGTACACATCTTTTAATTATTTGATTAGCACAAAATCTCTATAAATAAAGATTATTTCATATATAATGTTTATCCTTACTCTTTAACTTATTAACTTGAGCTTTCTTAGCATATGTAGGTAACTCATTATAACCAAATAGTTCACTAAATTAGCAAACTAAAGATTCTTACCTAGTACTTTAATAAGTTACTCATTTGAAAAGGTGTCTTGATTAGTTAGAGTGTCTACATCTCTTGGAATCCTTCTTAAGTGGTTTCAGCTAAGTTTTCAACACCATTCCTATCTTTGATCTTAATGTTAAACTTTTACAAAAGTAACATTCATCTAATCAAGCAGGGTTTTGCCTTAAATTTCTTCAAAAGAAACTTTAAAGCTATATGATTAGAAAACACAACCATTTTAGAACTGAGAAAGCATAATTTAAATCTATCTAAAGCAAGAATAATGGCTAAAAGTTCTTTTTTGGTAGTAATGTAGTTGGCTTGTATAGCATCCAAAATTTTCAAAGTATAATAAATCATATAAGGTTGCTTTTTTACTCTTTATGCAAGAACAACACTAATTGTATAATTAGAGGTATCAGACATTAACCTAAATGGTAAATCCTAAAATGATGGCTAAATGATAGAAGTAGTGGTAAGAGCTTGCTCTAACTTGTTGAAAACCTCCTTGTAATGTTAGTTAAAATGAAACTTTACTTTTTTAAAGCAACTTGGACAATGAAAGCGTGATCTTGTTAAATCTTTAATGAAATCCCTATAGAAACCTATATAACTAAGAAAAAAATGCACTTATTGCACATAAGTGAGGTAAGGTAAAATAGTAATCACATTTATCTTAGTAAAATCTACTTCAACGTCCTTATTATTCACTATATGTCCCAAAATTATCCTATGCTCTACCATGAAATGACATTTCACAAAATTCAACATAAGATTAGTTTCAATGCATTTATCTAACACCTTAGAAAGATTATCTAAGCATGTATCAAAAGGAGAACCATAAATTGAGAAATCATCCATGAATACTTCTATACAATCCTTTAAAAGATTAGCAAAAATGCTAGCCATACACCTCTAAAATGTGGTAGATGCATTGCACAGGCTGAATAACATCCTTTTATGAGTAGAAATGCAAAAAAGTGTGAATATGGTCTTTTCTTGGTCTTCTAGGGTAATATGAATCTAAAAATAACTAGTGTAACCATCTAGAAAGCAATAATAGGATTTTCCTGCTAATCTTTTTAACATCTAATCAATGAACAGAAGTGGGAAATGATCTTTTCTAATTGCTTGGTTAAGCTTTTTATAATTAATGTAGGCTTTCAAACTATTTTGAACTCTAATGGGAAGTAATTCATTATTCTAGCTCCTCACTATTGTCAATCTAGTTTCCTTAGGATTAACTTGCACTAAACTTACCCACTTACTATTAAAAGTAAAATATATGATACCATCCTTGAAAAGCTTAATAATCTCCTTCTTTACCATATCAAGAATCAACAAGTTAAGTTATCTTTGAGGTTATCTCATTAGCTTGGCTTCTTCTTCTAATAAAATCTAATGTATACATGTGAAAGGGCTAATACCTGTAATATCTACAAGTATCCACCTAATTGCTTGCTTATGAGATCTTAAAATCTATGATAACTTCTTTTCTTGATTAAATTGTAAATTCTTTGCTATAATAACTGGTAACTTCTCATTCTCTTTCAAAAATTCATACTTCAGATGTTTTGGAAGAGCCTTGAACTTCAATATGGGTGGTTAAATCACAAAGACACTAATTTAATGGTAGAAATCACTTTTGCAACTTAGATTTCTTCTTAAACATCAATTTCTACACCTTTTGGAACAATACCACTCTTTTTACTAATAAATGTAGAAATTTTAGCATATATGGCACATTTAGAGCTTGTTTGGTAAATAGCTTTTCAAATAGCTTTTAGCTTGTTTGACCAAATTTCAGCTGGTTGACAAGCTTTTAACTGAAATAACTGTTTGGTGGGTAGTTGTTTAAAATAGCTATTACCTCTAAAATGCTATTTTTCATAAATGCTGCAATATGCAGCGTTTCCAACTAGCGTTTCCAACACTATTTTTGAGACTACCCATTTTGTCCTTCTACATAAAATTGAATACATCCACGTTCTGTGTGGAAAGTAGTCCAATACCATCGTTTCTTTTGGCCAATGGCCAATACTGCATCTTTGCTTTTAGCCAATGGCCAATGCGGTAATATTTAGTTTAATTTCTTTTAATAATTTCAATTTCTTATACATTTTCTTCACATTGATTTTTAATCTTCTATTTGAAATTTAATTTATTAACTATAAAAATTATATTAATTTATTTTTAAAGAAATATTTAATATATAATAAATTATAATAATATATTATTTAAAAAATTTAATTTATCAAATAATATATATAATTAAAATTATTAAAATAAAAAAATTCAAATAACTTATAAAATATACTCATACCCTTATATGTCATTTTACATACAAATAACTAATTATAAATAGTTAATTTTACCAAACACTCTTATTCAAATAGTTAATGTAATCAACTAGTCAAATCAGCTAACATAATCAGCCATCGGCTAACAGTTAATTGAATCAGCTAACTACTACAACTATTAGCTAATTGTAAAATATCCCCTTTGTATCACCACCACAACAAGTGCAATCGTAGCCATTAAAATAATCTATAAACTTAGAAATTTGAGGAAAATTAGCAAGCATATTATCAAAGTATTTTTAGGAAGCTCATCAATCATGTTTAATTAAAATATAGAATGCTATTCTATAAGGTAATTCATCCTTTTAAAGATGTTAAAGCTAATAATTATATCTCCAACTTCCATGGAAAAAGTGCTAATATTTACATCTATCTTTGTTTTTGTTTTCATGAGGAATAATCACTTTAGAATTAAAGGTGCATAAGTGTTTGAAGACTCATTATCTGTAGGTAGAATGTAGAAATCTACTGGGAATATGAATTCTTTGACTTAAACTAACACATTTTCAATAGCATAATAAGATGTGCAATACTTCTATTAGCTAATTAAATGACAACTTTTGTTTTGATGTAGTATATGTTAGGATGAGGAGTCAAACAATTATAGTAGAGTATTAACAAATCTCAACCAAGGATCCATACAAAATGATTAGATTAAGACAAGGATTTGTCATTACACTCTATAGATGATTTAAAAAACCTTCTTCATTGATAACCTTTTTAACTTGCTCCTGGTTGAAACTCTGAGATATTCACATGAACCAACAAATTACCAGTGAACATCCTAAGGCACTAATTGGAATTCTCCTCCTTTTCTTTGTAGTGTTAGCTATGCCTTTTAGGGTTATGGTTAAGAAAGGCTATTAGGTTATTCTATGTATTAGGATGCATGAATTATTATTATTATTATTAACGCTTAACACACCTATTTAAATAGGTGCATAAAAAATTCCAATTAATTGGGTTTTATTCTATGTATAATTATTGGCTTATAATTGAGCCTTATAATTATAACATGAAATTTTCACATAATAGGCCCAAATAATTTGATCCATTAATTTCAAATTCGCTAGGTTCTAAGTGTACAACCCTACAGGCTCTTATTATATTGACAATAATCATAAATCGTATTAATGATTATAAACTATGAGTGGTATCTAATAACATATCATTGTTACCCAAGTAATAAGAAAGTCAGTGATTTAACTGAACCTATACATGTTATCATTATTTATGACATTTTGTCCTAGACATTTAGATTGAGCATGAGACATAGACCATGTTATTCTCATATAGCCTAATTCAAAGGTTTCTTGATTCCTAAGTAAGCTAACTAAAACAAATATAATTGACATCCCCTATCAATCCATCTTAGCATGGCCATACATTTTTCTCAACCTTACCTAATCAAAGGGCCCACAAATGTCACTCTTGTTATATAGAAGGGATAAATTTCATCTTGATCACACAAATTCATTTGCATGATATATGAATCATCCAATAACTACCCTTGTATTTCACTCAACCATGAGTGACATAAAGTAGTATCAAAATGTAGAACTCAAATGTAGGGAACCTTGACGATCTTAGGTTAAAGGACCATATTAATGATGATCATTAAAAATTACTCATGACACTCATATAATGATCCATGTAGTATTCTTAGGGTAGGTTAGTCCAATACACTAGTTCTCTAATTTTAACTTATGTGTAGACTTAATATTTCATATAAGTAATCATATATGCTGGTCTTAACATATCAATATAACTCAATCCATAATAATACATGATTAGGGACATTTAAGAATACAATTATTTTAGGGTTATTATCATAATTAAATATACTATGCAAAAAATATATATAAGAATATAATAATTAGAACTACCTATGAAATAATATGATTCAGATTTATAGTCATCCATATAATTAGTTTTAGGGCATATACACTAACAGTATAATGGTGAATATTCCTACTTATCATGTGAGCAACCTAGGTTCGATCCTAAGCAACAGTTCCAAAATTTTGATGCATGCTAGGATACACCAAAATCAGATATTATTGATTGATAAAAATTTTGTAATATAAGGTAATAACCAGGTCAAACCTCTATTGATCTACTTGATATATCCTTTTACAATGATTTATTAACTATGATTATCAATAAAATGCAAATAGAATATGGATGAATGCAAAATAAAATGTAAACAAAATTAAATTAAAATAAAATGCATGAATGATGCAAGAATGTATGTAGAAAATAAAACAAGCCATAACAAATGCAAAAATAAATAAATTAAAGGGTTTGAATTAAAATTGAAACAAAGCTAATAAAAATAGAATATAATAGTAGTATAGAAAGAATACAATAGTAGTATATAAAGAAGATCAATGTGGAACATAGTTGATTTAAGAATTTAAGAGCTCTTGTATAGATTAATCACATATCATAAATTAATTGATAATTTTGATTAATTTTTTAATCTTGAATTATCCAGAACTCTTACAATAATTCATGAATCTTACACTAGATAACCATTTAAAACTTGATCAATTAATATTAGAAATATTAAGCAACCATTATGATTTATAAAGCCAAATTGAATTTGATTTGAAAATATAATTTAGCTGAATTGAAGGATTAAACAAGAAACCTCTAATTTAATATTTCAATCCTTTATTCCCCCATGAAAAATCATGATTAACTAATTACAATTCAACACAAAAATAAATAAATATAAGAAATTACAAGACTAAACATAAATTATACTAAATTAGCATTCAACTCACGTATTTCAAATAATTGCTTAAAGAATAAGGGAAAGAGAAAATTCAATTAGAAAAGATCAATATTATATATTAGGATTTCATAATCCAAATACAGATGAGCCTCAAATTCCTTAAATCAACTAAAAATTTAGCCTTCCATGAGTAAAGAAGAATAAGTTTAGAGAAAGAAAAAGTTGCTATCTAGAATTTTATGTAAGTGTGTTTTTGCTTTTGGAGGATCCTATATTTGATTTCCTAACTTTTAAAAAACTAATGGAATTGAATCATATATCTCATAGGATTACAAAAGCAAGGTCTTGCTAATTTTAGAAGACTAAAACCTAATTTACAAAATAATGCATCATTAGAGTTATTGCAGTAAAGTCTCATAAGTCTGATTTTTATCCAATATAAAACCATGAAAAATATGTAATTTTTAACAACCCAAATTAGGATAAGAAATAAAAAACAATAAAAATAATAAATAAAATATATTTAGGAAAATTATTTTAGGAATTTATGGAATTTTGAAAAATTTAGTAAACGAAAAGTAAGAAAATAAGCTGAAAATATAGAAAATTAATTTTAAAATTTTATGACTGGCCTAAATTATTTTTTAAGTTTATGATTTTGGAAGATCGAAATTGAAGTTCCAAAGATATTTAAAGGTTTAGGGGTAAAAATGCAAGTGGAAGATTTAGGGTTAAATTATAATAAACTTTTTTATCTTTTTAGGTGGTTTAATTTTTATTTGTATTAGGTTGATTTGGCCCAATTTTTGGAGGCCTAAATCTAACTTTTGAGGCTTAAAAATGTGGGCCTATGATTGGCCTAAGCTTCCAAGGGAAGTTAAGGACCTAAGTAAGAAAAAGATAAAATTTGGGGTCATTTTGTAATAAATCCTAATTATCTAATTTATGTAGATTAATTTTATTGATTATAGGGATAATTATTTTCTAAATCTTCAGCCTTTTAAATGTGGAAGCCAGCTTCTCCAAGTGTCCCAAGATTTTTTTTTATTTTAAAATTTAAGTTAAATTAGCAATTAAACAAAAGATTTTCTCAATTAAGGTTTTTTTTAAAGTATAAATACTTGGTTGGCTAATTTTGAAGCAAATTTCTGCTTCTTTGGTTAGAAAAAATGTGAGAGAAGAGGAGGAGAAGACCAACATTTTCAAAGAAAATAAAAAGGGGTTTTACAACTTTCTTTTTAAAATAGTAAGGTAATTAAAGAATTTTCTTCAAATTTCCTTCATAAATTGTAGTTATTCTTCTTCCTAAATATCTAAAATTTAATTTATGGTTATGAAGCTTCTTCTTACTAGTTCAAAGAATATCTTCTGAGTTTAGAAGGAAAAAAGATTAAGTTGAGTGATTATTCCTACTATTTTTAGGATTATGTTAAGAAATGAGTTGCAATATGGTTAATTTATGATTCATTTTACTTATTTTGCCATAAGATATGACATGTTGCTGCTTTGAAGCCTTTATTATGATCTTCAAATGATATATTGTTAGGGAATTGATGTTGGAAAGATTGGGAGAAGGAATCATTACATTTGTGTAGAAAGATTGAAGGTAGAAATTGCAATTGTGAAATTAGCCTTTCTATGTCATGTTGATTAGGGGTTTTGTTACTTCTCACAATTTGGAATTTACAAAAAAAATTTAAATATTAAATTTTGGACATACCAAAGTTTTTTAAGCATTGGAATGAATGGCGATGATTTAGGAAATTTTTGGGGATTTTAGAGGCATGAGAAAATTAAATTGTAAGTGAACTACTCAAGAAGTTCATTTTAGAACCTTGTACTAGCTAATCATGAGTTTGGAATTTTTTTGAGGTAACAAGTGATCAAGAAAACCCATGAAAAATTTTGTTTTTACCCTTTCATATGTTAAGAGATTTACGGCCAAATTTAGTGGTAATCAGAGCTCATTTGGATATCAATAAAATTTTCTATTTCAAGTGCTTCAATATTACCCTAGTTCTGGCCCTGTTTGATTGGTCTTGGGTTTCCTTTTATTTGGCCCATCAAATGAATGAGAAAACTTATGAAACTTTAGGGACATGATATTAGATTGCCTAAATGGTAGTATTATTTGGATTGTTCTGATGTAATTTGAAATTTTATAAGCTTGAGTTCTTGTTTTAATTCACTAGTGAACTCATGAAATTAGTTGTACAACACTTGATTTATTTCTTGTTTTGAATTTTAAAAATTTTGTGACAAATTTTGGTATCAACATTTGATTGATGAAAAGAAAGATTGGATTGCTAATATCATTATATTATCTTGTTTTAGGTTCCAATAAGTTATGGTTGACCAATCCCCATAAAGATATTTGCACCATTTAATTATTGTATTTTGTCCAATATCATGTTAGGAACATAAAAAGGGAGTTTTAAACCATAGTACTTATACTTTCTTGAAATACTTGAGAACCTCTAAGGAAGTATTAAGATTCCCTATAACATATTAAGGTGTAGTACATAAAACACTTATGGCATGGTAGGTATTTGATTATGCACTTGGAAATGGATAAAATGGCTAATGTGTTAACATCCCATTATTGTTTATTGTGAATTGAGAGGGGGGAGATATAACATCGTAAAAAAAAGGAGAAAATGGTTAGTAATGGAAGGAAAAGATTAGTGGCCTTGGGCCTAGGGAGGCGGGGAATAAGGTTAGACAGAAGGTATAAGGTAATTTCTATATACCTATCATTACCATTTCTATAACTATACAATACAAATAAAGAATATTTAATTGAGGAATTATTCATTTACCACTAAATAGGTATTTAATTGAAATGAGAAATTAGTTTTCTTAATTAAGGATTTCCTAAGTAGATAAAGGATTAGTTACTCACTGAGTATATTTTATACTCATTTTTTTCATTAAACTATAATTGTAGGTTCTAATCATGGACCTATAGGTAGAAATTGATACTTATAGAAGAGGTTTCATGACCCCTCATGGAACTTTTAAAGTAATATTTTAGTTTGAAATTTGTGTCACCACTATGGGTGTTAAAATAAATTATAAAGTAGATTTTTGCCAAATAAATTTAGAGCCCAATGCTTTTGTTGTATTTCCTATTTATAGAGTCCCACCTCTGAAAGGAATAACAAGTAATGGTACTTGCTCCTTTTCTTCTGATATGTCTGATCTAGAGGAAGAGGATTATCCTAATAGACTATATTAGAAATCTATATTATCATTTGTATATTATATATGTTGCACATTATGAATACTTTTATTTTTATATGTATATCTTGCTATGAATGATTATAAGGCTTATTTTATATATAGTTTTATGTTTCATGTTTTACATGTATTTGGTTTTTTTTATTAAAAGTCTCAGAAATTTTTTTAAAAGGCTTGTAAAGATATCTATTTAGGAAATAACCATTGATCACAATAACCATAAGGCAGGTTGTGACATAATTTCACTAAACTCTAAAAATGAAAATTGTAGGCTAAGTCTTATGAAACTTTTGGCACTAGTTACACCTTGATAAGACCTTTTGAGCTCTAAATATAGCTAAAAAACTAAACTAGTTTATCTTGGATAGAAAACAAAGCCTTAGTTTTAGGGCTAAATTATACCTTCCAGACATCAAAACTAGGCTTTCACCAAAAGATGAA